>CM076572.1:1299171646-1299478842 GCA_034641835.2 Pinus albicaulis | reverse complement strand
GTCTATGTATTGCAGCCTTTACAAACATGGATGACCCAGACGTCCTCGAAGAATGCCTGATGCAACTCACCGCCCTAGAGGAAGACCGGTTTATGGCCAAATTTCATGAGCAAGTCTCGAAAATGCATGATAAGGCATGACACGACCGTCATATCCACTAGAAGACATTTGCAGTAGATGACCTGGTACTCTTATATGACAGCCCGTTTGCGAAGCACCCAAGAAAGTTTCGACAACATTGGTTGGGTCCCTATCTAGTCAAAGAAATCACCGATGGAGGAGTTGTCTGGTTGGCCACCCTACAGGGTGATATGATTCCAGGATACTTTAATGGTAGTAGAATCAAACCATATCATAGCAAATGACTACATGGCCGGAGTAGCTGCAATCTGTCGGCCGGGCCACAACAGTGTCATCGGGGACTTCAAACACACAAGTCGGCTGAAGAAATATCTAGAACACTACTTCGTAGCGCAACCCTTCGACAATGGAGGATAACGATTGTGAAGACACTGAAGGAACCTCTTTCCCAGAATAGAGACGCTGCACGGAAGAGGTAGGAAGACCTACGACCACCGTGACTCGGGTCGCATCACAAGATTCATGAATATTGTGAGTTTTAGAAATCTCACTGCCTTCATTTTCCTTAAGATAAATTTTTCACTATTTTACTACTCTACCATGTCATGATCAGCCTACCACTCCTAGAAGACCCATCAAAATGTTGGGATAGGTCTCCCAAAATTGATGAAAGCTGTCCACTTTATTATTTTGATTACATTTAGTCTCGCATTGTGGGTGTGATAGGCGTATAAAAGCCTAATATAGCTTGTGTTTTGTGAATAGGTAAAACCACAGTCGTAAACCACGATTTGTGGACCATGGTAAGTTCAGCTTAACTCATTGGGTATAAATAAGAAAATCTTGAGTCGATAGGTAGAAGAATAAATAGCTATATGCTATGCACATAGTTCGGGGTTTCTATTTCCGCTCACTCCCCGCCTGTTGTGTGTATATCCTTGTCCTTACCAGGGCTTTTTAATTTTCACCGGGCTTGTGCGTGTGGATTTGGGGTTATGTAAGAATCTGCTGATAATATATGAGAAGTATTGCTCGTATTTGGTTATGGATCTATCTGTTATATGAGTTTGCGCTCCGTGTTAAATTTGTGATAAGGTACGAATGATCTATGTTATCTGTTGTGATTATTTATAATATATGATATCTGATCTGCTCCACGTACTGTAATTTATATCTTTGCTGGTCGAACACACGTGGATGCGGACCTAAGACCTAGATCTGTAATACTGTGTACACCAGTTATCTATTTAAGCATGTGAACTAGCTCCGTTTCCATATATCTGTGCGCTGTGCATGGCTTGGCTTACCTGCTCTCTTTTCGGGTGGGGAAACCTGGTTCTAGCACCCTCCCATACTGCTTTGGGTGAGACTTTGCGCAGGTCACTTCCGAAAGGGCCAGTAGTATAGGGGTTTGTTGGCAAAACTTAACGTGCGAACCTAGGTCAGTACCCCTAAAGCCAAGAGGTCTCATGCCACTCATCTTCACTATGTTTTTCCACCTTTGACCTTAGCACCTAGTTTTTCCTTGCCTAACCCCTCCATTTTCCACCTAGGATCACCAAACAAATTACTCCTCCCTATGTTTCCTAAAGAGCCTCCCACTAGATCACTAGGGTTTCATAGGTTTTAGGATTGTCTTTGATTTTCTAAAGTACTATTTTTATGAGCTAGAGGCTGCATCAAATGTGAAAGAAGTTCAAGCAATTGTTTGTCCAAATTAGATCAGAAAGGCCTTAAAGCAGGATTACTTTGCCAAATACAACATTCAACAAAAGGATAACTGTGCATCTTAAACATTTCTGTAGGAATGGTTGAGATAGCTATCATACAAAGAAATAGGTAAGGTAAGAGGCCAGCTCCTGACTAAAGGACACTCACAGCAAATAAGAGGAAGCATACCTAATTTCAAAGAGAATAAGGGTTTTTAGGACTAATTTGCTAAACAATATTTTCAAACAAGAAGCCAATGTAGAAAACCACAGGGACAGAGGTGCATCAACACAACTAAGCATGAATTGAAGATTTATTGAAACTAGAAATGAAGATGAGAAGCCTCCATGATGACAGCAGGAAGATATTTTGAATAAGCTCTTGAAGGTAACCTCCAGGCTTTGCCAAGGTAACCATGCTTCACTGTATCAAAGGGAGGAAAATTAAAAGAGTATCAGTGTGAGGGAGATCAAGCCTTCATTTTCAGTCATAACCCTCTAAATGGTCAAGAAGGCATAGGGTTGAATTTCAAGATAAAATGCCAAACTAATCATAAGGTTACTGTTATCAAAGTGTTAAACTCCAAGAGTGACAGGAGGATAAAAACAATTGTGTCATGGCACCTGCAAAAAAACAGAAGTGGCCAAAAGAAGTTAGCATGCATGGTAATGAAAGCTTTGGCACTTGTCAAAAGTGGATTTATTACACCTTTAGAAAATTGGTGAGAGGGGAAGAAGCCATATTTTTAGATCACCCACACTCAAAGATCTCAAAAGGGGTAAAAACATGAGTTCCAAACTACACAATGCAGGCAAGAAACATTTTGACACTGTTAGGGTAAGGGAAAGTCCCTCAAAAATGTTTTAAGGAACTTACCCTTACTAAATGAGTTAAAGAGATGTTTTAGGTTTCAAATAACAGAGAAGGCAAGTTTTAAGATTTTGATATGATAGAATGGGTAAGAACAAAGTGTTAAAGCATCAAAAGAATCTGAACAAGGCCACTCCAATGAAGAAAAAGCATCAAAAACATAAACACTCCCTTTTGCCAATGTAAAAATGCTGGAATACTTTCATATGGCAGAGTTTTCTAGGAACCTAGATCAAAATAATATTAAGGTCTTGCCATACAAAGACAGCTCATCGCCAAAAGGTTTTTTCACTTCAGAAGAGTTGTTGAATTCCAAAAATGTTGTTAAGGGGCCTAAAGAAGTATCTACCGAGATTGATTTAGAGGAGTATAATGTAGGCAGCCTAGAAAAACCCAAAATGATTAAGTTATCCAAAGCTCTGTCATCTTACACAAAGCAGAAATACATAAGACTGTGCAAAAAGTTTCAGGATGCTTTTGTGTATAGTAATGGAAGCCTAAAGCCTTGTGACACAAATATTATTAAAAAAAGGTTCATTCTCAAGAGAGATCGAAGACCTTTTGAGCAAATTGTGTCACTAACAAAGAAAGCAAAAGGATATAGACCATGTGTAGACTTCACGTACCAAGAAAAACCACCCGTAAAGAACAAATACCCTTTTCCCAAGATAAATCGTACTTTACAAAGGGTAGGAGCTTATAACAAAATGTCATCTCTTGGTAGTGTTTCAGATTATAATCAGGTGATAATACTTCCAACTGATTAGCATAAAGCCACTTTCAAAGCACCCTGGGACACCTACATGTTTGATAATATGCCGTCTGAGTTAAAGAGTGCAGAAGCTACCTTCCAAAGAGCCATGGCGCTTGTTTCAAGTTACTTCACTATGTTATACATTGATGATATCATTATCTGTATTGAAACTAATGAAGAATACCTTTTCATCTAAGAAGGATCTTTGAAAAAAGCAAGACTCAAAGAGAAAATACAAAGGAGAACATGGCCAGTTTGAAAATTTGTGTAAATAAACTTACACCATGCATTCAAATGGAGATAACAATGTTTTTTGTTTACAAGAGTTAGATGGAGTAGAAATGTTTGGAGGTCTTGTCAATGGCAGGATGCTCAAACACTATTTTTGTCAAGAGTCCTAGTTTGAAAACCTTCATTCATTGTACATAACATTGCATGATGAAAGATCATAAAAACAAAAAACACAAAAAACAAAGAAAGAAGGAAAAGAGGGCAGATTTGAAGAAGAGGTACAACCCCATACCCAAAAAAGAGTACTACTGAAATATGCAAACCTAAATGCCAGTACTTGTTTCAAAAAGTCTTGTTCAGTCATCTAGCCTAATCATGGCTTAGTGAAAGAGAACTTGTCAAAACACCTAAAAACTTGACTTGTCAGTAGAAATATATTAGGAGAAAAAGATGTTGGTTCTCAATGCTCAAATCTAAACCAAGGAGAAATATAGGGATGATTAACAAATGAAGAAACACAACCCTCATACTTTCTAGTTTTTTTTGTACAAAAATATTGTCTATGTGCAGCTTGTCCCAATGCCACAACTCATGTTGAATCAGATTGCTTAATCGTGGTTCAAATCATGTTTTCAATTTCATGTCAATAGCTTAGATAATGAAGTCTGTCATACTGCTTAATCTTGACAATCAAATAGTCTAGGTAGAGAATAAAAAGAGTTCACTAGCATAATCTGAAATTTTGGAAGTAATAAGGGTAAAAGTAGTTATTTTGCTTTGCTTTCGAAAGAAAAGGAATGTCAAGGGTTTTCTAGTTTAAGTGCACCCAAGGAAGCAAAAAATGCTAGAAAAAGTAGGCTGGGTAAGTAGAGATGAGTTGAAGTAATCATGTTTTTCAGGTTCTTAAGATCATAACGTCAAAGAGAGACATCACCAAATGACGAAGAAAAATCTGCCCAATGGATGAGGCACTGGTCTTCATAAACTCAGAGATCTGATATTTGAAGTTTTGGACACCTCCTGAAAAGGAGCCGCCCTCCCCAAGTGGAGCCACTTTTAGTCATCAGTAATTTTTACTATCTGAAGATGACTAAATTTCAGTCCTAGATTTCTAAAAACAAGATTCATGAATATTGTAAGTTTTGAAATCTCACTGCCTTCATTATCCTTAAGATAAAATTTTCACTATTTTACTACTCTACCATGTCATGATCAGCCTACCACTACCAGAAGACCCATCATGGGCTCATGCCACTCATCTTCATTATGTTTTGCCACCTTCGACCTTAGCACTCAGTTTTGCCTTGCCTAACCCCTCCATTTGCCACCTAGGATCACCAAACAAATTACTCCTTCCTGTGTTTCCTAAAGAGTCTCCCATTAGATCACTAGGGTTTCATAGGCTGTAGGATTGTCTTTGATTTTCTAAAGTACTGTTTTTATGAGCTAGAGGCTGCATCAAATGTGAAAGAAGGTCAAGCAACTGTTTGTCCAAATTAGATCAGAAAGGCCTTCAAGCAGGATTACTTTGACAAAGATAGCATTCAACAAAAGGATAACTGTGCATCTTAAACATTTCTGCAGGAATGGTTGAGATAGCTATCATACAAAGAAATAGGTAAGGTAAGAGGCCAACTCCTCACTAAAGGACACCCACAACAAAGAAGAGGAAGCATGCCTAAGTTCAAAGAGAATCAGGGTTCTTAGGACTAATTGGCTAAACAATATTGTCAACCAAGAAGCCAATAAAGAAAAACACAGGGACAGAGGTGCATCAACATAACTAAGCATGAATTGAAGATTTATTGAAACTATAAATGAATATGAGAAGCCTCCATGATGACAGCAGGAAGATAGTTTGAATAAGATCTTGAAGGTAACCTCCAGGCTTTGCCAAGGTAACCATGCTTCACTGCATCAAAGGGCGGAAAATGCAAAGAGTATCAGTGTGAGAGAGATCAAGCCTTCATTTTCAGTCATAACCCTCTAAATTGTCAAGAAGGCATAGGGTTGAATTTCAAGATAAAATTCAAAATTTATCACAAGGTTACTATTACCAAAGTGTTAAGCTCCAAGAGTGATAGGAGGGCAAAAAAAATTGTGTCATGGCACTTGCAACAAAGCAGAAGTGGCCAAAAGAAGTTAGCATGCATGGTAATGAAAGCTTTGGAACTTGTCAAAAGTGGATTTATTACACCTCTAGAAAATCAGTGAGAGGGGAAGAAGCCATATTTTCAGATCACCCACACTTAGAGATCTCAAAAGGGGTAAAAACATGAGTTCCAAACTACATAATGCAGGCAAGAAACATTTTGACACTGTTAGGGTAAGGGCAGGTCCCTCAAAAATGTTTTAAAGAACTTACCCTTACTAAATTAGTTAAAGAGATGTGTTAGGTTTCAAATAACAGAGAAGGCATGTTTTAAGGTTTTGATATGACAGAATGGGTAAGAACAAAGTGTTAAAGCATCAACAAGCCAAATGGCATCAAGTTTCACCATGTCAGCTACCTAAAAAGCAGCAAAGAGAAGTGGTAAGTAGAAAAAGGGGATTAGTTTTATATTTTTAAATCACCCACTGCAAAAAGTGAAAAGAATATCAGTGAAGTGATAGAAAGGCCAAAAACATTAGAATCTAGATTTGTAAGGGATAAATCTATCTTCCTAAGACTATAAAAGCCAATTTGGTTTATCACTCAACTCCATTTGTCACTTGCAAAAGGAGAGTGAGAAGCCTTCAAGAGAAATTTCCATGTTCTGGAAAACTTCGAGCAAGAAAACCCTGTGTTGCACTCCTGGAACACCATGATACACACCTGTGGGTGCCTTCCTTTGAAAATTAAACGTAGCGCTGCTTGCCTGTAACCCAGTGCTGCACGTTTGCCAACGTGTAGAACCAGCAGAAATGCCCGTGCATCGAAACACGTTCACCAGCGTGCAGAGGCCCGAATGGCCCAGGCGCTATGCCCAAAGCACGTTCAGCCTTCTGCCCGATAGGCCCACTGCCTTAGTAGCGTGCAGAGCAGCCTGACTGGCCCAGGCGCTACGCACATAAAACGTGTAGAGCCGACCCGATAGCATGCAGATGCCCGACTGGCTCGGGCGCTACACACAGATAGTGTGCAGAGCCGACCTGACAGTGTGCAGAGTCGACCCAATAGCGTGCAGAGGCCTGACTGGCCTAGTGCTACGTGTTTACGCTGCGCGTTTAGCCAGAAGTTTTCTCGAGTAGGTAAAGCCCTCAAATTTTCTCAATAAATCCTCAAAGTCATCTCCAAAGGTTCCACAACACCTTTGAGGGGTAAGTAAAAAGGCACCTCCTTCATTTCCTAAATTCTTGTCATTCAAATTAAAGGAAAAACCCTAGATTTCTCCATTAGTTTCACAAAGTAAAATTAGGGTTTTGGCCTTCAAGGAAAGAGTAAAAAGAGCAATATGTCAAGGGAAACTAATAGTGGTAGTGGTGAGGGACGCCAAGGGCTTAGAAGACAACAGAAAAATGGTGGAAGGGTAAACAGATTTGAGCCACTAAATACCAAGGAGTTGATGGCCTCTCCTATGACAGTTGCATATTTCCAAGAGGTGGACTGTTTTGACTTCTGTGAAAGGGTACAACAAGTCCAGAGTCATCGTAAGTCTACCAAGAATTTCATCCTTAACCTCCATGACCATCAAGTAAACTTAGTAGGAGTGAACTTTGAGCTATCCATCAATACCATTTCCATGGCCACCAGGATGCCTAGTATGGGAGAAAAGTGGTTCAAATAGGAAAATTTGGACCTAAGCTGTTATCAACCCTTCTTGAAACCCAGATACCAAGCTGGCTGCAAATCCATTTTTCCATTTTCACATCTACTCGAGAGATATGCGCCATTAATGAGAAACATCATGAAATACTTCACCTGTGAGGGTAGGTTTTCTAGACTTTATTCCTACCATATAAGAATGCTCATGCACTTCACTAGGGCCAAGCTGCTACATTTTCCCTATTATCTTTATAGAAGTATTGATAAGATGTCATGCGTTGTGCAAAAGAGACCTCCTTCACAACAAATGCAAAGTATTTTTCACCATTCTATTATCAAGATGATTGTGCTGCATCAATTAGAGCAATAGGGTATCCCATGGGAAGTGTTCATCTCCCATGAAGTTTTTACAAATCCACAGCCTCCTCATCAGCCAAATTTACCCTCAACATCTCATCCACCTCCTTCCACTCCTCCATCACCTCCCACTGACCATGACTCCTCATCCACACATGAATCCTCTCCTCAAGAGAACATGCCTCCCTCACCTTCTCTTAAAGCATCAAATCAAGAAGAAAATGATGATGATGAAGAAGAGATAGATGATGAGGAAGAAGATACAAATGATGATGATGAAGAGGAAAATGATGAAGAAGAGGAAAATGAAAATGAAGAAGAGGCAGAGAATGATGATGAGGAAGAGGAAAATGACAATGAAGAAGAGGCAGGGGATGATGATGAAGATAAAAAGACAGAAAATGACAATGAAGAAGAGGCAGAGGATGATGAAGAAGAGGAGGATGATGAAGAAGAGACAGAGGTAGATAATGAAGATGAAAATGCACAAAATAGTAATGAAGAAAATAATCAATATGCCTCTAACAGTGACCACACAGAAAATGATAAAGGCCATGATAATGTCGCGAACACTAAGGACACTAGTGAAGAAGAAACCATGATGACTGATAGCCCCAATAATGATGACAGTTGTGACACTATGAACCAAAAAAATCGGTCAAGATGTTGATGACAGTGGTGAATATCACAATAGTAATGTTAGCATGGAGGAAAATGAAAGTAAGTCTCAAGAGGGTAGTCAAGAACACAGTACAAAAGATATAAATGCAGAGATCATTGATGAAAAGAAAGGCAATCTTGAGATCAACCATGATGAGGGCATTCTAGTAGAAAAATTTGGGTTTTTCCTTCTCACGTATCAAAAGTGGTCAAGGCTTGTGTTTGCTTCCTCCAAAAGGCAAGGGACCATGCCATCTACCTCATCTTAGCCACTAGACAAAGGAAAACAAAAGGTAAAAGAAAAAGAAGAAGATCATGAGGTTGAGAGGGAATTTGAAATCATTCAGGTGGATAATGATGAGGAGAATGAAGCAAGAATCACAAACTTTCTCCTCCAGGACAGAAATGCACAAATTGAAGACCTCCAAGAACATTTGAATAGGTCCAAGAGTGTAAATGATGCCCTTGACTTGGAGAACAGGCAACTAGGAGCACAAATCGCAATCTATGAAGCTAGAGCCATCAAGGCCCAGAAAGAATCCCAAAAGGCATAGGTAAAATTGGAAGAGTTCATGGGCACTTATGAAGAGAGTGAGGATGAGGAAGGGAAATCTAGGAGGAGACCTAGAACCATGGGGTTGAAGAAGGCATTAGCAAAGCAAAGGGAACTAGAATCAGCCCTAGCAGAACAACTCCCTCTAGATGAGCTTTTAGCCATGGAGATAGCACATGATCAGGAGCCTTGGTTGGAAAGAGCCAACATACATTTGGAGGCTAAATTGAAGAAAAAAAATCAGAATCTTGACCTCCAAAGAAGGATGACTAAACATTATGCTCGTAGAAACCAAATTGAAAGGGCTAAATTGAAAAAGGCCCAAACCAAGATCCAATCACTAAAAGAGGAAAAAGGCCAAGCTAACCTTGGAATATTGGCACAAGCTTCTCTATAGGTCTCTAAAAACCCATGAGGCACACATCCACCAAATTTGAGATAATTTTAACAAGTTTTGGGTTTTTGCTAATTTTGAGGGCCAAGGGGGTAGCACCCTTGGTGCTACGCTTTCTCTCAGAGCATATTCAGGAGGAAAGGCTTACATTTTTGGAATTATCAGCCCAAGAATAGCATGCTCACAAAGTTTTAGGTCAATTGGAGTTGTTTGGTCCTCCAATAGGGTTAAAAACACCCTATTTTTCACCTTTCTGCCTAGTTTTTAGGACAAGTGATGCGCCTTTATCGGCCTTGGAATTTTTTTATTTTTGAACTGGTTACATAGATCCAATTAGAGAACTAATGGTATTTCTGGACAATAGAATCATCAAGATTTCCAACGAGCCATCACGGAGCCTATTCCAACATCGGGAAGGATTTCAAAACATTGCTGCAAGTTGACCCAGTTTTTCTGTTCTAGTGCTACGCCCTTGGCATGGAAATTCATCCTAAAACTCATTGCTATGCCCTTAACAAAGGAAAATTCAACAATGTATGCTTGGAAAGTTTTAGGAGGCTTGGCAGAGCCCAACTGTCAATTTCTGTGCCAAAAATTCCTGAAAATATATTTTGTTTAGATATTTGTGCCTTGGGCCTTGCAAGGTCTCAAGGACAATAATGACATTTCTGATTAGCCAATGGGCTTCTAGAGACTCTTATTAGGTTTTATCCTACTTTCTTATTAAATAGAGCATTGAGGATTCATGTTTTATGGTGGTTTTTATGAACCTTGTGAGTAATACATAGTCTTGGGAGCTTGAAGAGAAATTGGTGTTGTGGAGCTTGTGAATGGTTTGTTTTGCTTATTGATGGAGAAGGCTTGCTTGCAGGATCCGTGAGCTTGGTTAATGGTGATGTGCTTCTATTCAGTTATTTTTTTCTTGTGTATCATTGTGTTTCATCCTTCTACATTGCAGTAGATTAAAAGGTTTACACTAAGAAAAGTTGTTTAGAGGCACCTTAGTTTTGTTTATCCTTCACTGCTTCTATGTTTTCCTCTGCTAGGTTAGTTTAGAGAATTCTTAGTTGCTCTCTAAACCCACCCAAGCTTGTTTATCTCATGAATGGTTTAATACAGTAGATATCATAGATGATTTATGGTAAGCCCTGCTTGTTTTATATCACTAAAACACTATTTTGAGGTCTCTCTTTGAAGTACCATTGTTTAGGTTTGCCAAAGAGGCTATGTTTCGATCATACCCTTTGTCCATGCTTGAAAAATTGTTTCAAAGATCTTTATAGCTCTGATAAATGATTTCTAGGACTTACCTCTTCCTTGATTAAAGGTATGTGTTAATCTTAAATTTTTTCTAACCTTGAATGTGAAATCGCTAGAAGTTAAATGAGTTTCTGTAATATTTCAAATCTGGAACAACTCAACAAGCCTGTTGAAATAACACACTTCTAAGAATTCTGTGCATAGAAATGATTTTACAGCTCCTGTATCCCTTATATCATCTCATCTAAGATCTAAATCCAAAAGGAGAGCAAAAACAAATCAGACTAGGTGGGTTAAATAGATCTCCCACAAACTATTCTAGCTGAAAATCACCCAAAGAGAGGGGCTGCAGCTATATGCAAAGGAAAGCTTCAGAAATAACGTAGATCCACTGAAGCACAATAGGATGCTGATATGGAGGTTCATAAATCAAATATATAACAGAAAATCATATGTTCTTTACAGCCCACACATTATAAAAGAGAAAGAATGAGATTATATAGCACAAATCCTCAAAAATGAGGTGCTACAACCAGAAGAAAAGACTGCATAACCATGACAACATTATTTTTAGGGGCCGAAGTAGTAGTTTATTAATATTCAGATCTAGTGCAGATCTATACATAAAAAATTATATCTAATACAGATCTGTGTACAAGAAGTGCTGATCTATACATTCCCCTTGGGGTTTTGTGAAAAACATGAAGCACAGAGAGTAGATCTGAGATCTAAGATTGCAGATTTGCAGAATGATTCATAAATTTCTGAATAATAAAATGGTACAGCAAATCATATCTGAAACTAAAATGGATTGGATGGCCAATCCATGGATCACCACAGTGAGAGGAAGAATCCCAACACCGGAGATCTCTCCTCCAAAATGTAGACAAAACACCCTCCAACTGTAGATATGCAAATAACGCTATTGAGGGAGAGAAAAAACACTGAAGCCTATAAGAATGATTTTTCCTGATGCCAAGATGTAGATCTAAAGCACACTCAACTAATGAACTCTTCCAGGAGGTTAAAAGACACACTCACTGAGAAGAGCCACTAGTAGAAGCTAGATCTGAGCAGATCTAGTGTCTTCCACAGCTACAAATAACAAGGATAGCTCAACCCTCAATAGGAGCAGTGTTGTAGGTGTAAGGTGAAGCTTGGCCTAAAATCCTGATGTGGAAAATATAACACAAGTATCCTCCAAGAGCTGCTCAAGGAAGGAGGTGGGATTCCTGAACAGGAAGACCCAACAAGGGATGTCTGAGCAGACAATACCTTCATAAATAATAATCTTCAACAACCTTTTCTTGCTTCCCTCCTCTTCCTTTTATAAGATAGGAGTCTTTCCAAACCCTAAACCACTTCATTGGTTTAGCCCCTTACACATTTAGGGTCTCCTTCTAGAACTGCGTTATCCCTCAAAGAGGTTCAATGCATCTAGACTACGCTGTTGACTTGGTCAAAGATGACCCACTCTTGTGATTTAGACCCATTCAAACCTGCAAGAGTTTATTTAAATAGCCTAGATGTGTCTCTGTTAACATAGGCATTGATTTATTCTTGGTTTTTAGGAGTTTTACATGTCCTCCTTTACAATTTATTTATCAATCATGAAATGTGAAAATAAACAAGGAAAAATTAATATTCCTATTAGCTGCAGCTAATTTAGGAGTATTACAGTTTCTCGCCTTCTATATTTCATTGGATTTTTTGTCTAAAATGCTTACATGCTTGAGTTGAATCAAAGAGTTATTGGTATGCCCTGTCTATTCATTACTTCTTATTCTAAATAGTGTTGAAGTCCCTTATTGTTTTAAGTATTTGACAAAGGATTCTTGATTGCCATTTTCCCTACTTTTTTCACAAACTTGATGTTCATTTCATTTCACCAAACCTTGAGAATCCATCTGACCATGCTAGATTTTCCCCGTGATGCTCCCCGATTCATTTTTGAACCTTCCATGACTTTTTGTAGACTCCATAGCCCAATGACTTGAAAATATATCATTCAATCTATTCTACTTGATCATCTACCCAACCCAAACAAACAAACAAACCCTAAACTAAAAAACTAGCCTAAAATCAAACCCTAAAAGCAAACAAGTTCACATCCTTTGCACAAAATAGAGAGAGCCCTCTCTGAGTCGAGGAAGGCTAGGTCCTAGGACTCCAAAGGCTAGTCTGATGTTACCCTGTGCATTTGGTCCACCAATATGCTAAATCATGGGACACTAACACTTACAATTGATGTCTTGATGTTGAAGGCCTCCTTCGGAGTGGAAATCCAAGTCCAAGCCACGCATTTCAATATTTTCTCCTTCCTCGTCAAATTGATAGCGTGTAGACGCAATTAGGTAGAAGTAAGGCAACCAGTAATGACCAACCAAAAAACACTAGCATGGCACTATTTTATAACAGAGCTAAGGAGGTTAAGGATCCACTAATAAGGGGGAAAGGCATTATCTCAAAGGGGAGATCTTTGGATATAATATCAAACGTAAAAAATGGGAGTATTCGACCATCTCTTGAAACAACAAGTGCTAAAACTACGTTCTTGAGAATTCTAGAGGTCGAAGCTTCCGCTCCATTTTTGGAGAACATGCCTAAAGAGACAAACACAACTTTACTGCTGAATTCCCGTGTTGGCAGCGTTGTTTATGGGTTAGGGACAAGGTGACAAGTGCGAGGCTATTAGGGATGAACTGCATTGGGCTTGTAAAATAAGGTTTTTACAAACTTTTGCAGAAAAGCTTCAAAGCATTTCTCTTTTAGGTCTTCATGGATTGTTAAGCATGTTATATAGGATTAAGCATTAAAATTGATGCTCGTATTCACGTTTTTAGGTTTTTTAGATGTCAAATACGATTTTTTTTTAAAATATACACGTTGTCTTTAACTGGCTAATAATTTTTTTAAAAGTCATATTGACTTGTATATAAAAAATTGACAAGTTATATATATATATATTCAGTTTCATAATCCAATTCCCCCAATGACCATATTAATTCCTCACGGCTCCAGGTCACTTCCAATAGCGTGAAAAAAAATTAAATGGTTTGAAAAAAACTTGTTAACATTATTGTTCGAGGAGGGAAAATTAAATAATTTGAACTACTAATTTTGTTCACACTATTGTTATTATTATCTTTTTTTTTATCACACAATACACTATTTCTTGTGGTTCAACGTTAAGGTGATGGTGAAAAAAAAAACTTTGGGATATGCTATGCTTTATCCATTAAGTGGGTCGGTGAAGTCTTTACTTCCTAGGCTCCCATCTACCCAATTATTTTTTCTTGGTTGCAACTTGCAAATTGGACTCTTCTCTGAATTGGCTTGGGGGAGCAGAAGCAGGGGCATAGACAGTGGATATATAGAATTCATAAGTCACATAACTTGGATATGATATAACCAAAAAAATTCATTGAGAATATCACAGACTCTGTAATTATATGCGTTGAAGGTTTACAACATATTAGTAAAACAATATCTCTAGAAGTGTAGTTTTCTCGCAACACATAAGGTGTGAATATGGATTTGATCATTGATTTGTTTTAGCCTATAAACTAAAGTCTACTCAACAGATTACCAATCCACTGCCTTTTTCTTCAAATTAACATTATTTGAATTATTCCTTCTAAAAATACCAATTCTCACAATGCATCAAGGTAAACAATAAATGCTAACCCAGATTGAGTAAGGGTAAAAAATAGGATATTCATTGTAAATAAGTCATGTAAAAATGCGTCCATTGTAAATTTGTAATAATCATATTTTTCTAGAGGAAAAACAATCTAAGTGTCAGGAAAATTGATAAAATATCAATTTTGTTTTAGCCACCCATTAGAACTTATCTATCAGCATTCACAGTATGTTAGATATAATAGGTTAGATGAAAAAAAATATAGATAGAAATATAGACAATGTATGTAAAAATAGAGATAAATGCCAATAAATTTTCATTAATTTAAATAAACAGATAAATTATATTTTATATATTACAATTATATATAAAAATAAGACTGAGTAAGATTAATTGCTAAAAATATGTTGAAGGAGAGAGGGTTTGGGTCAAAGCAAGCAACACCGCCATGATCTAGGGTTTGGAGGTTTCTGCACAGGCTGCCCCTAAAAGACCCTCCTATTCACCCTTGAGGATGCGACCATACTCCTGAAGAGACCATAAGCTCACCCATGACAGAAAATAGTGGGGGGATAACAACTCTCCCCACCTCAGGTCTACCTCCCACAGGAGTGGCGGCAGGGGCTGACAACGATCGTCAACAGAACTCTCGCCTGCTTCATGACACAATTGAGGCAAATCCCAAAGTGAAACCAACCTCCACAACATAAGAAGAAGCTGAAAACATCACTTCATCCACATGCATACACAAAGATACCATAAGAACCAAGATCGAGCTCCCTGCACATCGAATCAATGAAAGAATTCAATTCATGAAGGACCATGCACTGATAGGCAAGTTCATGGGTTTTTGGCCCACAAAATTATCCATTTTAGGATGGATCACCTCCAAATGGAAGCCCAAGGGTCACATCGAACTTCAGCTATGCGCCAAAGGTTTCTTCAATGTGATCTTCACCTGCATTGAAGACAAAAATCGGATCATGGACGGAGGGCCATACTTCTTCAACTCGATGGGTTTATACTTGCGCAACTGGGTAGGACGCTTCAATATAGACAAGAAATATCTCACGTGGGCTCCAGTATGGATCTTGTTGGAACAGGGTCTCCTAAAAGTTGCGAAACCAGTCTAATTTTGTATAATTTTGATTATATTTAGTCTAGCGCAGGGGTTTTGGGGTGGAACAAAGCCCTGAAAAGCATTGTAATGGGTTAAAGGGTAGATCTGGAATCCGCAAAGCACAGTTTGAGGACCATAGGAAAGATTAGGCTAGATTGTTATAAATAGAGGAACATTTTGAATTGTAAGGCAAGAAGATGATAAGCTCTTGATGTGAATTGTGGATTAGTAGATCTGTTTGGATTTTTGGGGAGAGGACTCCTGCTGGATATGTGCGTGGAGATCCCAAGTCCTCCTGTGTGCAGACCCTGCTGCTGTGTGCGCAGGTTGGGTTGGGTATTGTAAGAAAGAATTGACGGATTGATGAATAAGAAAGGTTGTTTGGGTAACTGAATCTGTGTGTACTGTTTATGCGAATCTGTGGTAATTACTGCATTGTGTGTACTTTGTTAAGCTGCAAAAATACTGTGTAAGTGGTTTTAATGCAACTAAATCTATTCTGTTATGTTTTATGCAATACTATGCCACTGTCTTAGAAGTATATAATTTATTGAGAACCATAGTATAGTTTGCCTTGCGCACATGGATGCAAAGGAGACCTATAGATCTGGCTCTGTAGTAGGCAAAATGGTCATCATAAAGCCGGACGCATCTCTGCTTGCATTACCTACCCTTTCTCAGGGTACAGAAACCTGGTTTCAGCACCCACCCATACTACTTCGGGTGAGACTTTGACCTATGCAAGTAGGTCACTACCGAAAGGGCCAGTAGTATAGGGGTTTGTTGGCAAACCTTAACTTCTGAACCTAGGTCAGGACCCCTCGAGCCAAAAAATGGTTCCGTTGCCAAGACCGGGAGCATCTTGAGAAGGGGGTCAGGTAATGCCAAGAAAAGTATTGGAAGGCTGAGAAGAAAAGCAGAGTGGGTACAAAAGAAGAAGATATGGCGGCACACTTGAATTTACCCACCTTAAAATGTGCGGGAGATGAGGACTTGGACCGATTTTGGTTTGTTGCAGACTCAGTATGGACTGCGCAAAATGTGGCAAGTGATACTCTGAAGAGGGTGCAGTTATCCCTGGCCTTCGAAGGAAGAGATTTGGACTGGTATATGCGATGCATATCTCAAAATGGAAGCACCTCTATTCAGGACATTAAGGATGCTCTGAAACAACAATTCCGAAAGCCAAAGTCCTATTTGCAGATCGTAGCAGACGTGAAAGATTTCAAGCAAGAAACGGTTGAGTCTATATGGGAAGCTGATCAACACCTAAAGAAATCTATCTGAGAAGGAGAATTTAAGTATGATGACATACAACATATGGAGTGGTTCATCGCTATGCTGCTACCTCACCTGCGCGTACCTATGGGGCACCAGAATTTCGAATCACAAGACAAAGCTTTGGAAGCCGCTATGAAACTAGAAGCCACTCCCAGAGAAGATACTTCGGTATGAGTACAACAAATTCAGGAGTAGCTCGGGGCAATGCACATGGAGATTTAGGAAATAGGAAAGTAATGAGGGAAGGAAGCTAGCACAGATCTATGGTGCATACGATGTCAAGTATCAGGACATACGAAGGATATGTGCCTGCTGCCGATAGAATACATGCAAAGAGGAGGACCTAGTTTGATGCGCCCTGGATCAAGCTAAGGATCCAGCCCAGTACAACTAGGCCCTAGCAGACCTGCGTTATGGTGTGAGGATTTCCACGTAGCAGGGCTACACGATACAAACCTTTACCCCTGTTAGGGCGCATACATCCCAGAGTGGAAGAAACAATGGTGTCGGTTCTGTCAGTCAGTAGGGCATGATGAGCAGAACTGTTGAACCTATGATCTGATGATAGATTGGGGGAACTTATATAGGGTGTAGTAAGATCCTGCGTCACCTAAAACCCCCGTAGGCATAAGAGGCTCCCCCTCAGAAAGCAGGGGAGGAGGCCGAGGTGGAAGCGCAGGTCGGAGCTGAGGCCAACTGATCTGCTACAACTATGGAGACACAGGGCACTTTGCGAGGGATTTTCCGAACCCTACAAGACAGTCCTGCAAGTACTGCAGATAGTTGGAACATACACTGGAAGACTATCCGGTATTAATAGAAAAAATGCGGGAGAAGCAGCTACCACCGACGCAGAATATGCAAAGGGTTAAGGCTGAGCTGCGAGATAAGGATCTGAGTATAAATGTTGTTACGCGCAGTGGATTGGCTACTAGAGGAACTGGGGAGACTGTTGAAACTGAACCTCTGATCCGCAAGGCAGTTAGAAAACAAGAATGGCTGGACCTGGACAAAGAAAGAGAAATTTTTATAACAGCCCGCAAGGACTTTATCAGGACAGAGGCTCCTACGTCCCTGCTCGCTGTGAACCTTCAGGCAGATGAGGAGGTCAAACCTTTCTTCCAGGCATGTATGAAGTTGCTGCGCAATCCAAAAGCTGTGAAGAACCTTCAGGAATTAATAGATAGTTGCACAACACGCCCTACCGTGTCCCCAGATATTAGGGATGTACACAAACTATACAAATACAAGAAGCACACTGGGAGGGAGATGCAACTGATGGCACAGATTGGCGATTACAGATGAACCAGGTTATTTTGGATCTAGGATCAGATGCAAATGTATTACCTAAACAGACTTGGCAACGAATGGGCAAGCCAAAGTTGGAATGGTCTACTATCCATCTACTCATGGATAATCAACAGAAGATCGTACCTTTAGGAAGGCTACCGGGGATTGTGGTAGATATCGCAGGGGTGAAGGTTTGGGCTGACTTTGAAGTCATTCAGATCGTAGAATATGCGGATCCCTACCCTACGCTATTAGGATTATATTGGGCCATCAACATGGGCGGTATCATTAACTTAAAAAAGAGAAGCATGGTGTTTGAACATAACAACACAAGGGTGATAGTACCATTAGACCTTGCGGAAGGTGAATGCTACACAGAACCAGTGCCTAAGGACGAAGATGTGGACCATATCTATAAATTAACTGCGGGGGATGTGGTCAACCCAATAGTAGATGAAGTACTTTGCTGGGAGGAGGATAATGAATGCTTCTTTGATTCTGATGAGGAGATAGAGAATTGGCAGAGTTGGTTACATAGTGTCTATGCGCTGCGCTGTCTCCGGGTCACAAAAGACTTTCGCTGCGTTTCCTTAGAGGTAAGGGACCCACCTTAATTTGACAGATCAAGTGTTGAACTACCCACATGGGAACCAAAGGAGCCAGGAATGATCAGCTACTAGGGCCTAACCCCAAAAGAAGGACAAGTTGACCCACAAACCACTTCCGACTCAGGGCCACGCACAGGCACCAAACTGATTCGGCCAAAGGCAAGTAGCATTAAGATGCACCCTCCACCGACTATTGGTATGGAAAGCAGAGCTCTCATCTATCTAGCAGCCCCTACAACAAAAAAACAACTGCATTTAATCCTTGGCCACACAGGATATTACAGGAGGTTCGTTCAGGAATATGCTCCGACTATAGCCCCTCTTAAAACCTCTCTTACATGGAAGGTAAGGTTATCTTGGGATAACGAATGTCAGGAAACTTTGTCTTTGGTTGTAAGTTACCTAGGAAGCAAGCTTGTGCTAGGGGAGGATGCGCAGAAGATGCAGATGACTGACCCTAGTGTGGGCCAAGCACACAGGGGATGCGAAAACTATCCATTGGAACGATAACAATTGGTAAAAAGAAAAATTTACCATTAAAAGAAGTAGCCTCCGGGCAGTTAATAAAGCGAATTTTGGGGAGTTTTTACCGTTTCTTGGGGGATACATCCCAGATAAAGTTTACCTTACCGTTGCATGATTGTGGGTATTATAGAAGGAGCAGGATAGTTTAGCTAAAGGTTCCATCTCACTTGCATAGCTTCCACTCATCATTCCTCTCTCATAAGAACTTGGGTAATCATATTTCCTGTATCTACATTATCCCCCCCATGTCTGGTCACCCTAATCCATCTGATAGTAGTCACCTGGGGCTAAGATTCGTTTTCCACGCAAGGATGATAGCCACTAACCCTGCCGAACCTTCGGCCCCAACGGGGCCTGACGTTGAGGAAATAATGGAAGTTGAGTCTGAACTGGAAGAAGTTCCCTCTATGCCGGTCACAAGGAAAGGGAAAGAGAAAGCACAAGGCTCAGGAAAAGCCCTGAAAGCTACAAAATGGGCTACCGGGAAGCCTAGGACTTCTCCGAGGCATGCCAGGGCCCTGCCGGTATCACCTCTGGATCAAGATGCGCAGGAAGGTGCTCTGCCCGCCAATATGATAAAATGGTTACCTCCCTTCGTTCACCGATGTAGACCTTCCACGCGAACACCGAAAAATTTGGATGGCTTGGTCACCTATCTGCAAACCCCCCTAACCCCGGGAGAAGTCCCTGTCCTCAGTGATCCTTGTGGAAGACTCCATAAAGTCAAGTTTGATGATCATGACTTAGTGGACTCTGAAACCCTTCCTGATTTGGCCCCCATGTTGTACTTCAATATGATCTGTTCGAATGATCGAGTCACGGTGGTTCCTCAGCGCTACGTATGTGGCTTGGCCGAGTCTGGACTCTTGAATTTGCTCTGGATGCCCCATTTTGGCCATTACAATGTCACATATCGGTTGGCTCGGCAATTGCTTGCCTTAATTCATGATGGCTGCTTATGGATTCAGGATAGAGTCCCTATTGATGCTGCGTTGATCCACAAGATTATAGGCCTTCCTATGCAAGGGCCGCACCCTCTGGAGCAGGTGGGCAAAAAGTACGAAGCAGATATCGCTGAGTTTGTGTGGAAGACATACAAAGTGAGTCAAAATAAGCGAGGCTTTGTGATCCAGACTATCAATGATCCTGCTACACATATGGGTACCAGGATCTTAGCCTACAAACTGGTGAGGAAATGCCAGGCTGCGACCGTCCCTGCCTATGTTATTTGGTTAGCTGGCCGGTGTGCGAAGGGAGTCTCCTTCAATTGGGCTCAATATTTATGCGATGAATTTCTAGCTAATGTTCGCGAATCTCAGGAGCAGGGGATGCCATTCTGCTATTCATGGCTATTACTCCTTATAGCGCTGGTCACCTGGGACACCCCTGAGGAGTCGGTCCTCCCCAAACTCCCCTCGGGAATGTGTTAAAGAGCTCGGTATGCCCATTTATGGCACTCTAAGGGTGTGCAGCGCATTGAGGATAACAAATTTTTTTGGGTCCTCTTCCAGAGCAGCGTGGCAGCAGCCATCAATTCCCGACCCTGGCTGTCTCCGACGGTATATGACAAATATAAAAGTGTTGTAGCATTCCAAGTTACCATGCACCATATTCATATTCGCAGCCTCCAGAATAAGACATGGATGACACTTTCGTATATGGTAGCAGATGAAGAAATTGACTCGATGATCACGCTATGGCCCCCTGCCTGGAAAATAGGCTTCACAGCCACCTGTGGGGAGCCCAAAGATCCCATCCAGAAGGGCTCAGAAATAGCCACGAAAAAGGACACACAGCCGCCACAAACCACCACCACAAAATCCGTAGCTGAGACTCCAGTATGGTATGACAAGGATACCACGCCCCCCACCCCACGCACGGCGCCGAGCCTGCACCAGGGCCCTGAAAGAAACAACGTGCACACCACGAGAAATATGATGCAACGGTCACCCTAACTGATGGTGACCTCGAGAAAATTGCAGATGTAGTTACGATGGCTACAGATGATAAGTGGGCAGCAATATAAGAACAACAGAAGGCTGCGATTGACATCATCCAGGATGAGCTCTGCGCCGTTCAGTTAAAAACAGATAAGCTGCAGACCAGCGTTGGCTAGGCACAGACTCCTTTGGTAACTAGTAGTATAGCGCTAGCCACGGAAGAAAGTCGTTTCTGTTCTGTACCTAGCGCTGCCATGATAGGAGCCCAGATCCAAGCAGGAACAGGGATCCAGCTGGACTTGGCTAAGCTACCCCACGAAGCCTTACAAGGCCTCCACAACGTTGTATTCCAGAAGATTAACCATCGCGACCAAAAAATACACCACAAACTTGGTATGGTCGAGCAGACCATCACGCAGCAGGCCGCAGACTTGCTCCTTGCCGTTTCACAGCAGGCGGAGCTCGAAACAGTGATCCACCAGCTTTGCATAGAGGTTATAGACGAGATCTCGGCCGCGGCCACGCCTCAGGCTAATGTGGAAAAATTGGTTATGGCACTAAAAGCATATAGGATGGAAATGCATGTCGTCAAGATGCAGTTGGAATAGAAAATCACTGACTTACAGGCCAAATTGCAACTCGAAACGCCCCCGGAGGTACGAGCCCAGCGCACTGCACTAGTAGCCGAAGCAATGAACATTATTTCGGGGTAGATTTCTCAAGGCACCCAGTTGCTAGAATCAGCCATGCAACTCTGGAATATGGTCTAGCACGATTTGGTCCTCTGTGAAATCAATCAAGACTTATGGCAGAAGGAAGAAGCTTTCGAGCAGGTCACAGCTACGCTGCCCACCTTGGTGCCTGCCCAGCGCTTGGTATGTTTGAAGACCATCAATGATCTCCAGGATGAGATTGAGGATCTCCAGCGCAAAAATCACATCATTGCGAAACGTCTGAATCCGTGGGCCACCACAACCCTCCAAATTTCGCAAGATTTAGATGGTGCGATCAAGCGACTCACTCAGACATTGGAGAGTGTCACCGTGGCAACTAAAGGACCGACCTCCCAGAAGCTTATAGACATTGCACAGAGTGCTGCTGCCCAGAGTTAAGAAGTGTTACCTCTGCTAATCGTAGCCTTCAATACCTTACGTGCACAGGTATAGACCGCACCACCACAGTGACTCGAGACGAGTCACAAGATTGCGTTGGGGGACTGTTGGAACAAGGTCTCCTACAAGCTGCGAAACTAGTCCAATTTTGTATAATTTTGATTATATTTAGTCTAGCACAGGGGTTTTGGGGTGGGAAAAAGCTCCAAAAAGCATTGTAATGGGTTAAAGGGTAGATCTAGAATCCGCAAACCATGGTTTGCGGACCATAGGAAAGATTAGGCTAGATTGTTATAAATAGAGGAACATTTTGAATTGTAAGGCAAGAAGATGATAAGCTCTTGATGCGAATTGTGGATTAGTATATCTGTTTGGGTTTTTGGGGAGAGGACTCCTGCTGGCTGTGTGCGCAGAGATCCCAAGTCTTACTGTGTGTAGACCCTGCTGCTGTGTGCACAGGTTGGGTTTGGTATTGTAAGAAGGAATTTACGGATTGATGAATAAGAAGGGTTGTTTGGGTTGTTAGCCACCTATAAAATTTTGTCATATCAAGTGGTGGCTAAATAATTTTTTGACAGCCTTCAAGAAACAATTTTATTGATAAAATTGTTGGTGCTTAAATTCTTTTGATGATATCCTATCCTTTGGTTAATTTTCACCGTTGTTCCCCTTTTGAACTCAGAAATTCTGTTGTCATTCCATTAAGAAAAGACTGCTGCAAAATTCCATTTTTCCCGTCCCTTATTCAAAACTAAACTTCATTTTTACCCCTTTATTCCCCATGAAATTCCTCTATTTTTCATGATTTCCCTTCTTCCCTTCATAAAAATCCCTTTTTACAAAGTCTAAAACTCATTTTTAGACTTCACCGAAACCCCCAAATCCATCAAAAACTGTAAAAAATTTCATAAAAAAAAAAGTTTTTAAGCTGCAGGCTTAAGCCCCCTCGGGCTAAGTCCTAAACCATTTCCCCACCACATGCCTTGGTGCTGGAACCAAACGCTTAGCCCATTAGGCGCTTATCACATCGGAAAAATTTGGAGTGCGCAAGTCTATTTGTGTCATTGAAACCTCTGATGCGATTGACCCCTTTATACATAACTCCTGATCTCATTACCGCTTCATATAACCTTGAGAGCCCGCATCCGGCTCTTAAACATTGTAATAAACCATCTCTGATGCATATTTCCCTTTGTTAATTCAAAAACCTACTATTCCTAAGTTTTGGTCTAACCCACTGGAGCAATATTTTTTAAATGATAAATGGGTAGATTGAGAAGCCCCACATCAAAGTTCCGATGCGATTGAGCCCCACTGTATAAACCTCCGCCCCTCTCTATATAAACCTACACCTGGGACCAAGAGTTAAATTCTCGAGGTGCTAATCGCATCGAAGAATTAAAATGGGTAGATTGAAATACCAGCACCGAAGTTTCGATGCGATTAGCCCTTCCTATGTATAAGCCTTGGGCTTATGGCTCCTCATATAGACCCACGGCCCCGCAGACGGGCGCCAAGGCATTTCATATGTATAATCCACCTTGAACCATTGAACCTTTGTGTTTCGTTAATTTTTGGTTTTTATAAAGTTTTCAAGGGGTCCCGCCGTTCATTAATCTAACCCATTTTTGACCGTTGATCTTGAGCCGATCAAACGACCTGCGCAACATCGCATCGCAAGTTTTATCGGGCTCATTTTGTTTCCCCTCTGATTGATGGCTCCTCCGATTCATCCTCCACCGTCGATCTGATCTGTAGATCGACGGATAGCGCTCAATCGCATCGGCACCAGTCGAAGTTCTTCCCCGCCGATCGCATGCCTTTGATTACATCTAGACCGTGCACGTGTCCAGATCGCATTTTCCGACTTTGGTTTGAAAACATGCAACCCTGATCATAATTTTTCTCAGCCAATCACAGCCATTGATCTCTGCAAATAAATGGTCATTCTTCATCCTTTCTCCGCCTGTATATTATTTCGTTTTAACCCCAGATTCAATCCTGGCCGTCGATCTTCTACATCCAACGGCTCGTATTAACCCCGACAGACTCTAACCATGTGGGTCCTGCCTCCCTCCAGATCTGATCTCCGTCGTCCAAATCTTTGATCCTACGGCCCAGATTGAAACCACCCATCTTCCTTCCGCCCGCGCATATTGCCTATATCGCGCTCGTTTCCCCACCGTTAGATCTAAAGCCCCAGATCTAACGGCTGACATTCAATATTGCGTAACTTTCAGTGCGAAGGTTAATTTCCTGAGGGCTGTGCGATATAAGTGGTTTTAAGAAGCCACGTGTCAGGCAGGAACGCATATCGTGTTCAAAAAGGCAAAACCGCCTCCCTGCATTTTCATTGCGCGAAACCCGTGGTTTTCATCCCCGAAACCACTTTCCCTCTTTTCCATTGTGTTTCATCATGCGCGCCTCCCACCGTTGATCTCTGCAGATCAACGGATCTGATCTAAATCTTGCCATACACTATCGCCCTCCACCTCTTCTAAAGGGTTTTAACGTGCAATCTCTGTCATTGATCTTGTGGCCTGGTCTCATCCGATGGCCCACGATCATCCCGAAGCCCCATTTTCAATTATTGTGCATTTTACCTCCGCCAAAGGAAATTTCGCCTATTTGCTTTGTTTTTCTTTCGAGTTTCCATAATGTGACCATTCGCATTATGTTTTCTCTCGATTAATCCTGACCGTCGATCTCTGCAGATCGACGGATCCGACTTATTTCTTCCCACCGCTCTCTTTTTGAACACTATGCGCAGATCTCCAACATCGGATGCTGCCATCCAACGACCACGCTCCTCCCCATAGCCTCCTAAGCAGTTTTACCAAATATGCAGGATTTCTTAATTGTTTTTGTATTGTGCAGGATTTAAAAGGGTTTTTCAAATGTTTTAAAAGAAACTGGGAGCCGAGGGTATCTATCCTCCTATTATCACTCAGATTTTCCTTGAAGTTGTTGAAAGAGGAAAGGGGTCCGAGGTAACCACAAACCAATCTTTTAGGTACCGAATCTAGCCAATTTGTACCCAGAGAGGGCTCTCTCTATAAAATTTAGCTTTGTTTTTGAAGATATTAGGCTAGTTATAAAGTCCAGGGGTTTTGTTTGAATTTGGGTGGTGGAATTCGATAGCTAAGGGCAAGATTGAGTAGTTCAGGCCATTGGGCTATGGAGTCAAAAAGATGGCTTCACTGGATTAAGTTTCTAGACAAAAAATGGTTTTACAGGGCAAGATAATCAAACATAGAACAATTTTCGATCTAAAGTGAATGGAATGGATTTAAATGGATGAAAGGAAATTAAGAATCTTTCAACACATTCATAAGAGGGAAAATTGAGTGATTATTAACAAAGAGCAATTAAGTATTCTTTATTAAATAACCAAAATGCTTAAACTAGAAAAAGAGGAGCAATTAAGAATTCCTTGCTTAAACTAGTTTAGAAGAAAACATTTAGAATAACAATGATTAAAATCAGATTACACTTATGTACTTTATGATTTACTCCTTTTCATTAATCATTCAGAAATGAAACACGATGATATAATAAACAGATATAGAGACTTTAAAACACAAGAGAAAGATAAAAGTATTGATCCGTAGTCTGACACATGAATCCTGTAAAAGGTCTTTCGCTTCAATTCATCATCTAGCTTAGCCACAAAGAAATTTCTCCAACAACACTTTATTCCAAAATCTTCAATGTTACAACAAAGTATATGAATCCACCCTTACTACTCCAATTGATGGAGTATTTATACAAAAAATTACACAAAATATCTCATAACAAATTGAGATATTATCTATGATGACTAATAAGTATTTTACAACAAAATAGAGACAGATGGTCTCGTAGATAAGAAAAAATGATAACAGATGTTGTGCTGTTTCCTTCTTTTGAGAATGTGCTGGAGGCAGGCCCTATATTTTGGTTTGCTGTTGTCCTTTTCAGTAATTCCATGCTAGTTGTTTCGTTTCACTGATACTCTTTAATTGCTCTGATACTCTTTGACCTTTTTTCATCTTTTTATCCCTTTTATCATGATATACTGTGGTAAATAGGCAAAAATTCATGTAAGGATAATTTTTACAAAAGTTCCATCATTTCTTCCCACCATTTAGCTTCTGGCACTCTGGTCCTTTGCAACTTTCTCAGTGTTTCATCAGCCTCAGTATATCTGACGTCAAAATGGTGGCGGGTTTTAATTGATGACGTCAGAAGGTACGGTGGACGCGTCACAGAGGATAGGCGGTAAGCGGTTTCCATTGCACCGCTTTTGGGACCTGGCAGTTTTGGGCGAAGGGGCAGCAATTCCATACGATGACTGACGCGTGGCGGAGCACTGTTCATAAAACCGCCGGCCCATCACGTGTTATCGTTCGGACGCGGATGGCTAGCGATATCGATAATAGCCGTAGATCTTGGATCAGTCGATCGGACGGTCATTGGGATGTAGACATGACAAGAATTTAACAGGCGGGCCCGACGCAATTAAACGTTAATTAATCTCATCGGGGGCGGTTTGATTGGCGGGTCAGGTTATTAATTAATCGTGAGGATTAATTAATCCCTTTGTACGATAGAAGGTCGGGGAGAAAAATACACAAGGGATGGGTTATTTTGAAGTTTGGTTTGAATTAAACTTCGGGTTTATTTTTTGTTTTAAACACATATAACATATGTTTAAACGTTTTTTCATATATTTTTTATTATATGGTAATTAAACCAACGCGATTTGCTTACCATAGGGGGCAGAGTAATTATATAAAGATATATTTAGCAAAAGGGATCGTAAAGTGGGTATTTTATTTAAACACGTGGGATTTATTAACTTTGGCTAAAATTATATAAGTGGGTTTTTGGTTTATTTATAAAAGGAGTTATATACTATAGGAAAAGGTTATTTCAATAGGGATTTAAATAATAAGTTAGAAATTAATATGACAAAATGAATTAAAGCGCTAAGTATAAACATTAAAATAATGTATTTAACTTATGCTTGTATGAAAAGGGTTTTTATGGAATATTGCATGACTTTCCTAAGTAAAATGGGATTTTACTTAGGAATGTTTTTTTTAGAAATGAATGAGTGTGATGGTGAATGTTTTTAAGTACTTAGGTTTTTTCCAATTATTGGGCCGAGGGTCCGGTCCCTCCAAAAGTCAAGGAAATGCCTTAAGCCCCTTTAATCTTCAAATACCTTAGTACTTGGGGGAAATTAGTAAAATGTTTAGGGAAAAATGAGAGGGGAAGTTAATAATCTGACTTTGTTTTACTTGAAATTCTTCCAGTGTATTGTCTGCCTTTGCACTTGTGATGAAAGTAAAAGATTTAACACATCTAAAGTTATTTTTCATCACATGTAATTCTGCAACATCATCTACCTACCCTACCTACTTTATCCTATCATTTTCTCTTCTTTATTAGGGTGCACTTAGACTGACAAACCCTTATCACACTTTTTATTTTACATATGGAAATATATCTAATTCTAACCTTATTACATCCAAGGGCTCAGATTAAACTGTTGAGCTCCTTTTATTTACTCTACTTATCTATTTATCTGCCAAGATTAAACAGTTTGGTCAGATTTTAAACCCCCAAATCCATCAAAAACTGTAAAAATTTCATAAAAAAATAAGTTTTTTAGCTGCAGGTTTAAGCCCGCTTAGGCTAATGCCTAAACCATTTCCCCACCACATGTCTTGGTGCTGGAACCAAATGCTTAGCCCATTAGGCGCTTATCGCATCAGAGAAATTTGGAGCGCGCAAGTCTATTTGTGTCATTGAAACCTTCGATGCGATTGGCGCCTTTATACATAAATCCCGATCTCATTACCGCTTTATATAACCTTCAGAGCCCGCATCCAGTGCTTAAACATTGTAATAAACCATCTCCGATGCATATTTCCCTTTGTTAATTCAAAAACCCACTATTCCTAAGTTTTGGTCTAACCCACCGGAGCAATGTTTTTTAAATGATAAATGGGTAGATTGAGAAGCCCTGCATCAAAGTTCTGATGCGATTGAGCCCCACTGTATAAACCTCTGCCCCTCTCTATATAAACCTATGCCCGGGACCAAGAGTTAAAGTCCTGAGGCGATAATCGCATCAGAGAATTAAAATGGGTAGATTGAGAGACCAGCACCGAAGTTCCGATGCGATTAGCCCTTCCTATGTATAAGCCCCGGGCTTATGGCTCCTCATATAAACCCACAGCCCCGCAAATGGGCGCCAAGGAGTTTCATATGTATAATCTACCCCGAACCATTAAACCTTTGTCTTTCATTAATTTTTGGTGTTTATAAAGTTTTCAAGGGGTTCCGTCGTTCATTAATCTAACCCATTTCTGACTGTTGATCTTGAGCCGATCAAACGGCCCGCACAACATCGCATCGCAAGTTTTATCGGGCTCATTTTGTTTCCCCTCCGATTGATCGCTCCTCCTATTCATCCTCCACCGTCGATCTGATCTATAGATCAACAGCCAACTCTCAATCGCATCAGCACCAGTCAAAGTTCTTCCCCGTTGATCGCATGCCTCCGATTACATCTGGACCATCCAAGTGTCCAGATCGGACGGTCCATATCGCATTTTCCAACTTTGGTTTGAAAACTTGCAGCCCCGCTCATAATGTTTCTTGGCCAATCACAGCCGTTGATGTCTACAAATCAATGGTCCTTCTTCATCCTTTCTCCACCTGTATATTATTTCGTTTTAACCCCAGATTCAATCCTGGCCGTCAATCTTCTACATCCAACAGCTCATATTAACCCTGATAGACTCTAACCATGTGGATCGTGCCTCCCTCCAGATCTGATCTCCGCCATCCAAATCTTTGATCCTACGGCCCAGATTGAAACCACCCATCTTCCTTCTGCCCGTGCATATTGCCTATATCGCGCTTATTTCCCCACCGTTAGATCTGAAGCCCCAGATCTAACGGCTGACATTCAATATTGCGTAAATTTCAGTGCGAAGGTTAATTTCCTGAGGGCTGCGCGATATAAGTGGTTTTAAGAAGTCACGTGTTAGGCGGGAACGCATATTGCGTTCAAAAAAAAAAACCGCCTCTCGCATTTTCACTGCGTGAAACCCCTGGTTTTCATCCCCAAATCCACTTTCCCTCTTTTCCATTGTGTTTCATCGCACGCGCCTCCCATCATTGATCTCTGCAGATAAACGAATCTTATCTAAATCTGGCCATACACTATCGCCCTCCACCTCTTCTAAAGGGTTTTAACACGCAATCTCCGTCGTTGATCTCATGGCCTAGTCTCATCCAATGACCCACGATCATCCCGAAGCCCCATTTTCAATTATTGTGCATTTTACCTCTGCCAAAGGAAATTTCACCTATTTCCTTTGTTTTTCTTCCGAATTTCCATAATGTGACGATTCGCATTATGTTTTCTCTTGATTAATCCTAACCGTTGATCTACGCAGATTGATGGATCCAACTTATTTCTTCCCACCGCTCTCCTTTTGAACATTATGCGCATATATCCACCGTCGGATGCTGCCATCCAATGGCCATGCTCCTCCCCACAGCCTCCTAAGTAGTTTTACCAAATATGCAGGATTTCTTAATTTTTTTTGTATTGTGCAGGATTTAAAAGGGTTTTTCAAATGTTTTAAAAGAAAATGAGAGCCGAGGGTCTCTATCCTCCAAACTTTCGTTCATCATTAAAGAAAGCCATATACAGGGTTCATTTTCACGTTTCATCGATGACTCATGGGCATTGATGCCATATGGACCTTGTACACACCTTCACATCAACAAGACACAGTAATATTAAATCAAATCAAAGAGTATCAGTGTCAAAGACCCAAACACAGCAAAAATGAAGGATTAAACATTAATTATACAGTTTAATGGATTACGGCTAAAAGTCAATTATCAAAGGCCTAATCCATTGAATTAAACACATTTAAAGGCAAATCAAGGATATTTATCGGACAGAGGATGCCTCCACTACCACATCAGAGGAAAATTGATTTCTCTTAGCTACCAGATTGCCACCTGTGACTTCACAAAATTTAAACAAAGGCCGAGTAATGACCAAAACAGAGCATATCTGCCCCTTACAGCTGAATAGTTATTTTGAATCAAAGAAGCTAATATAAACTATTAGCAGAGTTATTGTAAAAGATGACACAAAGCCTTAAATTCAACATAAGCTTCCAGCAAGCTTTAATACTTAATGCAAACCAATTAATATAGGGAAATATCTGTAAACTTCTCCCTTGAGCCCCTCAAAGGCCGAGAAGCATTAACTGTATTAATTGAACTCAGAAGATATTTTCTCTCTTTCGACCTCCTCATCCCTCTATAAAACTTGTTGAGGAATCCATTGTAAAAATTGTTGGTTGGTTGGTTGATCACTAGTTGTAATACTGAAACTCTCTGAAATAATACATAGTCTGTTGAAGTTGAAGAAGAAACTGAAGTCTTGGAAGCCCTGATGATGTTGTTGCATGCTTGTTCTTGAGAAAGCTCTATCATTGGATCCATGAGCTTGGCTGTTGGTGAAGTATTCTGAACTGTTTAATGTTTTCCCCTGTTTTCATTTTGTCCCATAAATTCTCACTACAGTAGGATGAAATTTTTAGGCTAAGAAATGACTCTTGGAAGCACGTTAGACCTGTGTATCCTTCACTATTTTATGTTTTCTTTTGCTGAAGTATTTTAGAGTCTTTAATATCTCTCTTTAGTCTTCATGCTTGTTTATTTCTCTAATAGTTCGAATAGTTGGTTTCATCATCATTTATGGTTTTCCCTGCTTGTCTGCTGCCACTTAAAGGCTGTTATTGAAGTCTCCCTTTGAAGTATATTTGTTTATAGTGAGCCAAGGAGGTTTGTTTTGATCATGCCCCTTATCCTTTCTTGAATAGTTGCCTTAAAGGTCTTTATAGTTGTGATCATAGATGTATTTAGATGTTCCCTCCTCTATGACCATAATTATCAGTGAATCTTTTATGTTTTCTAAGTCATTTGAAATAAAATCTTTGAGGAAATAGGGTGTTCCCCGAATCTTAGATTTCATTTTAAAAATTGTTTTTGAAGTCATTATTTGCTTAAAGTGTGATTTGTAGAATTCATGGTTAGCCCTGTCTATCAAATAGCTCTTTATTGTTCAAGTTGTGTTTTCAAATTCCCTTTGTTGAGAATTAAACTTCTCTTTCTAAATCATTGATGTCCATCTCATTCCAAAACCAAAGGATCCTGCGGCCAAGTTAGATTTGCCCTTTGATATCCCATATCCATTGATAAGTTTGTCATGACCTTTTTTTTACCCCATTGCCCAATGAAACTGACATTTCCCCTTTCTATGTGTCTTTCCTAGACCTTTTATGTTCTGCTATATCAATTCCAACCAAACAAACAAACAAATACTTGCACTTAATAACTAGTCTAAAACCAATATTCAAAGCACACAAGATAAACCTTTGCAAAAAACAAATAATTGAGAGATCCCTCTTTGAGAGCAAGAGGACTAGATCCTGTAACTCTAAAGATTGGTTCTGATGTTGCCTTGTCTTTTGATTTGCCAAACTATCAAAACACGGGACACCAACATGGGAAACTGAATCTATGTGTACTGTTTATGCGAATCTGTGGCAATTACTGCATTATGTGTACTCTGTTAAGCTGCGAAAATACTGTGTAAGTGGTTTTACTACATCTAAATATGTTATGTTATGTTTTATGAAATACTATGCTACTGTCTTAGAAGTATATAATTTATTGAGCACCGTAGTATAGTTGACCTTGTGCACGTGGATGCGAAGGAGACTTATAGATCCAGCTATGTAGTAGGAAAATTGGTCATCATAAAGCTAGACATAGCTCTGCTTGCCTTACCTACCCTTTCTCAGGGTGTGGAAACCTGGTTCCAACACCCACCCATACTACTTCGGGGGAGACTTTGACCTGCGCAAGTAGGCCACTATCGAAAGGGCCAATAGTATAGGGGTTTGTTGGCAAACCTTAAATTCCAAACTTGGGTCAGGACCCCTCGAGCCAACAGATCCGTATCTACACCCTCCCCCAGGACTACTGGGATAAGATGACCCTATGGGACATAGGCAATTCCCTAGGAGAATTCATCAAAATGACGCAGGAAACCAAGATCAACCAACATGCGACATACACATAAATCTACGTCTACATGAACATCGTAGAATCGCTCCCTAGTGAGGTAAGTTTGTTGCATGATGGTTATGAATGGATTCAAATTGTAGATTATGAACATGTACCCTTCAGATGTCGAAGGTGTCATCAACATGGGCGCCTATTCAGAGATTTCCCCCTAAATCAAAAGGTGGCAGCAAACAATGATTCAAATGATGAAGCCATTGAATGATTTATGAAAGTAGCAGGCAAGAAAAGGCACAACAAGAGGTCAAACTCTAACCAGAATAAGAAATCCCCAGCTGTATAAATTTTAATAAAATTATGTATTTCTGGATTCTCTTGATCTACCAATTATATGCCACTGTTAAATACATAATCCTTCTAATTAAATATTTGCGGAATTTAATCGCCAATTGCAAACACATGAAGAAAAATCAATCACACATAACACAGATGTTTTTATCGGGAAAGCATAAAGCTAAAACCCCACTATCATATATTATGTATATAGCATGGATCATGAAACAATCTCATACAAAACTCTACTCCAAGAGCTCTCAGTACAATATACAATTGTCTCACACTGTCATACAAAAATTGGCATAAGTATGCACCAATTTACTGCCTCCTGACAACCTGCCTCCACTGCACAATCCCTGCTGATGAAGATCCTTGAATGAATTCGATCTTGCCTTGCCTTCACTACATAATCCTCATTGGCATCTCCAATGTGTGTTTGGTTTCACTTGTGCACCCACTATAGTCACAACTGATAGTCAAACAGACCCTTTCACCTATCTCTCAACTGGGTCTCCACTGTATCTGACATGCATGTAGTTAACAGTAGTATTTATTCAGTTGCATGTGATACCACTGATTGTGAATTAATTAAATAATTACTTCAATGATCTCTCACTAGTGTATCTTTTAGTTACAACTAGTTACAACTAGCACAACTGAGTTTAACTCACTTAACTAAGTTAAACTAAATAACAACCCACATAACTACACATCCAACTTTGTTACAACTTTGTATCACTCAGTTACAACGAATTCCACTCTACATGTCCGACCAACCAACCTTAGAACTTGTAATTCCTTTAGTCAACTATTTTTCCACATCAGTTAACTGAAATCAAGTGCTTCAAGAGAATAGATTATTATTTATTGTCTAATCATTATTAAGGGCCAATAATAATTGACATGCGATCTATTTTTATACATGTGATCTATAAATAGACTTCGCCCATGCATCTAAAAATAGAATCTCATCTATAAATAGAATTTTCCCAACCATCTATAAATATACTCCCAATATAAATAGAATATGCTCAACATTCTAAAAATAGACATACACCTAAAAATATCCTGCAGGCTCCACCTAGTGTAGGTGCTTAATTTTCACTAGGATCATCATCTTGTTGAATCTCAACACTCGCTATCAACAAGAAAGGGATTATCCTTTACCCCGGTCCTGTCTCTATGGTATTTGAATTTTCTCCTGGTGAGCGCCTTCATCAGAATATCTGCATCTTGATCTTCTGCTGCACACAATATCTGATATGATGATATCGAATATCTATATGCTTAGATCTATCATGAAACATAGGATTAATCGAGAGTTTAATGCAACTTTGATTATCACAATGAATCACTGTAGGATCTAAATGAGAACCAAACAAACCGACCAGGATCTTCCTCATCCAGATAGCCTCACATGCAGCTTGAATTGCTGCCATGTATTCCGCTTCCGTTGAACTGAGTGCCACAGATCTTTGTTTCCTGATGTACCAAGAAACAGTTGTAGATCCAATACTGAAAACCCCTCCTGATGTTCTATTTATGTTCGTTGGGCTACCTGCCCAATCTAAATTCGTGAAGCCATGCAACTTCAGCTCATCTGTCTATTTGTACCATAAGCCATACTCATATGTGCCCTTGAGATATCTCAGGACATGCTTGCCCGCCTTCCAAAAGAGCTTGGTAGGCTTAACCATCGCTTGACTATGTTGGTTCACCGCATAGAATATGGTTGGTCTTGTATTAACTAAATACATGAGCGAACCCACCAACTGTAGATAGATAGTAGCATCCACTACCTCTCCAGATGTAACAGCCTCTTTCCTCCAGTTTCCTAGAAGAGGAGTATCCATGGGTTTGCAACCCTCCATGTGAAACTTACCAAGTATCTCCCTTGCACACTTGCCTTGAGACACAAATATTTCACCTTCTCGTTGCCATATTTCCAATCCAAGGAAATAGTGAAGGAGGCCCATATCCTTCATCTCGAACTCCTTTGCAAGGTCCTCCTTGCATGAGTGTATCAGCTGCTGATCACCAATCAATATTAAATCATCAACATAAAGAACAATGATTAAAATCTTACCCTCCACCACAATCTGGTATAGGTTTTCATCCGCTGCACTCTTGGTGAAGCCAAGTCTAGTGAAATATTTGTCGTTCTAAGTGTACAAAGCACAAGGTGCTTGCTTCAACCCATACAACAATATTTTGAGTCTGAACACATGCGGCTCGCTGCTGAAGATCTCAAATCCTTCAGGATGTTCAATGTACACTTCTTCCTCAATGATCCCATTAAGGAACATAGTCTTCACATCCATTTGATGAATGTACCAACCCATCTGCACTGAGAGAGCAAGGATGGTCCTTATGGAAGAATATCATGTGACAGGTGCAAAGGTTTCTTCATAATCAATCCCCTCAATCTGTAAGAGGCCCCTGGCCACAAATATTTCCTTATACTTCTCAACACTCCCATCAGCTTCTTGCTTTACCTTGTAGATCCATCTTGAACCTACCATTGATTTATCAACCGACCTTGGAACAATTTCCCAAGCACTGTTCCTGACAATGGAGTCACAATCCTCCACCATTTCATCTACCCATGTGGGGCCTACACTGCTTCCTGAAAGAAAGATGGCTTAGTCACAATAAATTTTCTCATCAGAGCCATGTATCCAGTGAATCAGTCAGGAGACTGTTTCTATCTGTGTTGTGAAGTAGGGACTCCTACATTTTGTGCCACATCAAGCTTCAGCCTCTTAGCTTCTGTGGTATGCCTTCTGCCAGTTCTAATGTTTGTCTCTGAGTGAGTGGACTCCTTCACTCCATGAACCTCCTCCTGTGGCTGATCCACATCTAGAGACTCATCTTTAGGAACAAGCAATTCCTCCTCTACGTGCAAGTCTAGCTCCCTCTCAAGCGACAACTTCATGGCTTTCTCCTCATTGAATTTTATATCCCGTCGCACCACAGTCATTCAACTGTTTGGAAAATACACATGATAATTATGGGGTTTTTCTGTGTACCCCACAAATATCCCAACTTCAGTAGTTGGCTCCAGCTTCTTCTTGGTGTTCTTGGTGACATGCACATAATCAAATGACCCAAAAATATTAAAGTGATAAAAATCTAATTTCTTACCAGTAAAAGCTTCTTCAAGTGTACTCATGCCAAGTACTCTACGAGGACAATGGTTTTGCACATAAACCACAGTGCTGCACGCTTCTGCCCACAGGTGAATTGGTAGGCCCTGATCATGCCGGATAGCTCGTGTAGCACCCACGATCATTCTGTTATTCCTCTCCACGACCCCATTCTGTTGTGGGTTATGAGGCGCTATGAGTTCTCTTTGAATTCCTTCTTTGCTATATAATTATTTGAATTTTTTCGAGATATATGACCACCATTATTGCTCCTTAGAGCCTTCACTTGCTTCCTCTACTCTTTCTCCACCAATGCTTTAAACTCGCGGAATTTTGAGAATGTTTGATCTTTCTTATGCATGAATAAGATCCAACATCTACAATAATAGTCATAAAAAAAAATAACATAATACACGTGTTTTGTTGTTTAAGCAACTGAGAATGGTCCACACACGTCTATGTGAACTCTCTCCAGGATTACTGAAGCATGGTTCTCCTTTCCATGAAAGGTGGTCTTCAAAAACTTACCCATAGTACATCCCTTGTACTAATCTATTTGTACAAGTGTACCCTTGGGAAGTCCAGTAGAAATCTGCTGCAATATTTTCAGGGCGCCATGGTGAAGATGGCCCAATCGCCTGTGTCATAATTCACCCTCATCCCAGCTCACCACTTCTTCTACTTTGCCCATCACTGCAATGCATCCATCTACCTCTATCTTGTAGAGATTCTTGACTCAAATCCCTATCCTCTTGGTTTGACTCATTGTTTTATGTCGTAGGAAAGATTTTCCATCGCTAAAAAAAACATCATAAACTCTGTCCTCCAACATCGCAACTAAGACCAAGTTTTTCTTCAGACCTGGAACATGCATAAAATATTTCAACAGAAATGGTTTACCTGACTCCCTCTCAAAGGTAATGGTACCAATGCCGGTCGCACTGTATCGTCCATCGTCACCCATCTCTATATGCATTTGGAGATCTTTCTCCTCCAAGTCACTGAAAAGCTCCTTATCTCCCATCATGTGGAAGGAAGCACCACTATTAAGATACCACACCGATCCCATTATGCTTGAAACCAAGCATGTGATCAAAGAGAAATCAAGTTCAAATTGCGAGGCCAGGGCCTCACCAGCTGTAGCTCCAACAACCTTCTTGTTCTTCTTTTTTTGTGGGCAGTTAGTGGCGAGATGCCCATGTTCGTGACAGTGAAAACACTTCACCTTGGAAAAATACAGCTTCTTACATTTAGCCTCAGATTTTGAGTGGAATTTGTTTCCCTTCCCTTTTCTTGCTTTGGCAGCCAAAGCACAATCCTCTTAATCATCATGCTTTGATGAAGAGCCATCCCTATTGTTCCTCCTGAACTCCTCTTGCACTAGATCCGACCACAGTCATTCCCAATCTGACATTATTTCTCGTTCGTTGACAGAGTCTTGATAACTGTGCCAACTCTTAGGAAGTCCTAAGAGAGACAAAATCACCAAATCATCATCAACAATTGTGATTCCCACACTCCCTAATTCATCCCGACATTGGACAAATTTTGTGAAATACTTAGGAATATTGTCTCCCTTCTCCATTTTGATCTTTCTGAGTTTATCCTTTAGCACCAATTTCCTATGGTCGCTACTAGTTTGGAAAATATCTGTTAAATCCTTCCACATTGCAAATGGAGTGGCTTTCCCATGAAGGCTTGAGACAATATGGTCTCTCACACCTTCCAACAGAATTCTTCTCGCCTTCACTAATTTATTTTGCCATGCATCAAGTGTTGGGGCCCTTGTTTTGAAATGAAACAGTTTTGAGTTGTGGGTAACAAGTGGCGGAGTGCAACTACAGTAGACAGAGAGCTGTCACGATTGCAAAGAGCTGAAGCACATGTGGTGCAGTTGTTGCAGAAATAAGCATAGATGACATAAGGGAGTGACGAGAACAAACAGTGGAACTCCCAGCTATTAGGGAGATGCAATAGACAGCAGAGCGGAAAGGAAGGGAGAACTGACAGTCGCGTTGGAAAAGGAAAAAATAGGCAGTTGGCCAGCGTAGACAAGAGGTTGGCACAATAGGGGTTGGAGGAAGAGAGCCGTAGGAGAGATCTGTTCATTTTGTTCTCTCTCTGTTCATTATGTTCTGTTCTATGTGATAATATTGTAATCATTTCTGCCAGGATCACTCTGAGTAGCAATGTAGTTGTCCCTTGTTGTTAATGCAATATATTATAATCTAGGTTTGATGTCCCGAGTTATGTTATGTGTTTTTGGTTAATTTGAATGTGCTGGTCACTTTAAATTTTGTTTTTTTCATCCTGAATACGTTCATGAGTATTATCGTTTGCAGATTGTTTACACCTGTTTGGAGCACTCAGTTATGTCTGCTTTATTCTATAAGTTATGCTTGATCGATACCTGATCTGATCCTAATCTTGCTAAGGTCATGGCACACCTCGGGTGAGACTCTCTTCTCTTTGAAGTAGAGTGAAAATGTCGGTGTTGTGCTAGACTACTACAGAAACCTTTTTGGCCTTGATCCTGAACATGGGTATTTCCCAAGAGACCTTCTTCCTCGCCAACAAATGAATCCATTGCCAGGACCCAAAATTCCATTTGGGAACTAGATCATGGTATCGTGGATATTTGAGAGAAAAATACGAAGCTGGTGGGATAACCACTTAGATCAGTTTATAGCATAGTAAGCTGAGTTGAGACAACAAAGAGAGAAAACTATTAAGGATCATGTTCTATTATCTGAATCTTCCAGTGATATCTACGAGATCTTCTGGGGAAAGTTTCCAAAAGAACTCTATAATTGGTTGCGGAGGTTATGAGCTAAGACAGTTCAAGGAAGCTCACGGAAGGTCTGTCGTAAGTGGTTGCACGTAGATATGGTAGCGCTCCATTGGTTAGATACTGATTTGACCTGAGATGTAGATTTCTGGGTGCAATCTACCTTGGAAGGATACATAGTGGAGTTCATAGCTGAGTGTTACTAGTCTTTCTTGAAAGCGGAGGACATATTCAAATTAGGATTGCGAGGAGAGTTGTTGAAGGAGATCCCTCTATGGATCAAAGCCTTAATGGTAGATGAAGGATTGATGGGTTTCCAAAAATATGAGATGGAGACTTAAACCTCTAGTACTGGGGGAAGGAGCTGAGGGAGAAATGCTACAAGTACGTTGGAAGGGGGAATAGGGATATGGATGCCGAGAACTCCAGTAGGTTGAGGGAGCGACGAGCACATCGGAGGGCACAAATCACTGAGAAGTGGTGAGAAAGGGTGATGAGGGAGTTGGATAAGCAGGAAAGTAATCGAAAGGACAAGGAGAAGGTGCCTCAGATGACAAAAGAGATGGAAGGTCAGATGGGTTTCCAAGAAATAGGAGGGACCATCAAGGAAGTTCGGCAGGTGTATAGGAGCCTAGCCCAAACAGAGAAGGGAAAGGAGTTCGATGGAGAGGACGTGCACCCTGAGGAGATGTCCGATGTGGAGTTGCATGTTGCGATGGAGCAACTATTCCAAGAGAGGTTTCCACCCATAAATCAAGGTAACTCTATTCCCCAAAGTTCAAGTAGCTCTAGTCCTGAACTTCCCCTGGTACTCTATCAGCCACTAGGTGAAATTTTTGTTAAGTTATGGGAATTGAGTAAGTTGAATAATGTTTAGTCTACAACAGTAATACACACTAGCGGGAGTGATAGTAATACCATTACACAACCAGGAAACTGGATTTTTATTTTAGTAACACCCCCACAAGAAAGCATGGCGGGATCATTTGTCTGATAACGTAGTTCTCCGGGAAGGGGTAACGATGATGTGGAACAAACCGGTACCTTGCGAGGCCATGGAGGGCTAGAAAACACCATAGGCAGGCAAGTTAATTGAATTTCAAACTACTCGTGGGAGAGAGCTCTACACTCACTTATCAAATGGTTGGAAGCTCATCCGAATCTAGCGATACAAATCCAGCGATATACGATGTAAAGAAAGAATTTGTTAAAGAATTCAAGCTACCCCAAATCGTATCAAGGTTTATCCAAAATGTGGGAGATCACAGTGAGAAGGCTGCCATCTCGGATCCGATGAGAAGATTCAAGGATGCAAACTTGAAAACTAAGCTTACCCAATCGATCCGAATCATCGGGAGAGATTGGTCCATCAAGGCCTCTCTTCCATAACCATTAACAAGAAATTCGTTAACAAAATTCGTTAACACAATAGAATATCGACACATTACAAGATGCATTGGAGCAAGCTATGAAGATGGAGGCCATGGCAGGATATCCGCAGGATTTCAAAGGAGGGGTCGCAGCTCAAGACCCTTCCATACTGGGTTTAAAACATCAGATAGCTAGCCTAACAAAAAATTTGAAAGAGATTCAGCCAATACGGCCGCCAAGACCAAATGTATGGTGTACACATTATCTAATTGAAGGACACGTGGTAACCGAGTGTCCCAGGTTGCGGGGTCAAAATGTGGGGACGTCGACAACAGGGGCACAGGGACCTATGCCAGTAGGAGGAGTTGCGCAGATAAATACTCAAGGTTTATATCCACCGCAACACTAATATCCAGGGTTCCTTACGTAATAGAATCAGGCCGCAACTGAATATTGTGAGATTTGCAAAAGCATGGGTCATTCGCCCCGCCTATGTCTGATCTTGGAAAAATAATCCAACGTTCCGAACAACATATACTGTGAGTTCTGCGCTTCCACAACACACAACTCAGAGCAGTGTAGGGCTCTGGATGCATTGGAAGAACAATTGGACGGGCCTTCATATAGAGTGAATGAGGCTCCTAGGGGAAGAGGAGAAGGCATGAGAGGAGGCCGAGCTGGAGGAAGAGGACCAGTACGATGCTACAAATGTGACCAAGAAGGCCATGTGGCTAGGGAATGTCTACTTCCTAGAAGACCCTGGTGCTCTCAGTGCATATTTAACATGCATGCAACAAAAGACTACCCAGAGCTAATTAAAACATGGGAAGAAAGAGCTAGCAAAGAGGAACAAATATGGTAAATGTAGAGCTAAGAATAATAGAGGCTCAAGCTATGCAGAATGTGGCTATAGTGACACGAGGAGGAAAGAGAACCGAGGAAGATGCATAGACTACAAACCCCATAAAACTGATAAGGCCAACATCTCCAAAGCCAGTGTTTAAGCCAGAAAGACAAGAAATACTTTAAATAAGCATTAGAAACCTTTACCCAAATTGGGGAAGCAAAGGCATTGAGTTACCACAGCCCAAGGTAGATAAGGAGATCCAAGCTAGTACAAGTACTATGATTGAAGAATGGTTTCGGATATTTCTAAAGATTGTTACCAATGCACCAATGCTGGAACAGTTGAAGTAGAATCTAGAAATGGTGGTACAGGAGACCACAGGGCCAGGAGAATCAAATGACGCGACACCGAAATACATACAGAGAGTCAAAAGAAATAATAGGAGAACAGGGAAAGAATATCGGGTGAACACTCAAGTCGTGGGATTCCAAATTAAGGACACAATTCTTGACCTAGGGTTAGATGTCAACATTTTTCCAAGAAAGACATGGGAAGCATTGGGTAGGCCGAAGCTAACGTATTCACCTATCCAGCTCTACATGGAAAACCTGTACTGCAGTGCCCATAGGCAGGCTAGAGGAGGTTGAAGTTGATGTTGCAAGAGTCAAGACATACACATACTTCGAGGTAATAGACATTATGGGGGATAAGGATCCCTATCCAGCATTATTGGGGATTGACTGGGCTTTCGAGAACTATGTAGTAATATATTTGAAGAAGGAACTGATGATTTTTGAAGATAGAGAAGTCAAGGTCACCCAGCCACTTGACCCATATCAAAGTCTCGGATACACAGAGTTTGTAGACAACAGAGAAGATGCTAAGATTTTGGATCATCTTTATTAAATGACAGCGGGAAAAGAGATGATTATATCAACCCAACAGTAGAGGGTACTGTGAGTTGGAGAAGTGTTAAAATCTCAGAATTAGGCTCAGAGATAGCCTGGGATGGTTGGCAATAGGGGGGATATGAGACCAATACAAGAATATGTGCCAACATCAAAAGGATTAATTGGATTAGAACTGAGGTAAGAGAATATCCAATTCTGTCAAATATGAATGCGGTAAATACATTTATTGCCAGAATAGAAGATAAGGTACCAATGGACCAAAGGGTCCCACTCATAGATGTGGCTTTACAATCTACATTAGCAAGGTGGTGGAGTAACCACCGCAACTCCTTGTCGCGATGGGACAGAGTTGCAGTAGCATTGAAAGCCAGGTTCAAGGAAGAAGAGGGACCACAATTCACTAAAATATATCAAGGGGACTTGGATCCCAGGAAACATTTGAGATATTGTGAGGACCAATGGAGGAATGCAGGATAACCAAAAGAGTTGTGGGTACACAATTTTGTACATTCATTGGATTCAATTCCGCAAGCATGGTACCTAACTAAAGAGAAGAAAAGGGGAACCAGTACTTGGCAAGCAGTTGAAGATAAATTTACGCAAAGTTTCTCCTTTAAAGGAAAAACAGAACCAGTCACCTAAGAATTGTAGGCCATAAAAAGGGTATTGTTATTCCCAGAGATCCAAGAGGAGGAAGAACAACCGCTTTCGAACCAAGGCATCAGACAGTCGGTAGCATGTAAAAATATAAACAGTGAGATGGATGATGATTGTTGGAACATGGTCTCCTACAAAGCTGCGAAACTGGTCCATTTTGTATAATTTTGATTATATTTAGTGTAACGCAGGGGTTTTGGGGTGGGTCAATGCCCCTAAAGCATTTTAAGTGGGTCAAGGGTAGACCAAGAGTCTGCAAACCACGATTTGCAAACCATTGGATGCATAGGCTAAAATAGTACAAGTAGTTGAACCTTTTTTAGTTGTAGGACAAGCTAAGAATGATAAGAGATTGTTACTAAGTGCGAATCGATAGATTTGGTCAGGGTTTTTGGGTAAGGACTCCTGCTGCTGTGTGCGTGGAGGGCCTCTATCCTACTGTGTGCAGACCCTGCTGCTGTGTGTGCAGGTTGGGTTTTTTGGGTTTTGTAAGTAGATTCATATCACGAGTAATTCCGGTGGATTTATATAGGAAAAAATACTTCATACAAGAATACACGAAATAGTTGTGTATTGTTATATAAATTCTTGATATATTTATTTACATGAGTAATATTGATGTTACGCACATGGATGCGAAAGGGAATCTAGGCTGCGATGCGGATCGGGTCACAATCGGGGTGACGTCAGGGGGCACCTTTTGTCCTACCCTCTCCCAGGGTACAGAAACCTGGTTCCAACACCCACCCATACTACTTCGGGTGAGACTTTGGCCTGCACAAGCAGGTCACTGCCAGAAGGGCCAGTAGTATAGGGGTTTGTAGGCAAACCTTGAACATCCAAACTTGGGTCATGACCCCTCGAGCCAACAAATGGTTCTGTTGCCGAGACCTAGAGCATTTTGAGAGAGGGATCAGGTATGGCCAAGGCCATACTGGAAGCCAGAGAGAAAGGAAATTGATGAATGGTTTGAACAACAAGTTCAAGAATTTTCCATGAAAGAAAATCGTAGTAAGAGGTTGACCACCAAAGAGTGGAAGAATAAGTACATTTTCACAGAGATCTACGAGATCTTCTTTGTAAGGATTGCGATCGAGTTCTATGATGGTTATGCAGGAACGCAACAGAATAAACACATAACCATAAATACAGAGATGCAGTGGAAATAACGCTTCATTTCATTAATATCAAAGAACTGAAATTTGCTTACAGACAGAATGGAAATAAAACTAGCTAGGGCACTGGTAGCTATCTCTGAGAAGAGATGTGGCGGCTACAGGCCTCTGAACTGAGTTACAATGAGGCTCGAGGGCCTATTTATTATTGAGAAATAATGGAGAACCCTAAACATCCCAAAAACCTAACCCTAGGAGATGAAGCACCAAAACTATGGGCCCCGTTTGGGTAAATTGGTGTTTCAACTTCCCAGGGACGTAACTTTGGCATACTATCTCCGTTTGATGCACATGATACATCATTAGAAAGCTCTATCCGAGGACTACAGCTTTCGAGATGAATTTTATGATCAAATTCATTGGTGCTTCGATACCCAAAAAACGTCGTTTAGGGCCTCAAAACGGCTCCAGAAGTTCAGGACCTGAAAAACTGCTAAAAATAGTAAGTTATGCCGAAACTGAAAAACTGAAAGAGACAATGGTGGGGGGCCAAGTGGAATAGGTGGGTGGCCACCAATATCCATACGGATCGTTCTAGGAGTGGCTCGCAAGACTGGTAGAGTTCCAGAAGTGTTGGAAGGATGAGCGGATCACAGACTGGACCCCCAAACTAATCCAGCAGCTAGAAAATACTAATAACACCATCACTTGCACAGTGGACCATTGGGTGGACAACGTGTTAGGGGGATTTGTGACAAAATTTTCCATTGATTAGTTTGTCTCCTTCTCTGAAGTAGAGTGAATATTCTTCATGGGGTTCCGAGGTAAGTTTTTGAACATTTTGCCGTTGCTGATCAAGATATTATTATGCGAAAGAGTATTCTATGTAGCCATACCAAGTGGATGATCTCTGATCTAGATGGGAGCACAACATGGACTGGCAAGTACTATAGGGCCAACCTAGAAGGAGATCGACTGGTCTACAATCCAGTAAGGGAAGCAGCTTCGCAGATTCCTCTGTAGAAATTTGAATAATAGATAACTTATTCACCGAGATTATCCTGATCACACACTATTTGAGCTTCATGCATAATACATAACCTCTTCTACTATTGATCATCAATTTGCGGAATTAAAAAACAATCGCATGCACACATTTAAACCATAAACAATCACACATATAAACACAGTATTTATGGGAAAGCTTAAAGCCGAAAACCCCAAACTATCTGTATATTATAATGATAGAGATCATGTAACAATCATAGTACAAACTCCTCACAAGCTCTCAGCACTATCTCCAATTGTTACACACTACACAAGCTCATATCATACAAAACACATGCTCCAATTTGCTCCACCTGTTAGCCTGCCTCTACTGCGCAATCCAATATGGATAAGCATGAGATCCAAGTTCGAATCCCACCAGTATGTACTGCGCAATCCTCATTGGCATCTCCATCAATGTGTGTGCAAATCTCATGCACCAGTATAGTCACAACTGATAGTCACACTGCTCTTTCACCTACCTCTCCATTGGTCTCCACTGAAACTGTCCATGCACTGCAGTTAACTGATGTATTCATTAGTTGATTTATGAGTTAATAATTAGTGAATTAATTAATAATTAATTCACACCACTCTCACTAATTGTATCAATCAGTTAGACTAGATACAACTAGCTCAACTAAGTTAAGCTGAACACAACTCCATTAACTGTCTCATCAACTCCACCAAACTCTGTCACATGAGTTCTAACTGAAGTCAACCATGCAATAGCTCCACTAAACCCTAGGAATAGCGTAATTCCTTCTGTCAGATGCATGTGCCACATCCAGGCATCAAACTGAAGTGCTCCAAGAGAATAAGATAATGTTTATACTCCAAATATTATTAAGAGCTAATAATATTCAACATATCTATTTTTAGACTGGCAATCTAAAAATATATTCCGCCTAGTATGTCTAAAAATAGAAGTCCATCTATTTTTCCCAACTTGACCAACCATCCACAAATAGAATCCTGCAACTCATAGAACATGATCCATATGTCTAAAAATAGACATAGTCTAAAAATAGACTTTGCGCCAAAAATAGCCTACGGGCCCACTTAGTGAAGGCGACTTCTTTCCACTAAGCTCCTCATCTTGTTGCAATCTCAACACTCCCTCTCAACAAGATAAGGATTATCTGCAACCCTATCCTGCCCCTGTGGTATTCGAATTTGCTCCTGGTGAGCGCCTTCGTCAAGATATCAGCATCCTGATCCTCCGTAGGAATGTATGAAAGTAACATGATTCTCCGCTACACACAATATCTGATATGATGATACCGGATGTCAATGTGTTTAGATCTATTATGAAATACTGGATTAACCGAGAGTTTGATGCAAATATGATTATCACAATAAATCACAGTAGGCTCTAAGTGTGAACCGAACAACCTGACCAGGATCTTCCTCATCCATATAGCCTCGCATGCAGCCAAACTCGCTGCCATATACTCGGCCGTTGAACCGAGTGCCACGGATATTCGCTTCCCGTTGTAATCAAGAAACTGCTATCGACCTGATACTGAAAATCCCTCCAGATGTGCTCTTTCTGTTCGTTGGGCTCCCTGCCCAATCTGCATCCGTGAAGCCACATAGCTTCACCTCATCCTCTTGTCTGTACCACAATCCATATCCCGATGTGCCTCTGAGATAACGCAATACATGCTTTCCCGCCTTCCAGAAGAGCTTGGTAGGCTTAACCATAACTTGTGAAAGCTGGTTAACTGCATAGCATATATCGGGTCGTGCATTGACCAGATACATAAGCGACCCCACCAACTGTCGATAAACAGTGGCATCCACTACCTCCGCCGAAGTAGCATCCTCCTTCCTCCAACCTCCAGGAAGAGGAGTATCAACAGGCTTGCAGCCATGCATGTTGAACTTCTCCAGTATCTCCCGGGTATACTTACCCTGAGAAACAAACAGTCTATCACTGCGCTGCCAAATTTTCAATCCCAGGAAATAATGAAGGAGGCCCAAGTCCTTCATTTCAAACTATTTTGCAAGATCATCCTTGCATGAGAGTATCAACAGCTCATCACCTGTCAAAATAAAATCATCTACATAAAGTACAATGATCAGCAAATTACCCTCCACCACTATCTGGTATAGGTTCGATCCGCCACTCTTTGGAGAATCAAGTTCCGGTGAAATAACTGTTTCATCCAGAACAAGACCAGGTGCTTGTTGGAACCCATACAAGGCTCTCTTGAGTTTTGCACACATGCGACTTGGCCATTAAGATCTTGAAACATTTAGGGTCGATGAATCAACACCTCCTCCTCACCCCTATTTGAGGAACGCGCTCTTCACATCCATCTGATGAATGTGCCACCCCATCTGTGCTGAGAGAGCAAGAATCGTCCATATGGAAGAATACCTTGCGACAGGTGCAAAGGTTTCCTCATAATCGATCCCCTCAATCTGTGAGAAGCCTCGGGCAACAAATCTTGCATTGTACTTCTCCACACTCCTATCAGCTACTTGCTTCACTTTGTAGATCCATCTCGAACCCACCACTGATTTCCCTTCCGGCCTTGGGACAATCTCCCATGCACTGTTTCTGACAATCGAATCATACTCTTCCACCATGGAATCTACCCATGCGGGGTCCTCCACAGCTTCCTCGAAAGAGGATGGCTCTGTCACGACACATTTTCTCACAAGAGCCATGTATCCAGTGTACCGGTCTGGTGACTGTCTCTGTCTGCACTGTGTTGTAGTTGGTCCTACAACCTTCTCTACATCTTGAGCCAGTCGCTCAGTTTCTGTAGTGCGCTTGCGCCCTCTGATGGTTGGTGCTGCATGAGTGGTCTCTTCCACTCCATGAACCTCATCTTGTGGCTGATCCACATCCTGAGACTCATCCTTAGGAACTAATATCTCCTCATCTGCATGCAAGTGTGGCTCCCTCTCAAGCGAACACTTCATGGCTTTCTCCTCCTGAAATTTGATATCCCGTCGCACAACAGTCTTGCGACTGTCTGGAAAATACACACGATAGTTGTGGGGCGTATCAGTGTACCTCACAAATATCCCAACCTCCGCAGTCAGCTCCAGCTTCTTCCTGGCATCCTTCGTCACATGAATGTAAACAGGTGAACCAAAAATCCTCAAATGGGAAATATCAGGCCTCTTACCAGAAAACGCCTCCTCGGGTGTACTCATGCCAAGTATCTTGTGAGGAAAACGGTTTTGCACATATACTGCAGTATTGCATGCCTCCTCCCACAAGTGAATGGGTAGGCCCTGATCATGCAACATCACCCGTGCAACACCCATGATCGTTCTGTTCTTCCGCTCAGCAACCCCGTTCTGCTGTGGGTTATGAGGTGCTATGAGCTCTCATCAAATTCCTTATGCGCCGTAAAGTACTTGAATTCGGCCAGAGATGAATCTCTACTCACCATTTGCCGGCTCTCCTAAGAGCTCTCACCGCTTCGATTCTTTCTCCAACAAATACTTGAACTCACAGAACTTTGAGTATGTCTCACTCTTCTTCTGCATGAAGAAGATCCAGCACTTCCGAGAATAATCATCAACAAAGATCACATATTACCTGTGCTTTGCTGTCGAAGCTACTGAGAAAGGTCCACACACGTCTGTGTGAATTCTCTCAAGGATCGTCGTGGCACGACTATCCTTCTCGTGAAAGGTGGCTTTCACAAATTTTTCCAAGGTACACCCCTTGCACTGATCTGACTGCGCAAGAGTGCCTTTAGGAAGCCCAGTAGAAATCTGCTGCAGTATCTTCAAAGCTCCATGGTGAAGGTGGCCCAATCTCCGGTGCCACAACTTGCCATCATCCCGGCTCACCACTCCTTCTGCCTTGCCTGCCATTACTGCGCAGCCATCTACCTGCAATTGATAAAGGTTCTTAACTCGAACCCCTATCCTCCGGGTCTCACCAGTTGCCTTACTGCGCAGGAAAGCCTTTCCCTCGCTAAAGACAACATCATATCCCTTGTCTTCTAACATCACCACAGAGATAAGATTCTTCTTCAATCCCGGAACATGCATCACTTCCTTCAATACGAAGGGTTTACCAGACTCCCTCTCAAAGGAAATGGTACCGATACCGGTCGCACTGTATCTACCATCATCGCCCATCTCGATGTGCACTCCAAGATCTTTCTCATCCAGATAAGTAAACAAATCTCGATCTCCTGTCATGTGAAAAGACGCACCACTGTCCAGAAACCACACTGATCCCACCACACTTGAGACCAAGCATGAGATCACGAAAACATATCTCAAACTACGAGGCTAAGGCTTCCAAACTGCAAATCCAGTATTTTCTATTTTCTTTCTTCATGACAATTCTAGCATAATAAACTGTAAGGCATTAAGAAAGACTTCACCTTGACATGTCCGTTTCTTGCCTTTCGCAACTCGAATGAGAAGCTTTCTTGATCTTTCCCTTGCTTTGCAGCCAAAGCACCTTCTTCAGAGTTCTTTGATGACGAACCGTCCCTGGTACTCTCGCCTTATCTCCTCCTGCACAAGATCCGACCAAAGTTGCTCCCATCCCGGAAATTTCTTCCGACCAATGATGTAGTCTCCGATAGGGAATGCCAACTTCTTGGAAGCCCAAGAGAGCCAAGCTCACCAAGTCCTCATCATCAACAGTCACCCCCACACTTCCCAACTCATCCCTGCATTGGATGAACTTCGTGAGGTACTTGGGCATACTGTCGCCTTTCTCCATCTTTATGTTTCTGAGTTTATCCTTGAGCGCTAACTTCCTCTGGTCACTCTTGCTTTGGAATAAATCTGTCAAGGCTTTCCACATCAAGAATGGAGAAGCCTTACCATGCAGGCTAGACACTATGTGATCCTTCATGCCCTCCAACAAAATCCTTCGACACTTTGCTGTCTTCTTTTGCCAAGCCTCAATTACGGCAGCATCGCTAGAAGTAGGCTTTGGGACTTCAGCATCTATGAACTCCTTCAACCCATTTTCATCTAACACCACCTCCATCCTGTCCTTCCATGCAATATAATTCGAGCTGCCCTCAAGGGCATACTCCAATCGCAATCCGTTGAAAGACATCTCAACTTCGACACCAAGAAAACACTGCTGCAAATTTGAATTCCACCAGCACAAAACTCAACCGCTTCAATGTTCTGCAATTGCTCCAATGATCAATACTGCTATGATACCATGTAGAAATTTGAATAATAGATAAATTATTCACCGAGATTATCTTGATCACACACTATTTGAGCTTCATGCATAATACATAACCTCTTCTACTATTGATCATCAATTTGCGGAATTAAAAACAATCGCATGCGCACATTAAAACCATAAACAATCACACATATAAACACAGTATTTATGGGAAATATTAAAGCTGAAAACCCCCAACTATCTGTATATTATAATGATAGAGATCATGTAACAATCATTGTACAAACTCCTCACAAGCTCTCAGTACAATCTCCAATTGTTACACACTAAACAAGCTCAGATCATACAAAACACATGCTCCAATCTGCTCACCTATTAGCCTGCCTCTACTGCGCAATCCAATATGGATAATGCCTAGATCCAGGTTCGAATCCCACTAGTATGTACTGCGCAATCCTCATTGGCATCTCAATCAATGTGTGTGAAAATCTCATGCACCAGTATAGTCACAACTGATAGTCAACCTACTCTTTCACCTACCTCTGCACTGGTCTCCACTGAAACTGTCCATGCACTGAAGTTAACTGATGTATTCTTTAGTTGATTTATGAGTTATTAATTAGTGAATTAATTAATAATTAATTCACACCACTCACACTAGTGTATCAATCAGTTAGACTAGATACAACTAGCTCAACTATGTTTAGATTAGTTAAACTGAACACAACTCCATTAACTTCCTCAATCAACTCCACCAAACTCTCTCACATGAGTTCTAACTGAAGTATCCATGCAATAGCTCCAATTAACCCTTAGGAATAGCGTAATTCCTTCTGTCAGCTCCTGTGTCACATCTGTGCACTTAACTGAAGTGCTCCAAGAGAATAAGATAATGTTTAGAGTCCAAATATTATTAAGAGCTAATAATATTCGACATATCTATTTTTTAGACTGGAAATCTAAAAATAGATTCCGCCCAATATGTCTAAAAATAGAATTCCATCTATTTTTCCCGACTTGACCAACCATCCACAAATAGCATCCTGCAACTCATAGAACATGATCCATATGTCTAAAAATAGACATAGTCTAAAAATAGTCTTTGCGCCAAAAATAGCCCGCGGGCCCACTTAGTGAAGGCGAATTCTTTCCACTAAGCTCCTCATCTTGTTGCAATCTCAACATCCTCTAGCCACACCGCTTTCAAATCAGCCTAGAGGTAATAATTCACTGACCCCTCCGCTACCGGAAGACGACATGGCTACGCACATGAAATTGCCGACCTTTAAGGGTGTGGGGGATGAAGACATGGATCAGTTCTGGTTTGTCGCAAGATCGGTATGGACTGCACAGAATGTGGCTAGTGATGCGGTGAAAAGGGCAAAACTGTCCCTTGCTTTCGAAGGAAGATATTTGGACTGGTACATGGGATACATCAGCCAAAACACAAATGCAACCATTGAAGAGATTAAGAATGCCCTGAAACAGCAGTTCAAAAAACCTAAGTCCTACTCCCAAATCGTGGTTGATCTAAAGGATTTCAAGCAAGGACCTTTTGAATCTGTGTGGGAGGCTGATCAATTACTAAAGAAGGTGATCAGAGAAGGGGGATTCCGATATGATGACAGATAGCACACAGAATGGTTTATTGCTACGTTGTTGCCTCACCTGCATGTACCTATGGGGCACCAAAATTTCGAATCGCAGGAGAAGGCCTTGGAAGGTGCTATGAATTTAGAAGCTGCACCTCGGGACGAGACTCAGATGGGCGTCCAATAGATCCAGGGACAGCTGGAAGCGATGCATGTAGAGATCCAGAACCTGCGAAAGGAATGAGGGGCAGAGGCTAGCCCCAAAATATGGTGCATACGATGCCCGGTGAATGGCCATACCAAGGAAAATTGTCCTCTACTAGCATATTATGTGTAGGCCGGGGGACCTATCCCATTATGCCCTAGGGAAGCTGTGGAACCTGGGGGGCCAGCACTTTGGTGTGATGATTGTCGTGTCACAGGGCTGCACGATACTAACCACTGTCCCCGCCTTGCTGCATACGTTCTAGAGGTAAAGTAGCAATGGTGTAGGTTCTACAGATCGGTGGGACATGACGAAAATAATTACCGGATATATGATTTGATGATTGATCGAGGAAATTTATACAGAGTACAATCAGACCCTGCGTCACCAAGGACCCTTGTAGGTATATATGGCTCCTCATCAAGGGGCAGGGGAGGAGGACGCGATGGAAGTGCAGGACGGGGACGAGGTCATCTAATCTTCTATAACTGTGGAGAAGCAGGAAACTTTGCAAGGGACTGCCCGAACCCCACTAGGCAATCCTGCCGATATTGCAAACAGATGGACCATGCAATTGAAGATTGCCCAATCTTGATAGCAAAAATGCAGGGAAAGCAGTCGACACCTACGCAGAATGTGCAGAGAGTTAAGGCTGAGCTACGAAACAAAGATCCGAGTGTGAATGTGGTGACACGCAACGAGATCGCCACTAGGGGGCCTGAGGAGGAGGTTGCGATGGAACCTCTGATCCATCAAGCCGCTATCACAACTCGCAAGGACTTTTCTGAGATAGAGGCAACTACTGCTGAGCCACCTGCGAACCTCAAGGCAGATGAGGAGGTTGAGCCCTTTTTGCAGGCATGTATGAAACTGTTGCGCAACCCAAAGGATGTGGAGAACCTTCAGGCATTAATATATAGTTGCGCAGCATGACCCAATCTAACCCCGGAAATGAAAGATGTGCACAAGCTATACATGTATAAGAAATGCACTGGAAGAGAAATGTGGTTTTCTGCGCAGATCGGTGACTACAAAATGAGCCAGGTTATTTTGGACCTAGGGTCGGATGCGAACATGCTACCTAAGAAAACTTGGAAATGAATGGGATATCCTAAGTTGGAATGGTCCACGATTCAGCTGCGCATGGAAAATCAATAGAAAATCATCTTGCTAGGAAGGTTGTCTAAAATTAAGGTGGATATTGCAGGAGTAAAAGCCCGAGCAGAATTTGAAGTGATAGAAATTGTAGAAGATGCGGATCCCTACCTTGCGCTCTTGGGGTTGGACTGGGCCATAGATATGGGTGGTATCATCAACCTCAAAAAGAGAAGCATGCTGTTTGAGAATAATGACACAAGGGTGATAGTACCATTAGATCCTGCAGAGGGTGAATGATATACAGAGCTGGTGCGTGATGAAGAGGAGATGGACCACATTTACAAGTTGACTGCGCGGGATGAAGATTGGATCAACCCCACAGCAGAAGGCGTACTCTGCTGGGAAAAGGATAGTGAATGCTTCTCTGACTCTGACGGGCAGATGGAGAATTGAAAAAACCAGTTGCATGATGTCTCAGCACTGTGATGTCTTCGAGTCACCAGGGACTTCCACTGCATTTCCTTAGAGGTAAGATACCTACCCTACTTTGATGGTTCTGGTAGCATTAGGGAATTTTTGCGAACATTCGAAGTCGAGGTTCCCAGAGAATGGAGGATATGGGCCCTTAATATAGCGATGCATGCAACTCCTGTGAGATGGTGGGAAACACATAAAGGGGCATTCCAGGACTGGGAGGACTGCTGGGACATGATGATCCTCTGATTTGAGCCTCCAGTAAGGGTGCGGGTCGAGATGTTCCTTGGCCCAGGGGACCCGCGTAACCACTTTCTGGCCTGGATCAAGGCATGGGGTGATCAGGTTATGGAAGAATGGGTTCACTTGTTCATTCACGCGTTAGGTCCAATCCTGACTACGTGGTACCTGGATGCGGAGCTACATCAACGCACCCGCCACTGGGAAACTTTGAGGGATGAATTTATAGGGACATTTGGACTCATAGGGGGATCATAAGCGCTTGACAAAGATCTGTAGGGTATAGATACATTTGTGTTCAAAGAACCTAGCTCCACTGAAGCATTCAGGGTGCCGACATGGGAATCACAGATACAGGATATTGTCAACTGCTGCAGCTTGGCAAGGGAAGAAAGTGAAGAAGACCCGCGGTCTGTTTCTATCTCAAAGTCGCAAGGAGAGCATCCCATTACAGGACCCTCACTACAAGAGGTGGATGTCACTAAGCCCCTCAGGCTGCGCAAAGTCAATATTGGGACGGAAGAACGTCCTAAGTTGGCTAAGATTGGGGACTATTGGGATGAAAATACAGTAAGAAAAGTGGCCGAGTTACTCACCGAGTACCAGGACTTATTCCCAACAAAATTTTCAGAACTAAGGGGGATCACAGGGGACTTAGGAGTCATGCATATCACTCTCAAACCAAATGCTCGACCCGTAAAATAGCGACCCTATAGGTTGAACCCCAAGTATAAGCAAAAATTCAAGGAAGAGCTTGATAAAATGATTACTGCGGGTACCATCGAACCTGTTGAATAGTCCGACTGGGTTAGCCCGATGGTGGTTCAGGAGAAAAAGGCTAAAGGGGAGATTTGGATTTGTGTGGACCTACGCAAGCTGAATGACGGCTATGTTCATGATCCATTCCCTACACCATTCTCAGAAAAAATTTTGGATAGCGTGGGGGGACAGGAAGCATACTCCTTTACGGAAATATTCTCCAGGTACCATCAGATTAGAATCGCTCCTGAAGGTCGCAGAAAAACTACGTTCACCAAAGAATGGGGATATTCTCAATATACTGTCATGCCGTTTGGTCTCAAGAATGCCCCTGCGATTTTTTCACGGGTAGTGGTTGCGGTGTTCAAAGAATTCATCCACAAGTTCCTAGAAGTATACTTCGATGATTGGACTGTCTTCGGCCTGGTAAAGGCGCACGTATCCAACTTGCGCATGATGTTGGATGCCTGCTGAAAGCACCAAATTTCCTTAAATATAAAGAAGTGTATCTTTTGTGTACCCTTTGGTATCCTGCTCAGCCATATAGTTTGTCAACAAGGGATGATGGTGGACCCTGCCAAGATTGTGGTAATCATCAACTTGCCACTACCAACAATGGAGAAACAGCTGCAATCGATCCTTGGGCACATAGGCTACTATCGAAAATGCATTCAAGGCTATGCACTGATCACGGCCCCTATGGAAAAATTTCTCAAAAAGGATGTTTCATTCTTTTGGGATGACGAGTGTCAAAAGAGCTTTGAGTTACTTAAATAAAAGATGGTCTCGGCACCTATTCTCATCTTTCTTGATTGGGAGAAGATCTTTCATGTCCATGTCGATGCATCGTGAATTGCTCTCAGAGCTATCCTTACGCAGTCAGGAGAAGGAGACATTGATCATCTGGTTGCCTTTGCAAGTTGGAAACTCTCGGGCGCTGAACGTAATTACTCCACTATAGAGCGAGAGGGGTTGGCCATGGTGTACGCTTTGCAGAAATATCAGCATTACTTATTAGGAGGACACTTCAAAATGTTTACAGACCATTCAGCCTTGAAGTACTTGGTAAATAAGCCTGTTTTTTTGGGGGGGGGGATTTTCTGATGGTTACTGTTATTTGAGGAGTATGACTTTGAAATTGTCGTTAAGCCAGGAAAGCCGAATATTGGGCCGGATCACCTCTCACGAATAGAGAGTGGCACAGAGCCAACCAACCTAGAAGACAGATTACCAAATGCGCATCTATTTTCTATTAAGGTAGTAGATGCCCACTTCACTGATATCATTTAGTTCTTGACTACCGGGATGGCTCCCCCAGAGTATTTAGTGCAACAGAAGAAAGAGCTAGTCGCTCGAGCAACATATTTTACCATCATTGCAGGTCAGTTATATAAGATGGGAGCGGCTGAAGTATTATGAAGATATGTTATGGAGCATGAAAGGCATGCTATATTGGCAGAAGATCATGACGGAGTAGCAGGAGGTCACTACGCAGGGAAAGAAATGGTGCAAAAGGTTTTGAGGGCTGGGTTATGGTGGCCTACCCTACATCATGATGCCCATGATCATTGTAAAGCTTGTGATACGTGCCAATGAACAGGGAGGCCATCCCGCAGGGATGAAATTCCCCTTCAACGACAAATGGCTCTACAAGCATTCGATAAGTGGGCCATCGATTTCATAGGACCTATCAACCCACCAGGAAAGAAGACGAGAGCGCGCTAGATTATTACTGACACTGATTATGTAACTAGGTGGGCTGAAGCACAAGCAATAAGTGATTTTACTGCGGATACCACTGCACATTTTATTTTTGAATAGATCTTGACTAGATTTGGGTGTCTGATGATCCTCATGAGTGACAGGGGTACGCACTTCGTTAACGAAAAAATCCAGGCTTTTACCACGAAGTTCTGAATCCATCATGCGAAAAGCACACCGTATCACCCACAGGAAAATGGTGTGGTTGAAGCCTTTAACAAAATCTTAAAGCAAGCACTGACAAAGGTCTACAATGTCGATCGCAGCGATTAGGATGTACGCGTCCCGTCGGTTCTTTGGGCTTATCGAACCACCTGCAAAATGCTAACTGGGAAAACTCCTTTTAGGATGGTCTATGGCAAGGAGGCCACTATGCCAATGGAGTACATTATTCCTAGTCTGCGTATCGCCATAGTTACGAACATGGCGAACCATGACATCATGGAGGAGCGCTTAGCACAGCTTATGGATTTGGAGGAAGATCGATTCCTGGCTAATTTCCATCAACAGGTGCAGAAGGCCCACGATAAAGCCTGGCATGATCGACATATTCTCCAAAAGGCCTTCGCACAGGATGACTTGGTCCTCTTATACAATAGCCAGTTTGCGAAACATCCAGGGAAGTTTTGGCAGCACTGGCTTGGCCCCTATACTGTTAACGAAATCACGGATGGAGGAGTTGTTTGGCTAGATACCCTGCGCGACAATGTAATGCCAGGATATGTCAATGGTAGTTGGCTCAAACCATATCGAATCAAATGAATACAGGGTCGGAGCAACTGTGAAGACGCAGATGATGAACCTACCAACACAGTGACTTGGGACGAGTCACAAGATTGTGTTAGGGGACTGTTGGAATAGGGTCTCCTACAAAGCTACGAAATTGTCCCATTTTGTATAATTTTGATTATATTTAGTCTAACGCAGGGATTTTGGGGTGGGTCAAAGCCCCTAAAGCATTGTAAGTGGGTGAAGGGTAGACCAAGAGTTTGCAAACCATGGTTTGTGGACCATTGGATGAATAGGCTAAAATAGTATAAGTAGTTGAACCTTTTTGAGTTGTAGGACAAGCTAAGAATGATAAGAGATTGCTGCTAAGTGTGAATCGATAGATTTGGTCAGGGGTTTTGGGTAAGGACTCCCGCTGCTGTGTGCGCAGGTTGGGTTTTTGGGGTTTTGTAAGTAGATCAGAAAGATTAATGAATGCGGAAGTATTGTTGCCTATGTGAATCCACTGGAATTACTATGATATGAATCTGTGACATCTTGATTAGTTAGTATATGCTACTGTGTTATTAGTTTAAGTTGCGAACATACTTGTGTACTTATTTATGCTGTGATCTGGGTTTGTTCTACTTGCTTCATACAAGAATATCTGGAATAGCTGTGTATTGTTATATGAATTCTTGATCTGTTGATTTCTATGAGTAATATTTCCGTTACAAATGTGGATGCAAAGGGAATCTAGGCTCTGTGATACCGGATCGGGTCAAAATCAGGGTGAACACAGCTCTTCTTGACTTACCTACCCTCTCCCAGGGTGCGGAAACCTAATTCCAACACCCACCCATACTACTTCGGGTGAGACTTTTTCCTACGCAAGCAGGTCACTGCCGAAAGGGCTAGTAGTATAGGGGTTTGTTGGAAAACCTTGAACATCCAAACCTGGGTCAGGACCCCTCAAGCCAATAATGATGATATAGAATCATCTGTTACCATTGAAGACCAAGAAGATGAACATCAGAATAGAAGAAAAGCCCAAAATTCTGTCAATTGGTGATTATTTGGATGTCGAGATGACTAAGGACATATTTAACTTGCTACAGGAATATGAAGACCTGTTCCCATCCTCAGTAGCAGATTTGAAAGGAATAAAAGGAGACATGGGGGAGATGCGTATAAGTTTGAAGCTTGACGCAAGACTAGTCAAGCATAGACCCTATTTTCTGAATCCAAGAGTGAAAGAAAAGGTCAAGGCAAATATTGATAAGATGCTAAAGGTAGGGTTGATATTCTTGGTGGAAGAAGTAGAATGGGTAAGTCCTATAGTCATACAGAGTAAAAAGGAGAAGTTTGAGATTTGAGTCTATGTTGACTATAGGAGCCTGAACAATGCGTGCATACATGACCCATTCCCTACTCTGTGTAGTGATGAGGTTCTCGAAAATGTTGCGGGGAATGAGACTTTTTCATTCAGCAAATTGTAATAGCAGCGTTTCGGGAGTACATCCACAAATTCCTGGAAGTCTATATGGATGACTGGACAGTCTAGAGCCTGTTAAAGGACCATGCAATGTTATTAAGGATAATGTTCGATAGATGTAGGCAACTCCAAATTTCATTAAACCTAAATAAGTGCATCTTTGGAGTACCCTTTAGGACACTGCTAGGACATGTTGTATGCAAACAAGGGGTTTGCGTTGATCTAGAAAAAGTGGAAATTATAATTAATATTGAGGCGTCGGAAACTGTGAAGCAATTTAGATCACTACTAGGCCACACAGGCTACTATAGGTGATTCATCCAAAAATATGTGAAAATAACCGCCCCATTAGAGAAGCTGTTACGGAAATCGGAGCAGTTCAGTTGGACAGAAGATTGCACTACAGCCCTGGATACCTTGAAAAAAAAGTTGGCAAGCGCGCCCATATTATTTCACCCTAATTGGGACAAGTAATTCCATGTCCACATTGATGCTTCCAACATTGCACTTGGAGCAGTTCTGGCTCAACCAGGAGATACTTCAGTTGATCACCCAGTTTATTTTGCAAGCCGAAAGCAATCAACAACTGAGAGAAACTACACCACAACAGAACAGGAAGCATTGGCAATAGTGTATTCACTTCAAAAGTTTTGCCACTACCTGCTAGGAGGTACGTTTAATTTTTTCACATGCCATTCAGCTTTAAAGTACCTATTTAACAAACCGGTCTTGGAGGGAAGAATCTGCAGATGGCTCCTACTTTTTCAAGATTTCACCTTCGAGGTGATAGTGAAACCTGGGAGACTGAATGTGGGTCTTGATCACTTGTCAAGGTTAGAAAATGGAGAAAATGGAGGCTCTCTGGATGATCCGCTACCAGATGCTGATATTTTTAGAGTAGAAGCCATCCCAGATTACTTAGATCAGATAGCAACCTATCTGACAATAGGACAGTGCCCGAATGAATATACAACAACCTAGAAAAGAAATCTAGTAGTCCGAGCAGTGGAGTATCAGTTAATAGAGGGACACCTGTATAAAATGGGGTTAGACCAAATATTAAGAAGATGCGTCCTGGATCATGAGAGCGAAAGGAAATTGTGGGAATGCCACTGTGGAGTTGCGGGAGGGCATGTCAAAGGAAAACCAATAGCGAGGAAAATACTGCAGGCAGGCTTATGGTGGCTGACAGTACACATGGACAGTAAGGCCTTTGTAAAAAAATGTGATGTCTGTCAGAGGACGGGACGTCCATCACATAGAAACAAGCTACCACTTCACCCTGTAAAAGCACTATAGCCATTTGAAAAGTGGGTCGTTGATTTTATAGGACCAATTACACCTGTCGCAAGGCATTCATAGGCCAGGTATATCATAACTGCAACAAATTATTTGACCAGGTGGGTAGAGGTGATACCGGTGAAGTATTCCACAGCCGAAACAGTAGCTCGATTCATATTTGATAATATCATCAGTAGTTTTGGTTGCCCGAGAAGTCTAACAAGCGACCAAGGTACACATTTCATCAATGCAAAGATTAGTTCTCTACTAGAGAATTTCATTGTACAACATCATAAAAGTAGTCTGTACCATCCACAAGCTAATGGTACAGTAGAAGCATTCAATAAGATTCTGGAAAAGGGTCTAACAAAGATCTGTGATGCTGATCGAGACGACTGGGACGAACATATACCAACAACATTGTGGGCGTACAGAACAACTATCAAAATACTAAACAACCAGACCCCGTTGCAGCTGGTGTATGGGAAGGAAGCAGTGGTACCAGTTGAGTTTGTCATACCGAGCCTCCTAATTGCATCATCCATTCACTTATCATAGGAAGAATCACTAAAAGAGTGATTTCAAGAGCTACAAGAACTAGAAGAGGACAGGTTCCTAGTAGATTTCCACCAAACTGTCTAGAAAGACAGACATAAGGCTTGGCATGACCACCATATCAAGTGCAAAAAGTTTACGGTCGAAGGCAAAGTTTTATTGTATGATAGAAAGTTACAGAAGTTCCCAGGTAAACTGAGAATGCATTGGCTGGGAACATATCGTGTAATTGAAATCCAAGATTCAGGAGCAGTTCGGTTAGCACAACTGAACGACCAGATACTACCAGGATGGGTGAACAGCGCATGCCTGAAGCCCTATCATGAGCAAGTTCTACATTTCAAATTTTCAATAACTCTTGCAATCGAGAGAAGTTAGTAGGGTAGATTATAATAGATAGAGTCAATAAATCTCTCACCTGAGAAGAGATTAGATAGAAATCCCAATAAAGAAAACTCCAAAATCAGAAATAACTCATAGTTGCGATGCACAAACTGCAACACAACTGATTTTGGTCGGGGGGAGGGTAGTGTCCAGCGTGTCATCCATGTCAGGGCCAAATGTGTCGAATATCATTCCATCATCATGACTCATTATTCCATGTCAGTCCGTAGTATTACCAAGATTTGAGAAGTAATTTCCATAATTAGTATCGTCCATACCACAATAAATTTTCCATATTAGGCCATAATAATTACCCATCATGTCTGCCTAATTCTCGAAGTCACAATCAGCTTTGCCAGAACCCACCTCATCATGGTAACTAATCACATGATTATAGCCATGGGGGAAGCAGGAAAAATTTATTAGTTATGGGGTCTTATCAAGCTCATGTGTGTCGGTTACTGACATAACTTGCATGAAAGAAAGTGCGAGAATGCCGGAGAAGTCCGAGTTAAAACCAGAAACAGCAACAACAGCAAGAGAAAATTCATCAAAAGAAGTCTAGAGGGAGTATCCGGAGGCAAGAATCTACAAAGAAAAAGTGGGAGTTGCTTTGCGAGTATACCAGAGAAGAGAAAAATGACCAAGGTGACAACAACAGTCATTGAGCAGGAGATCAACGAGAGAATCCAGAAGCTGGAGTCGCTGGTGGGGAAGTATGATAGCGCGACGTTGATTGACACAAACCTAACGGATTCTTTCCAATTCCCAGCAATGAAGAGACAGGTCTATATGGAAAACTATGCCACTGAAGCAGGGCAAGAAGCGGTAAGAGTACTCCCAGATTTCAGAGGTATCCAACAATCAACCATATTGAACCTCAGAAATCTTCCATTGTTTGGAACCACAGGGGCTGTGATGCAGTGTACAAAATTCTTGCTGAGCAGGATCCAGAATGGGTCACTGTGGCTAGGAAAAGAAATACCAATCCACGTGAAAGATATTCACAAGTTGACAGGGCTATCACAAGAAGGTAGATATGTCTCCACAATGTTCCGAAATGTCTCAAAGAGGGAAAAGAAGGTAGGAGATGGCGATTAATACAAGAAATATGACACTAAGAGAGGAGGAAAAGAGGAAAATATCGACCTTATAAACAAGCCAGCAGTCATATTCGCCTGTTATCTAATTGTGAATAAAACCATGAAGCATTATGCAAAGGGGGAGTGCACACTTGATACCATCTCAATTGTAGAGCACTGTATCAAGGGGACACAATTAAATTGGTGTTCATTTTTGTTGAATGAGCTATTTGAAGCTTGTGAGGATAACTATAAGAGAGCCACTGGGTTCATCTATGGTTACCTTATCATGGCATTTGCAATGTGTAAATGGACTTTCCTGGGAATCAAACATCCTGTGGAAATCACAACAGGTTAGTCGTTAGCAAAGAAATTCACACCCTAGAAGGTGTCAGGGGACCCCAACACCAAAGAGGTGAACGAAGAGGCATTCAAGTTCTGGTACAGCCAGATGGTCGATGTAGTGGCGACACAGAAAATAATTCCAAAGAGTTTGCTAGATAATTACTTTGCGCAAATATGGTTTGGAGTTAGCCACAGGCAGACCTACATCAGACCAACATATGTGTCGGAAACGACCTTCAAAATGAAACCGTTGAAGTTTCAAATTGATGAGAAAGATTTCTACACCGAAGTATGTTCCTGGCTAGGGGAAGGAATGGAGGTCAGAAGCAGGTTCTATCACTATTCATTTGATGGCATGTCGCCGAATGCATTGCCAGGGGAAACGCTGGATGAAACATGGGCCAGAGTGTCGCATGTAATATTCCTACATTAGCAAGTAGCTAATGTGAATATTAAATTTTGTTTTTACCACCTAGCAGCTCAATAAATGGGTAAGGAAGCCCATGCATAATAAAAACATGAATAAAACCTATCATAATGTGAAAGGAGATCACCACAGTAGCTGGATTTTACACTTGTGTGTGAACAGGGGCAAATGGATGAGGACAAAGTCAAGTTTGACTAAGTCAACATGCATATCTGCGACTGCTATGATGAAGGCACTTGAGTGTGAAAAGGGATAAAGCAGATTGAAGAGGTCAACCTTGACCAAATCAAATAGCGCAGTATGGAGGAGTGGCCTTGATGAAGGTACAACGTAATTTTGGATGGAGATTGCTCATGCGGAGTTGGAAACCCTAATGGGTGGGACACAAGGTAAGGAGGCTCACAAATTTTATAAGGAAGAGGATGGTAGCCATTTCTATTTAGCTTGGATATTATTCATTTTGGTTTGTTTAGACTATTTGGCATTCTCTTGTTGTTTAGCAGAGTTGCAGTGCTGTTTAGTACAAGGATCTCCTATTTAGGAATCCTTCTCCTTTCTTGAGAGGCCTATTGAAGGAGTATTGTACTTCATTTTTCCACATTCAGGCTTGAGGCCAAGCACCCTCCTTCATCCATAGTGTTATTTCTGCAGAGAATAGTGCTGTGTTGCAGGGTGTTGCAGTGGAAAGTTCCCAACACCACTTTCTGAGCTTATCTTTTAGAGGAGGGAACTTCCCTTTCTTTGCAAGATCTGTAAAGGAGGTTTCTGAGCATCTTATACATCTTGGTATGTGGCCAAAGCATTCTCCACCTTCTACAGCATAGTCTCTGACAGAAACTGCGTCATTTTACTCAGTGTTGCAGTAGCAGGGTTTAAGCCCTTGTTTGTGAGCTTGTTCCTTGGAGGAAGGGCCAACCCTTCTCCTGGAAGTCTTTGCAAAGCATCCTCCTTATATTTATTGTATATTTCAGCTATATCTATTCATATCTGTAGTATAACTGTGTTTTCCAGATCTAGATCTGCAGATCTTCTATTATGTAGTTGGGCTCTCATGAAACCCTTGTCGGGTTATCTCTTTGATGTATAAAAGCAGCTAGATCTCCATTTTCCTCCATGTTTTGATATAATAAACTCCAAATCTGATGTTTCACCATATTAAATCTGAAACCCTCAGAAAATCACACTATATATGCTTCAGTAGCTTCCTGATGAGTTAAGTCATGGGATTTGGGCCTTTTTGAGCCATATCGGGACCGGGAGATCTGTTTAACTCAGTAAAACAGATTTTTTTCTGATTATTTTTTGGGTGTGAGTCCCATATAGCATAAGCTAAAGTACCAAACCATTATTTTCCCCTGTTATTACGCTATTTGCTGGGAATAATGTTTTAGGGCTTAAAAGGCTGCTTTTCCCCAACTTTTGGATCATAAAATGAAGTATAAGTTTCTGCTGTAACACCAACTGATGATAATGTGCTTCTTGACACATTTCATGAGTGAATAAATTTTTTATACTCCAGCATTGTGTTTACATATTGCTGCAGTCCCATTATTGGGAATTTTCCAGCCATTCTAAGTGTGAAAGGTTTGTTTACCTCACCTAGTTTGCTTGGTTTCTGATTTCCTCTTGGATTTGGGTCTTAGATTATTAGATCTAAGGGATCCAAGGGATAATATTGTTTTTTGTAGCACACATCCTTGAAAAATGCATTTTTCAGTCATGTCTTGCTGGCAATCCCAATCTGGGGATATTATAGTGGTATCAAAACATTATCTTTGGCTCAGCCTGTGAGTTCTAGCTATCAGAAAGAGTAAGATCAGAATGATGGAGAGGATTATTTTACTCTCCTCACTTTTTAGATCTAGAAATAACCTCTCCCAGGAGGTTAAGCTGATGAAGGAGTGATCTGAAAATGGAAGGTACTTGAAAAGGGTGCAAGGTATCCATTTTCATTTATGTAAATGAGTGCAAATACTCCAAATTTTAAATCTGAAAATGTGAGAGCTTCTTATTTCTAATACAGAGATAGACTATAGGGGAATTCACCGGATATTTCACCTTTCCAAGAAAGGATGAATCCAGAGGCTACCTGGCCCTCTTACAGACTTTGCCTAAAGAAATAATAGAAGTAAACACTCATATTTAATTAAAATGATCTTGCTTTAAACTTGATGTTATGCGGAAATTTAACTTGCAAATGGTGTATGTCTTTTCACTGTTTATGTATCTTAAGTGTAATTGCTTTTGCTAAAACTTAACATGGATATCAGAAACAATATTCAGCAATATAATATCAAAACACAACAACAATATGATATAGTAGTTCACCCCAACTCTTGGGCTACATCTCCTGGATCAAGCCTCCCAAAATGGGCTTGTCCTCTTGTATTAAAAGCTCTCAAATGCAATACAAGATTATAAGTGTCTCAATAGACAAATATGAATATATAAACTGATTCAGAAGGCAGGAAAAAGCTAAGAATGCCTTTTCAAATTCACTAAACAGTGAAAGATTACCATAAACAGTGATTTCTTCATCAATGTCCTGCTGGTGCTTTGAACTTCTCTGCAACTTTTTAGGCTGTATAAGTCCTCAAATTCCTCTAAAACTTCCTCCAATGGCTTCAGAAGGTCGAAATTATCTGAAATAGAGCTTTGTTTCACCTCCGACTGATAACCACAACTCCAAATAGCTCCAAACCCAAAATGGCCCTAGTGGCCCTGAAAACTCTCCTAAAGGTTTTTGGCCTCTGAAAATCTTCAAACAGAGCTAAGACCTATTCCAATGGCTCTGGAATGCAGGAAATAGTCGAAAATGACTTTTGTTTCACCAAAAAAGGTTACCCACAGCTCAACCAAACTCAAAACCCAAAATGGCCCTAGTGGCTCAAAAAGCTTCTCCGAAGCTAAACAGGTCGAAAATGAGCTCCAATGGCTCTGAAACCTATGCCATTGAGTCCAAAAGGCTGAGAAAATACGAAATAAAAAAAAAATTCATTCCAAAAGGTTGAGTAATGAGAAATTTATGACCAAAACAACTTTTCCCCAATTTCCTCCACTAAATGTGGGGCAACTGCCAGTTAACTCCACTAAAAGTGGAAGTCCACCTAAATTTGGGAGCGCCTCCAGAATCTCTGCCATATTAAACTCCACTTAAATGAAGCTTAATTAAATATTAAACTTGAGATTAGGCTCCTTAAGCGCTCTTAATCATTAAGCTCCCACACTGGTCATATGATGAGGTTCCATGGGAGGAGGGCTGGCCCCTCCGTGCTCCGCCGGACCCACTCCACTAAAAGTGTAATAACTTCTTCATACGGTGTTCATTTTTCGAACCGTTTGCGGCGTTGGGATCATATCGCCGAGGCCTATCCCGTCGCTCAGGATCCAAATCAATTTGATCACTTTCATTTTTGAGCTTTTTCCCAAGCTCAGATTTGAGCTCCTGATCACACCTCCCAAATGAGAGGCTTTTGGTCCCCAAAAGCTTACTGAAATGAAGAACTGAACTGTAGTACAGCAAATGAGAGAATAAAAATCCTCTTCTCTTCAGCCCTTCAAACACTTTTGCCTTACAAAGCAAGTGAATTTGAACCACAAATGAAAAGAAATCGACATTTCCCTTTCTGAATGCGCTTGTCCACAACTGACCTTCTTGAACCCACACAGAAATTTCTGGCGAGAAATTTACAGAGTGAAACTATACAACGCAGCCTTGATCAATGATCTAAGGTGGCTCAAAACAAAAAAGATATTACAACAAAATACATGCATACATCCGAAATTTGCATATGTACAAAAGGAGTATGTCTTACTGTGTCAAGAAGTCCATCCACTTCTCACCAAGCCACTTCCATGGTGACTTTTGCTGCTGCAACTTTTCCTCATGTGAAACTTCCCTTTCCACATCAATAATGGAATCCATGATTCCACCTTCGCCAATATTTTTGTCCTCTTGCTGCATGTGCATGGGATGACGAGTTGGATGCAAAGTCCAACAATGAGAGACAACATGTCCCTTCTTTTGGCAAAAAGTGCAAATCATATGCACATTCTTTGAAGGTAGTCTTTGCTTCATTTGCTTCTTGTGTGCCTTCTTCCTCATCCAGCATCTTGAAACATGATGGTTAAATTGACCACAAAATGTACAAGAAATCCTCTTATGTTGCTTTGCATGCTTGCCATAAGCTGCATGTCTACCATCTTCTTGCTGCAACAAAGGCTTCAAACAATGGTAAGGAAGATTGCCATCATGACATTGATTTAATTGAGAACTTGGGAGAAATGTTCTCTTAAAATTTGCATCACATTCTTGAATGCATGTGCTCAAAGCTTCACCATTAAGCTGCTCATAGCCAAGACCAATATTCTTGGGACGCTCCACAACACAAATAGGCTCAACAATGCCTTGTGCATGCTTGCCCAAACCTTTGCCTTCTTGATAGCCCATCTTCAACATCAATTTGGACCCAATACCTCTTGTATGTTTTTCAAAAGAACCAACATACTTTTCAATGGAGGAACTTGAAGACAAATCAGAACGATTTACCTCATGATTTACATCCTGAAGATGAGGTATTTTCTTGAACAAAGCTTCTTGAGCTTGAAGAAGCTGCAACTCCATATCATGCAGTCTTTGAAGAATAGCTTCTTTCTCTTCCTGCATAGCTAGCAATTGTGCACGAAGTTTAACGCTTTCTCTTTGATCCTCAAGGAGAATCTGCACCATGTCCTTCACCTTAATGAACTCATTCTTCATGTCATCATTGAAGAATCTCGTGAAGGAGGAAACTTCACTTGTAGAAGAAGTTGACATTATGTAAATGTTCAAACAACCAAAAGGAACTTCCAAAGAAAAGTCCTCAAAGCTTTCAATCAAACGACAAGCTTTTAGCCAAATGTCAGAAAAGACACCTTCTCATTCAAGCAGCCATAAAACACAAACTATTGGAGTTTTTTTTCCAAAGATAATCTTGAGGTAAATTGGGTAAGGAAAATAGTCTTCAATACTTTCCAAGACTCAGCTAACAACAGCTATCCTTCCAACTCAAGAAAACTCATACATGCAACCATTTTGCAACCAATAAAACAGTAAATCTCTTACACTGTTTTAAAACCTTTTGCACAATAACAAATGCTCAACTCGAGCTCTGATACCATCTGATCTGAAAATGGAAGGTACTTGAAAAGGGTGCAAGGTATCCATTTTCAATTATGTAAATGAGTGCAAAAATACTCTAAGTTTAAATCTGAAAATGTGAGAACTTCATATTTCTAATACAGAGATAGACTATAGGGGAATTTACCAGATATTTTACCTTTCAAAGAAAGGATGAATCCAGAGGCTACCTGGCCCTCTTACAGACTCTGCCTAAAGAAATAATAGAAGTAAACACTCAGATTTAATTAAAATGATCTTGCTTTAAACTTGATGTTATGCGGAAATTTAACTTGCAAATGGTGTATGTCTTTTCACTGTTTATGTGTTTTAAGTTTATTTATTTTTTCTGAAACTTAACATGGATATCAGAAACAATATTCAGCAATATAATATCAAAACACAACAGCAATATGATATAGGAGTTCACCCCAACTCTTGGGCTACATCTCCTGGATCAAGCCTCCCAAAATGGGCTTGTCCTCTTGTATTAAAATCTCTCAAATGAAATACAAGATTATAAGTGTCTCAATAGAAAAATCTGAATATATAAACTGATTCAGAAGGTAGGAAAAAGCTAAGAATGCCTTTTCAAATTCACTAAACAGTGAAAGATTACCATCAACAGTGATTTCTTCATCAATGTCCTGCTGATGCTTTGAACTTCTCTGCAACTTTTTGAGTTGTATAAGTCCTCAAATGCCTCTGAAACCTTGTACAATGGCTTCAGAAGGTCGAAATTATCTGAAATAGAGCTTTGGTTCACCTCAAACTGATAACCACAACTCAAAACAACTCAAACCCCAAAATGGCCATGGTGGCCCTGAAAACTCTCCTAAAGGTTTTCGGCCTCTGAAAGTCTTCAAAAAGAGCTAAGACCTATTCCAATGGCTCTAAAATGCAGGAAATAGTCGAAAATGACTTTTGGTTCACCAAAAAAGGTTAACCACAGCTCAACCAAACTCAAAACTCAAAATGGCACTAGTGGCTCAAAAAGATTCTCCGAAGCTATACAGGCTTAAAATGAGCTCCCATGGCTCTGAAACCTATGCCATTGAGTCCAAAATTCTGAGAAAATATGAAATCAAAAAAAATTTCGTTCCAAAAGGTTGATTAATGAGAAAGGTATGACCAAAACAACTTTGCCCCAATTTCCTCCACTAAATGTGGGGCAACTGCCAGTTAACTCCACTAAAAGTGGAAGTCCACCTAAATTTGTGAGTGCCTCCAGAATCTCCGCCATATTAAACTCCACTTAACTGAAGCTTAATTAAATATTAAACTTGAGATTAGGCTCCTTACTCTCTCTTAATCATTAAGCTCCCACACTGGTCATATGATGAGGTTCCATGGGAGGAGGGCTGGCCCCTCTGTGCTTCGCCGGACCCACTCCACTAAAAGTGTAATAACTTCTTCATACGGTGTTCGTTTTTCGAACCGTTTGCGGCATTTGGATCATATCACTGAGGCCTATCCCGTCACTCAAGATCCAAATCAATTTGATCAATTTCATTTTTGAGCTTTTTCCTAAGCTCAGATTTGAGCTCCTGATCAAGGAGAAGAGATGCCAAGAAACTCCTAGAGGGTTTCAAGAAGAGGAAGGACCATGCACTTCCTATTCTCATGAAGAAGAAGAAAAAGGGCATGGAAGACACTTGGATTAGCAGATTCAGAGTGAGTACCTTGTTGGGTACAAGTCTCAACCTAGAGCCTTCAAAGAGACTCTAGCCTTCCCACAGTTCATTCAACTGGAGGAAGAGAGAAGACCCTGCAGAAAGGGAGAAATCAAGGGAAATAGGTTTCTATTGTCCACTTTTAATGGGACATCTATAGCAGATTCTTGGATAAGAAGACTTGAAGCATTCTTCCTACTACATCCAGTGGTAGAAAGAGAAGCAGTAGAGGTTGCAGCACTGCACATGAAGGGCAAAGAAAGCACTTGGTGGTTCAGTCACATAAGTCATGCAAGAGTATATACTCTTGTAGATTTCACTCAGAGTGTGATCCAGAGATTTGGTGAAGAACGATCAGAGAGGGAGGAACCCTCATCACCTCTTGAGGAGACTTATATCAGTGCTGTCACAACCTTGGAGGATCAGCCTTCAACATCAGCAGATGAGGGGGCCAACACAGTGAAAGAAAGAACTCTTGCAACCATGCAAGGTGTTCCCAAAGCCTAGCAAGGTATGATTGCATTTCCAATTTCTATTAGTGCAGCAAATCTTTCAGGAGATTGTGGAAATCTGCTGTTGTATGACCCAAGATCATCACTTACTGCTATTTTAGAGTAGAAATATTACACTGCATTGTCCAAGAGCAGCAATAAAGAAAGGAGGACCCATTCCTCATGGGAGCATTCAGATAACAACTTCATTCAGGAAGCCATGGAGGAAGAGATGTCAAAGGGTAGACATCGTGAGATGAGAAACTTTTTCTCCTCTCTAGATGACACTCTCTCAATGAGCATGCCACAGCTTAAGGAGAGGCTTCTACTTGCAGCAGATCCAAGGTCTCTTTGGGTTTGGAAGGCCATGCATGAGGAGGAGGTCTCATCAGGAGATCCCATTGGAGGTGCACTTCAACATCTCATGAAGTGCAAGGTTCTTCAAAGATTTGAGGAGGTTGGTGTCCTACCATGGGAGGATACCAAGTATTTGCAGAATGAGATCCATCACCCCCATTGGGATTAGGGGATGGCAGTATGGAGCAAGAGGTTTCCAAACCCCTTGCAGATCTATGATACGGGCTAGCAAGAAGCATGGTTTTGTTGCTTGCTTTTGGGTGAGTGTGGTCACTACCCAAAAATTTCTATTTCTTTATCTCATGCCTTAAGTCTCAATGATAGGATGCATAAGAAGAAGGCATGGTTGTTCTGGCTATTAAGACGAGATTTTGGACATCATATGTCAAATCTTATGTCCATGTATTTACATTTGTTAGAGGTATGTCTCATGTGTTCACATGCATTTATTATTGAGATGTATCTCATGTATGTACCTTGGATTTGGAGGAAGGATAACTCCCACATGATGTATAAGGGAGCTAGTTTGTATTGTGTTGATGAGACATCTCACATGTCCATCATTGTATTATTGCTCCATGATTTTCATTTTGATAATTCAAGGAAGCAACAAGAGTCCTCGTTGCTGTGGTTACTATTGGGAGAGTATGGGCTGAAATTTCTCCATACTCATCATATGATATTTCAGGAGGAATGTATGGCACATTCAAGATGCAGAGAGGCTACCCTTCAACATTGGAGGACAAGGAGAGGCTTCCACATAGGGGGAAGAAATTCTCACATAGCAGCATGTTGGTGGATGGCTTTGTCATGTGGAATGTAAAAGAGAGAAGTCATGGAGTGACAAGGGCCTTAACACTAAGGCCAATAGCACTGTCATTGGAGAGTATGTTCCTATTGAAGGAGTGTTCCAAGGGGAGTATGCATCCTTCCTTTTTGCAGATTTTTATGAGGAGATTCTCAGGAGAGGACTCATCCATGGACCTCACTTTCAGTTTTCTCTTTATGCATGGTAGGAAATATATTTCTGTACTTATTGATTGTTTCATTGAGTATGTACACTTCCTCACCATGTATGTACAATTCATTGCTCCACAAGAGGGCAATATTATTTATGGGCTTCATGGTCATGATAGAACCAACCTTCATGATGAAGATAACCCTGCTCTACATGAATTTGAACAAGTGTGTTGTCATTTTCATTATATACAGCTGATATATAATGCTATTTACCACTTCATGGTAGATATGAAAACATGCACAATTGTCATCTTGTTGGAGAACCACTTGCCACATGATGTACTAAATCAGTAGTTGGGAAGACTGCACTGTATCCACCTGATAAACCATTGGTATTACCCAAACTTACATGTAACCTTCAACATTTTTCTGATTTGGATATCAAATGGTGATGATGTGACATTCATTGTGAATGGGATGATTTGGGCCAGCATGATTCATGACATGGGAGGAAGGACCTCTGGAGATCCAATCTTTTTATTGCCACTTGAGGGCAACTTATTTGCAGCCCAAGATCAGTATGTACTGTACACTTGCCATGAGTGGAGAGGAAGATAGCATGGGGTAGGCCATCATGCCTATCATGTTCAATTATTTAGCCCACCTTCTTTGCAGGAGCCTAAGGTGGAGGAAATCTTTTATGAGTTTCCATGTGGGAGGGTGACTCATCTTGTATGGATGATAGCTTGGGGGTGGAGGTCTTACATGGGAATGATAGTTCCCAAACACATCTCAAACTCCATGCCTTGGGAGGAAGATTTTCAGTTCTTTCTTTGTAGTTGCTTGAGGACAAGGAACATTTGGGAGGGGAGGGCTGTAATATTCCTACATTAGAAAGCAGCTAATGTGAATATTAAATTTTGTTTTTACCACCTAGTAGCTCAATAAATGGGTAAGGAAGCCCATGCATAATAAAAACATGAATAAAACCTATCATAATGTGAAAGGAGATCATCACAGTAGCTGTATTTTACACTTGTGTGTGTGAACAGAGGCAAATGGATGAGGACAAAGTCAAGTTTGACTAAGTCAACATGTATGCATGAAGAAGAGGAGATCACCAATATAACTAGTTCAGTGTGAACAAGGATCAACATAGAAAAACATTTGAGAGCTAGATTGAAGGCACTTGAGTGTGAAAAGGGATAAAGCATATTGAAGAGGTCAACCTTGACCAAATCAAACAATGCAGTATGGAGGAGTGGACTTGATGAAGGTACGACATAGTTTTGGAGGGAGATTGCTCATGTGGAGTTGGAAACCCTAATGGGTGGGACCCAAGGTAAGGAGGCTCACAAAGTTTATAAGGAAGAGGATGGCAGCCATTTAGGGTTAGCTTGGATATTATTCATTTTGATATGTTTAGACTATTTGGCATTCTCTTGTTGTTTAGCAGAGCTGCAGTGCTGTTTAGCACAAGGATCTCCTATTTAGGAATCCTTCTCCTTTCTTGAGAGGCCTCTTGAAGGAGTATTGTACTTTAGTTTTCCACATTCAGGCTTGATACCAAGCACCTTCCTTCAACCATAACGTTATTTCTTCAAATAATAGTGTTGTGTTGTAGGGCGTTGTAGTGGAAAGTCCCCAACACCACTTTCTGAGCTTAACTTTCAGAGGAGGGAGCTTCCCTTTCTTTGCAAGACATTTAAAGGAGGTTTATGAGCATCTTGTACATATTAGCATGTGGCCAAAGCATTCTCCACCTTCTACAACACAGTCACTGATAGAAACTCTGTCATTTTACTCAGTGTTGTAGTAGCAAGGGTTAAGCCCTTGTTTGTGAGCTTGTTCCTTGGAGGAAGGGCCAACCCTTATCCTGGAAGGCTTTGTAAAGAATCCTCCTTCTATTTCTTGTATATTTTAGCTATATGTATTCAGAGCTGCATTGTAACTGCGTTTTCCAAATCTGCTATTATGTACTTGGGCTCTCATGAAACCCTTGTCAGGTTATCTCTTTGATCTATAAAAGGAGCTATATCTCCATTTTCCTCCATGTTTTGATATAATAAACTATAGATATGATGTTGCACCATATTACATCTGAAACCCTCAGAAAATCATGCTGTATATGCTTCAGTAGCTTCCTGTTGAGTTAAGTCATGGGATTTGGGCCTTTTTGAGCCATATCAGGACTGGGAGATTTGTTTAACTTAGTAAAACAAATTTGTTTCTGATTTTTTTTGGGTGTGAGTCCCATATAGCATAAGATTAAGGATCCAACCATTATTTTCCCCTGTTATTACACTATTTTCTACGAATAACATTTTTAGGGCTTAAAATGATGCTTTTCCCCAACTTTTGGATCATAAAATGAAGTATAAGTTGCTGTTATAACACCAAATAATAATAATGTGTTTCTTGACACATTTCATGAGTGAATAACTTATTTTTGCTCCAACATTGTGTTTACATATTCTGCAGTCCCATTATTGGGCATTTGCTAGCCATTCTAGGTGTGAAAGGCTTGTTTACCTCACTTAGTGTGCTTGGTTTCTGATTTCCTCTTAGATTTGGGTCTTAGATTATCAAATATAAGGGATCCAAGGGATAATATGGTTTTCTGTAGCACACATCCCTAAAAAATCTATTTTTCAGTCATGTCTTGCTAGCAATCCCAATCTAGGGATATTACATCGCGACTACAACGGACACCCATCATCGAAGAGCTGAACACAAAGGTACAAGGCTTTAACCGGGTAATGTAAACTCTAACTAGTTATTCTCAGTTGTTTCCCACTTTTGCAGAGTTTCAGGCCTCCAATTCTGCCTCTTCTTCCATAATGGCCCCCATAGTCACAACCTTACCACTCAACTTTTTTAACTCACCACTGGAAACCACTGTAGTTCCAACCAAAAATAAAAAAGCACCTAAGCCACCAGTAGCTACTCCAAAGGCCAAAATGGAAAAAGTTGTAGTTTCTAGCCAGGTCGTTGATCTCACTGGGGAGGATCAACCACAACCCTTGGACATGGGAGCCCCAATTCAGGAGGAGCCAGTGACGGAACCCCAAGTAATTCCGGAGCTGCCTCTGTTCAACCCCTACTCATTTTTAAATATTCATATACCTTCGCCTTCCACTCACCAATCATCACCTTACACCTCATTCACTTCAAAATACCATTCCACCAGAACACCATCCACTTCAACTACTATCTCAGACCCAGTCAGAGCAAAGGGAAAAAAAATGGAGACCACAAGGTAGAGGTTAACTCCAGTACAACATTGGTACTTGAGATTAACCAAACCCTCGTTGAATAGACACCTTTTTAGGACCTTTTAAGTCAAGGGAGATCCCACAATGTAGATACAACACCATCGCCCAAAGAGTTAAACCCATTTCAACAAGAAAACTTGATACTCCACTAGATTCAGCCTACTCCAAGCATGGGTAACCTAGATAATCCACCGTTGCAACCGACACAGCCGACATCTCCACAGGAACACTCCACCAGGTCAATAGCCAGCGGCCAACCACTGTGGGAGAGACCGCCACATCAAGATAACTTCGGAGCTGAGAGCATGCAGACCTGGGGAACAACACAGTTATACAGTTTTATCTAGCGGGTAGCACAACAAACCGAAGGTCTCCACACCGACCTCCAGCAGAAGTTTGAGTAGCAACAGATACAAATCATTGCATTACTGAAGAGCGCAATCAGTTGAAGATCGAGAAAGATAAATTGCAGGACCAATTGGAAAAGGTGACACAGGTTTTTAGGGATCTCTAGCCAACGGTAACGGTTCACAATGACCAGATACTGATCGACATAGCAGCGAGCACACTGGTTGAGCAATCCATTCATGTCAGGATAGCATGTTCAAATATCAGCTAGGAAAATCAGGACCTGAAAGCAGCATTAGCGACCAGGCCAACACTGTCGGACCCCACAATCATATACATAGAGAAAATCACAGAAAGACAGAACCAAGTGACCGGGATGCAGGACACTCTTAGCACCACGATGAAGGAAGCATACAACCTACTGAAACATCTGCATGAGTGTTCAACCTTGCTGACTATGAAGTCACAGCCGATCTTGGCACAACTTCAGCAGGTATCGAAGGAAATTCAAGAGGCCATAGATCCCGATGGCCTTAACAAATTGTACAACCAAGTAGAGGAGCTGGAGACTAAGATACAACAAATTGAAGAACATTCAGAAGCAACCAAACAGGCCCTCTGGGAGCTAAGGCAACCTGTCAAGCTCACTGCCTAAACAATACAGCAAATGGACGCTAAGGCCGACATCAAGATTAAGGACGTATGTAGTAAGTTGTGGGCCATCTCAAAAGAAAAAAAACAGAACAAGTCACTACAGAGACATACCTGCTCATGAAGGGATGGAAACAAGCCATTTCCAACTTGACAGAACTCAAAGCATCAGCGTTGGAAAAGGTCCTTGAGTTGGGGCCCTTGTTTGGACAAGGGGAGGAAAAAGAGAAGGCAGGGCCAGCCATGAAGGCAAGTGGATCAATGCAGACCGAGGCAGGGGAAAAGGATTGACTCGGGATGAGTAAATAGCGTGTGGTTGGGGCCTGTTGGGGCCCTTGTTTTGAAATGAAATAGTTTTGAGTTGTGGGTAACAGGTGGCGGAGTGAAACTATGGTAGACAGAGAGTTGTCACATTTGCGAAGAGTTGAAGAGTAGGTGGCGCAGCTATTGCAAAAACAAGCACAGATGGCAGAAGGGAGCAATGAGAAAAAATAGTGGAACTCCCAGTGATCAGGGAGATGCATCAGACAACATAGCGGAAAGGAAGGGAGAACTGACAGTTGCGTTGGAAAAGGAACAAATAGGTAGTTGGCCAGTGTAGAAAAGAGGTTAGCACAGTAGGGATTGGAGGAAGAGAGCCGTAGGAGAGCTTTGTTCACTCTGTTCGTTATGTTCTCTCTCTGTTCATTCTGTTCTATTCTATGTGATAATATTATAATCAGTTCTGCCACGATCGCTCTGAGTAGCAATGTAATTTTCCCTTGTTGTTAATGTAATATATTATAATCTGGGTTTGATGTCCTCAGTTCTATTATGTGTTTCTAGTTAAGTTGAATGTGTTGGTCACTTTAAATTTTGTTTTTTTTCATCCTGAATACATTCATGAGTATTATCATTTGTAGAGTGTCTACACATGTTTGAAGCACTCAGTTCTGTCTACTTTATTCTATAAGTTATTCTTGATCGATACCTGATCTGATCCTAATCTTACTGAGGTCACGACACACCTCGGGTGAGACTCTTTTCTCTTTGGAGTAGAGTGAAAATGCTGGTGTTGTGCTAGACTATTGCGGAAACCTTGTTGGCCTCGATCCTGAACCTGGGTCTTGCCCAAGAGACCTTCTTCCTTGCCAACATCAAGTAATGCAACATTCGTCGAAGTGGGCTTAGGAACATCACTGTCAATGAATTCCTTCAAGCCATTATCTTCAAGCACTGCCTCCATCCTATCCTTCCATGCAATGTAGTTCGAGTTGCTCAATTGTCGCACCAAGAAATTCTTGCAGCAAATTCGAATTGTTTCCACTACTGCTTCAATATTGCAATATTATTTGCTCTGATATCATGTAGAAATTTTAATAAAATTATGATATCATGTAGAAATTTTAATAAAATTATGTATTTTCGGATTCTCCTGATCTAACAATTATATGCCATTGTTAAATACATAATCCTTCTACTTAAATCTTTGCGGAAATTTAATCCCCAATTGCGAACACATGAAGAAAAATAAATCACACATAACACAAATGTTTTTACCGAGAAATCATAAACCTAAAACCCCCACTATCATATATTATGTATATATCATGAATCATGAAACAATCTCATACAAAACTCTACTCCAAGAGCTCTCAGTACAATATACAATCATCTCACACTATCATACAAAAATTGGCATAAGCATGCACCAATTTACTGCCTCCTGACATCCTGCCTCCACTGCACAATCCCTGCTGATGAAGATCCCTGAATGAATTTCATCTTGCCTTTCCTTCACTGCGCAATCCTCATTGGCATCTCCAATGTCTTTTTGGTTGCACTTGTGCACCCACTATAGTCACAACTGATAGTCAAACATAACCTTTCACCTATCTCTCAACTGGGTCTCCACTGTATCTGACATGCATGTAGTCAACAGTAGTATTTCTTCAGTTGCATGTGAGACTACTGCTTGTGAATTAATTAAATAATTAATTCACTGATCTCTCACTAGTGTTTCTTTTAGTTACAACTAGTTACAACTAGCACAACTGAGTTTAACTCACTTAACTGAGTTAAACTAAATAAAAAATCACATAACTACACATCCAAATCTATTACAACTTTAGCATGTCACTCGGTTACAATAAAGTGCACTGCGCATGTCCCACCAACCAACCTTAGAACTCCATAATTCCTTCATTCCGTTGGTTTGTAACTACATCCATTATTTAAATCTGATGCTTCAAGAATAAATTTATTATTTATTGTCTAAATTATTGATAAGAACTATTAATAATTGACATGAAATCCTGTATGACTTAGCCCATGCATCTAAAAATAGAATCTCATCTATAAATAGAATTTTCTCAACCATAAATAAATGGAGATCTGTGATAAATAGAGATAGCTAATAGCATTCCTAAAGTAGATATGGCCTAAAAATAGCCTACAGACCCCACTGAATGTGGGTGCTTAATTTTCACTAGGATGTCATCTCTTGTTGAATCTCAAAACTAGCTAAGAAATAGCTTGAAGCCCTAGCTGCGGCCCCGAGAATGAAAATGAGAACGAACCTCCCATAGATACAGGGCGATCTTCGCAAGAGAAACCCTAGACCTCAAAGACTCATCACACCAAGATCCAACCAGAGGATTTTCTGATACCCCAAACCCATATGCATGCAGGGAACAACTCTGCAATGAAAGGCAAAGGAATGGCACTAGACCCAATCTCAGAAGCCATGGAGGAAGAACTAGAGAGCATTGACTTTGGAGACCTAGATCTCATAGGGTTAGAAGATGCATGTAACAAGAAGGAATTTCTCTCAATACCCCAGCAACAGATCCATAACTTGGAATAAATCCTCACCCGAGCATAAGAGCTCCCCTCCCTGGGAATTCAAGGCGGTACGCTCCTAAACACCAAATTTATTCTGAAAGAATCCCGCAAAGGAGGCAGAAAAACAGATCTGCAACAAACAATAGAAATGGGCAGAGATATGGTAGAATCTGGGAGATTCCCCAATTTAACCCGATTTTATTCCTTTATTCCCAACCCCCCTCAATGAAGATCATCTCATGGAATATCAGAGGGCTCAATAGCCCCACAAAGCACATGATCATCAAGAAAAGAATTACTGAGGAACACCCTACAATTTTCTTCATGCAAGAAACCAAATGTTCCAGCTCTACTCTGGATACAATATTCAAAAGGATATGGAAAGGTTGCAAAACACTAGCAGTGGATGCCAATGGAGCTTCAGGAGGACTGGCAATCATATGGAACCCCCACCTCATCACTTTATAAAATTTCCATGCTAATAAACACTTCATTCAAGCCAACTTTCAATTGATTGGAATTTGGAACTACCATCCATGGATTACTCACGAATTTCTACTTCCCCTAGACACTCCAGAAAAAAAATTTGAGCTTCTGGACAACATTGCTGATCTCAATAACCAGCGAAATCTACCTCTATGGCTGCTTGGAGGAGATTTCAATATGATAATCAATCTATAGGAAAAAAAAGGAGGAAGGTCGCATCTGGATCTGGACAACACCAGGTTCAAGAACTTCATCCAAGACAATCACCTCATATATCTACAAACCTCCAATGGCATCTTTACTTGGAATAACAGAAGAGGAGGCACCCAGTAGATCGCCTCTCGTTTGGATCGTTTTCTCATCACAGAAGACTTCATACATCTAGGGGGAGATCTTTTAACCACCATCATTCCCGCCTCTGGCTCTGACCACTGGTTGATACAGCTTCAATGGCTCAGACCCGGTATACCCATGCCTAAACCCTTCTACTTTGAACATTGTTGGCTCAAACATCCAGGGTTCAAAGACCTCGTCTCATATTGGTGGTCCTCCCTTACACCACCCCAAGGCACAAAAATTTATTATATCCAAATGAAACTGAGGATACTCAAAGGGAAACTTAAGGTGTGGAACAAGACCACCTTCGGGAACATCTTCAAAGATCAAAGAGAACTGGAAGATAAAATGAAGAAACTCCAACAAAAAATCATCTCAGAAGGACATTCGACAAACTCAGAGAACAAGTAAAAATCACTAACAACCCAGCTAGAAGAGAGAAGAATCCAGGAAGAGATCCTATGGAAACAAAAATCCCAGATATGCAGGCTCAAAGATGGAGAAAGAAACACAAATTTTTTCCATCACTCCACCATTCAGCATAGGATGCACAACAGAATCACAATTCTCAAAAATTAGAATGGGGAGCGTCTAGAAAAGTAAGAGGATATCACAGAGGAGCCACACAATCACTTCAAGGATATCCTCTAAGAACCCAACACCCATCGGCATGCAGCCATAAGAAGAATCACTCAACACATACCCAAATTGATCACATAATAACATAACCAGATGCTGCTTAAAGCTACCAATCTGGAAAAAGTTGAACAAGCAGTCTTCCAACTAAAGGAAGGGAAATCTCTAGGCTAGGATGGATTCACCACCAACTTCTTCCACTTCTTTTGGGAAACCATCAAAGAAGAGGTTTGGGATGTAGTAGAGGACTTGCACACCACTCACTAGCTTCTACCGGCTCTCAACGCCACCTTCCTCACTCTCATACCAAAGGAAGACAATGTCACTTCGCCAAGTAAGTACAAACCCATAACACTCTACAATGTTATTTACAAAATCATTTCCAAAGTTATAGCTAATAGATTGAAGCATATTCTACCCCTGCTCGTCTCCTGAGAGAAAACGGGCTACGTTGAGGGCAGGAAAATCATTGATGGCATCATTTTAACCCACGAGGTCATCCGTTCCCTTAAGACCTCCAAAAAACCCAGTATGCTTCTCAAAATTGATCTTTCCAAGGCTTTTGACAAACTTAGTTGGGATTATATCAAGCTAGTCCTTATAGCCTTTCGCTTCAGCCACACTTGGGTCCGATGGATAATGAGCTTGATATCCTCCCCCTTTCTATCCATTCTGGTCAATGGCATGCCCTTGACAACCTTCAATCCTTCCAGAGGAATAAGAAAAGGCGATCCTCTCACGCCCTTAATTTTCATTATTATGGCAGAAGGTTTGGGATGCCTGATAAAAAGTTATGTCCACTCGAGTACTCGTTAGGGCATTCCCCTCCATAATCTCCCCCCTATCTCCCACCAAAAATTTGTCTATGACAACATGATAATGGGACACCACTCAGTCCAGGAAGCCCGATCCCTCAAATCCCTGCTCGACTATTTCTCTGAAGCATCTGGCACAGAGTTCAACTCTAAAAAATATAAAATCTTCTTCTTCCACACTCCACCTATCACCCAGCGCAACATTGCCCACATTTTGGGCTTCTCCATAGCCTCCTTGCCTTCCAAATACCTTAGAGCCCCTCTCATAGACTCAGCCATAAATCACACCTCCTGGAAAGCGCTGGTGGATAGAATGGAAACCAAAATTTCCAACTGGACCCACCATTCCCTCAACATAGCTGGATGCATGGTTCTCATCAAAGCGGTCCTTCAGTTTCTCCCCATCTATCTCTTCTCTGTTCTGGATGCTCCAAAATGGGTTCTTAAAGCTATGCACAGCTTTCAGAGGAATTCCTCTGGGGAGGAACTAAAGAGAAAAACAAATGGGAACTAGTCAACTGGAAAGAGGTCAGCAAACTGAAAGTACATGGAAAAATAGGGTTGCAAGATCCATAGCACAACAACAGTATCATGGGAGCTAATATATGATGGAAATGGGTCTCCAACACTCACACACCCTGGGAAAACATAGAGGTGGCCAGATATTCAAGGAATTGGCCCAAGGAGGACCTAATCAGATTCAACATAGATCCAGGAGGATCCCAAATATGGAATGCGGTGAACCACCAAAAACATCTGATCCAAACCCATAACTTCTGGGAATTTCGCAGTGGTACTCAAGCTAGACTCCGGGAGGACTCCAGGCAGTAAATGCCCTGTCTTTCCTCAATTTTTCCCAAAGCCCTTTGGAGCACTATTTTGCAGGCAAGGAAATGTAACTGTGTCCAAGAATTCTAGACCAATGACACAACTCAAGGCTACAGGACCTAGCTTCACACTGATAGATGGCAAGAAGACTAGAATAATGAAAATCACAGAGACATTTGGGAGGAAATAATAACTAAAAGAAGAATCAGAGCCCAATAGGGACCCGATATTCTTCAATGGAGTCATACTCCAAGTGGAAACTACTCCACCAAGGAAGCCTACAATCTCTTACAACAACAGAACCCATACCTTGCCAATCAAATATGGAAGAAGATATGGTCTGCCAAGCTCTGGCCCAAAGTAGCTACCTTTCTATGGTTGCTTAGTAAACGACGCATTTTCACATGGGAGAATCTATTGAAACTAGATTTTGTGGGACCCTCAAGATGCCCTATATTCCAGGAAGACCATGAAACCATCGATCAATTGTTGGACCTTTGCCCCATATCCAACTCCCCGTGGGACAGGATTGAAACTCTTTGTAGACATATCAATAGAGAAAGGGGTAACATCATCAACACCATCAGCAAGTGGATAGAAAAACCTTACTCCAGCAACCTTCTAGATTGACTCTGGTAGTTGAATCCAGGCCTCCTTATCTGGAACATATGGAAATAAAGAAACGACCCAATATTTAAAGACAAGGCCCCCAATCGAGAGAAAATATGGGCAAGGCTACACAGAAATCTCACATAAACTCTTGCCATAACTCCCTGGAGTAAGGAAGATCTCCTGACAACTATTTTTGAATGCAATATCTGGAACAACTGGCATATGAGCATCAACACCCCCTTGGATAACCCCCCATGGAACGCCGAAAGAACCATCACACCTGAACAATGGAATCCCCCAACAACTAGTTTCTTCAAATGCAACTTCGATGGAGCCTCCAAAGGAAACACCGGGACTGCTGGATTCAGAGTTATCTTCAAAAAATCCCATGGTAATCCCCTTTTGGTCTTCTGCGGCAACATGGGATGGGACAAAAAAAACTCTGCGGAGTTAGAGGGGCTCATCTAGGGCATCTATAGAGCCATTGAGTTCAACTATTTTCCACTGGAAATGGAGGGAGACTCACAAATCATCACTCAGGCTGCCACTCGAATTCTTCATGGCTCCTCCTCCACAAATTTCTCCACCATCTGGAGGCTCGCTAATAGGCTCAAACTCCTAGAAAAGTTGATTCAAAATCACAGGGAAATAAATTTCCACCATGTGCGAAAAAAAGAAAACATTGTTGTGGATCTCCTAGCCAACAAGGGTGTGGAAATCCACAAAAAATTGCATTACTCTAACCTCTCTCAAATTGAGGACAACTCCTTATGCATGGAATGCAAAACTCTCATCCAAGAGGACCATCTCTCCCCAGATGCGGGTGACATGATGTGCAAGCATGAAAACTTTCTCTCCCACATACGTGTTGACGAAGATCTGCAATGCATGCCTTCGCTTGAAGTGGAACCACCTCTCTGCAATAATTTGCATGAGGTTACGGAGGCAGGGGATCACGAAGATATGCAACGCCAGCAACCACCCTGGGTGGTACCTCTCCACTGCAATCATTTAAATGAGCTTCCAGATGATTATGACTCACTGCCATAATTCGAAGCACATGCTACCACATGAGAACTGTTGCAGCATGCACCTACGAGTGTGTCACAATAATGCACAACATCTGTGCTTGTGCCACAGGTCTAGAAAAGGGGAGGCCCCTCCGCATAGTGTTATTCACAGTTTTCTCCTTCTATCTTGCAAACCCCTCTTAGCCTTTTTTCTTCAATTACAGCCCACTTGCGTGCTCCACCCACTGCGCAACCTCCCCCTAGTGTCAGGTCGTTGGGCACGATCTTGGCCATGCACCTTCCTGACTGTGCGCCTCCCTTTGGCTCCCCCTGCCTTACTAGTTTTTCCCGACTGCATGTTCCCATCATCAAGCTCCCCCACCTGCAAAACCCCCACCTGCGCGACACCTTTCCTAATAGCACTCCGCTGCGCACTTCTCGTCTTTGCTCCTGTTTTAATCCCCAAAGAGAATTTTTTCTATACATTTAACCCCCCCATCTCTTTTTTCTTCACTATCCCATGGCTCTACATCTACGCCAAAGGAAAATCAGGGGCGGCCAAAGAGACGCGTTCCCCGGATGCTACCAGCAAGGGATCGATAACTGTTTGGAATCTTTTGAGGGCTCCTCTTCTAGAAATAATGCCAGGGATGCTCCTTAGAGCCCTATGCACGACCTGGAGGAGGAGGCCCCTATTTAGGAAAGGCATAAGGGCAAAAGTGAACCCAGGAAATCCACCATCGCGCACCAGGAACACCCCATGTCCTGTAAAACCGAGCCTCCTCTGGCTCAGGAGGCAGTGGGGAAAGACACTGAAGTATGGATCATGGGATCGGAGGGCATTTGGATACGAGTAACAGATACTGAGTACCCGGTCACTCCCATTCTCTACGCACCTGCTTCTAGGCCTTAGCGTTGACCTACTACTGAGGAGGAGGGCATAGCGTAGGAGTACGATTGTCGTATCGAGGAGGAGGACCTAGACACCGAGGACAATGTAGGAGCACCATGACTACGCGGTCGCTTAGCTCTTTTTAGTTTTCTAGTATTCTAGCTCATATCATAGAACTTTTACTTTCACAAGTGCCATGACACATTTTGTAATTTTATTTCTGATGTTATTACAGGGTTGGTTTCCTCCAAGGAGGTAGCCCCATACCTACGCTAATTTGAAAGAAATGAAGGCTGGGATTGGATAAACACAACTTACCAACTCAACCTGTAGCATATGTAATGTTTTATTTCGAATCAATATAGTTTAGCCTAACTTACAAAAAAAAAATAGTTAAAAATATGTTTTTTTAATTGAAATATATGTTTGTCCTTTCATAATAACAAGTTAAAATATTTGTTTGATCAAAGACATGTTCAAATTTAAAAGAATATAATATATATACTGGAGTAATAAAAGAATAAAAATATAGAATAATAATAAAGTAAAAGAATAAGTTAAAATGTAAATGAATAAAGTATGTAAATTTAGGTTTCCTTCCATTTTAATAATAAGAATAAAAAATGATTTATGAATTCCAACTAAAATTTTTGTTCTTCAATGATTTTAGTTCCTTTATTGACATAAATTCAAAAACTATAATTTATTTATTATATGTTTTTTTATCTTTGTAATAGATAATTGTGTTTCTGGGATTTTATCATATTCTAAACTAGTTTATTGAATGGAAAAATGATCATATATCAATTTTAATTGATTGGAGAAAGCTGAAACTATCTTTAGTAAGAGACTACAAGTGAAATTGAACGCTAAAAATATTTAAAGTTTTTTCTTTAAGTTTATATTTGTTTTAGTAAGAGCTAAAAATGCTGAAAATATTTGAAGTTTTTACTTTTATTTTTATGTTTGTTATGGGGTTGTGTTTTGACAATTACCTCTTTGGTGAAACTATCCAAAATTTAATTCGTTTACATGATGATATTGAATGTACTTTTTCAATATTTATATAGTTCATACATATTACGTTTTTTTTATTGAAACTTATTTCACAGTTATTGTTTTATTAATGAGACAATATCTATATTCACTATTTTCATATGAGGGTAATTATGAATATAATTTGTAGAAATTAGATAAAACTAGTGAAAATAATTATTACAAGTCATATGAAGGACAATCTAAAATTACAATTGTCATAAAAAAATTCCATGATGGGTAGGGGTACCCGTCAAATTTAACCCTTTGTTGAAAATGCAACAAGATGATGGAGCTTAGTGAAATGAAGTCGCCTTCACCAAGTGGGCCCGCAGGCAAATTCTGGCGCAAAATCTATTTTTAGACTATGTCTATTTTTAGACATATGGAGCATGGTTCGGGGATTCTAGTTTGAGATTCTTGAAGTATGTGTCATGTTGGTAAAAATAGATGAGACTCTATTTTTGAGGTCAAAGAGGTCGAAGTCTATTTTTATACTGCCTCTCCTTAAAACAGGGAAGTCAAATATTATTTACCCTTAATAATATTTAGACTATAAACAGTAGTTTACTCTCTTGGAGCACTTCAGTTCGAGCTACAGAAGTGGCTCATGCAACTGACAGAGGAATCACGTGGTTCCCAAGGGTTTTGATGGCATCATGCATGGTTGACTTCAGTTGGACTTCAGTGGCAGAAGTTTGGAGGAGTTAATGAGACAGCTAGTGGAGTTGTGTTCTGTTTATTTTAGTTGAACTAGTTGAGATTAGTTTAACTAGCTAATCAATTAGTTATGAGTGGAGTGAATTAAATATTATTTAATTCATTAATTAATAACTCATTATTCAACTCAAGAACACATCAGTTCACTACAGTGCATGATCAGTTCAGTGGAGACCAGTGAAAGAGGTAGATGAAAGGGTGGAGTTAGCTATCGGTTGTGACTATACTGTTGCTATTTGCAACACACAGATAGGTGGAGTAAGCCCATGAGGATTGCGCAGTTCAGGCTGGTGGTTTATCTATATAAAGAGGCCATCCCATAGCATTGAAACAAGCAATAGAGGCAAGGCAATTGGCGGTGAGTTTTGAACCAGTAACCTGTTCAAAACTGAGCTAGATTGTGAGTAACTTTATGAGAAAGTACTGAGTACTTGTGAGGAGTATTGTACTGAGTTGTTACTTGATTTCTCCATTATAATATACACAATAGCTGCGGGGTTTTCAGCTATAAGCTTTCCCCATACATACTGTGTTAATGTGTATGATGATTTGATGTGTTATCGCTTGATTTTATTTTCGCATGTGTGATGATCTGAGTTGATCTGAGTGGAAGAGATTATGTGTTGCATATGAATTCGAATAGTATGTGACCAGGATAGTCTCGGTGGATAATTAATAATTATTCAGCAAATTTCTACATGGTATCGGAGCTATTGAAGTTCAGATTGATCATCACAGTGATTACAAACTTATTTCGGTAGACATAGTTTGCATGCGGGCCAGGTAGCCTCCGGATTCATCTTTCTTCGGAAAGTGAAAGGTCTGGTAAACGCCCCTTATAGTCGATCTCTGTGCTAGAAATAATTTGTTCTCATAGATCTAGAGCGGTTGAGCTTTGAGGTGGAATTCGAAGTTTTGCAGCAGTTTTGTTTTCTTGGTGCCAGTGTTGAAAATGTCTTTCAACGGTTTGCGACTTGAATATGCTCTTGAAGGCAGTTCAAATTATGTTGCATGGAAGGATCGCATGGAAGCAGTATTAGAAGATAATGGTCTGAAGGAGTTCGTAGATACGGATGTCCAAAAGCCCACTGATCCTGCTGAAGTCGAAGTATGGCAAAAGAAGATGGCGAAATGTCGAAGGATCTTGTTGGAGGGCGTCAAGGATCATATTGTATCCAGCCTGCATGGAAAGGCTACTCCATATTTAATGTGGAAAGCTTTGACGGATCTATTCCAGAGTAAGAGTGACCAAAGGAAGCTGGCGCTCAAAGAAAAGCTCAGGAACATCAAGATGGAGAAGGGCGACAGTATCGCTAAATACCTCACGAAGTTCACTCAATGCAGAGATGAACTGGGAAGTGTGGGAGTTACTGTCGATGAAGAGGATATGGTCGACCTGGCTCTCCTTGGTCTTCCGAAGGCTTGGCACTCATATCAAGATAGTGTCAATGGTTGGGAGAAGCTGCCGGGATGGGAGCGCCTTTGGGCGGATCTCATGCAGGAGGAGATAAGGAGGACTACTCGAGATGGATCTTCATCAAAGGGAGCTGATGAAGAAAACTGCGCTTTGGTGTCCAAAGCTAAGAAAAGGAAGGGTAAGAAAACCTCTCATTCTGGAGCTAAGGGCAAGAAGCAGGATATGGCGAAAGTGAAGTGTTTTCACTGCCATGATCACGGACATTATGCTACCAATTGTCCAAATAAGAAGAAGAACAAGCAAGCGGGAAGATCTGCAGATGGAGAAGCTTTGGCTTCACAGTTCGAGCTTGACTTTTCACTGATTGCATGCTTGGTTTCAAGTGTGATGGGATCGGTGTGGTTCTTGGACAGCGGTGCGTCATTTCATATGACGAGAGATCGGGAGTTGTTCTCGGATCTGGAGGACAAAGATTTGGGTGTGCACATCGAGATCGGCGATGATGGTAGATACAGTGCATCTGGTATCGGTACCGTATCCTTTCAGAGGGAGTCTGGTAAACCCTTTGTCTTAAAGGATGTCATGCATGTACCTGGATTGAAGAAGAACCTGATTTCAGTAGCGATGTTGGAGGATAAGAGGTATGATGTGGTCTTCAGCGAAGGAAAAGCCTTCCTGCGCAGTAAGACTACTGGAGAGACCCGGAAGATAGGGGTTCGAACTCAGAACCTTTATCAGTTGCAGGTAGATGACTGCGCAACTATGGCATGCAAGGCGGGAGAAGTGGTGAGCCGGGATGATGAGGGCGAACTGTGGCACAGGAGATTGGGCCACCTTCACCATGGAGCTTTGAAGATCCTACAGCAGATTTCTATTGGGCTTCCTAAGGGCACTCTTGCGCAGTCAGATCAGTGCAAGGGGTGTACTTTAGGGAAGTATGTGAAAGCCACCTTTCACGAGAAGGATAATCGTGCCACGACGATCCTTGAGAGAGTTCACACAGACGTGTGTGGTCCTTTCTCAGTTGCTTCGACAGCAAAGCACAGGTATTATGTGATCTTTGTTGATGATTTCTCTCGAAAGTGCTGGATCTTCTTCATGTCGAAGAAGAGCGATACATTCGCGAAGTTATGTGAGTTTAAAGCACTGGTCGAGAAGGAGTCGGGGAAGAAGGTGATTGCTCTAAGGAGTGATAACGGTGGTGAATTCATCTCGGCTGAATTCAAGGAGTTCTGCAGCGCCGAAGGGATTCGGAGAGAGCTCATCGCACCCCATAACCCACAGCAGAACGGGGTGGCTGAGCGGAAGAACAGAACGATCGTGGGTGCTGCACGGGCGATGTTGCATGATCAGGGCCTACCCCTTCCCTTGTGGGCTGAGGCATGCAATACAGCAGTGTATGTGCAGAACCGTTGTCCTCACAAGGTTCTTGGCATGAGTACACCGGAGGAGGCTTATTCTGGCAAGAGGCCTGATATTTCCCATTTGTGGATTTTTGGTTCTCCTGTCTACATGCATGTGACGAAGGATGCGAGAAGGAAGCTGGATCCAACTGCTGAGGTTGGAATATTTGTGGGGTACACTGATACACCTCACAATTACCGGGTGTATTTGTCAGACAGTCGAAAGACTGTTGTGCGACGAGATATAAAATTTTAGGAGGAGAAAGCCATGCAGTGTTCGCTTGAGAGGGAGCTACACTTGCATGCAGATGAGGAGCTGTTAGTTCCTAAGGAGGAGCTTCCAGATGTGGATCAGCCACAAGAGGAGGTTCAGGAGGTGGAAGAAACCACCCAGGCAGCGCCAACCATCAGAGGGCGCATGCACACTACAGAAGCTAAGCGACTGGCTCGGGATGCAGAGAAGGTTGTAGGACCACCTACAGCACAGCGTAGACAGAGACAGTCACCGGATCGGTACATTGGATACATGGCTCTTGTGAGTCAATGTGTTGTGACGGAGCCATCCTCTTTTCAGGAAGCTGTGGAGGAACCCGCATGGGTTGATGCCATGATCGAAGAATATGATTCGATCGTAAGGAACAGTGCATGGGAGATTGTCCCAAGACCGGTGGGGAAATCAATGGTGGGTTCGCAATGGATCCACAAGGTGAAGCAGGCAGCTGACGGGAGTGTGGAGAAGTACAAGGCAAGATTTGTCGCCCGTGGCTTTTCACAGATTGAGGAGATTGACTATGAGAAGAATTTTTCACCTGTCGCAAGGTACTCTTCCATACGGACGATCCTTGCTCTCTCAGCGCAGATGGGGTGGCACATTCATCAGATGGATGTGAAGACTGCGTTCCTTAATGGAGTTATTGAGGAAGAGGTGTACATAGAGCAGCCTGAAGGTTTTGAGATCTTCAGCAGTGAGTCGCATGTGTGCCGACTCAAGAGAGCACTGTACGGGCTGAAGCAAGCACCTCGTGCTTGGTACACTCGGATAAACAGCTACTTCACCGGGCTTGGATTCTCCAAGAGTGAGGCGGATCCTAACCTGTACCAGATTGTGGTGGAGGGGAAGCTGTTGATCATCGTACTGTATGTAGATGATCTGATTTTGACTGGCGATGAGCAGTTGATACTTTCATGCAAGGAGGATCTTGCACGAGAGTTTGAGATGAAGGACTTGGGCATCCTTCATTATTTCATGGGATTGGAGATTTGGCAGCGCAGCGGAGGACTGTTTGTTTCTCAGGGCAAGTATGCCTGGGAGATTCTGGAGAGGTTCAACATGCAAGGCTGCAAGCCTGTTGACACTCCTCTTCCTGGTGGTTGGAGGAAGGAGGATCCTACTTCAGCGGAGGTAGTGGATGCCACTGTCTATCGACAGTTGGTGGGGTCGCTTATGTATCTGGTCAATACACGACCCGATATATGCTATGCAGTTAACCAGCTTTCGCAAGCTATAGTTAAGCCTACCAAGCTCTTTTGGAAGGCAGGCAAGCATGTATTGCGCTATATTAGAGGCACATCGGGATATGGTCTATGGTACAGACAGGAGGATGGAGCGAAGCTTTCTGGCTTCACTGATGCAGATTGGGCAGGGAGCCCAACGGACCGGAAGAGCACATCCGGAGGAGTTTTCAGCATTGGGTCGACAGCAGTTTCCTGGTACAGCAGGAAGCAGAGATCCGTGGCACTCAGTTCAGCAGAGGCCGAGTACATGGCAGCTGGCTTGGCTGCATGCGAGGCTATTTGGATGAGGAAGATCCTCGCGATTGTTCAGGTTGCATTTGGAGCCTACAGTGATCTACTGTGATAACCAAAGTTGCATTAAACTCTCGGCTAATCCAGTATTTCATGATAGGTCCAAACACATCGACATCAGGTACCATCATATCAGAGATTGTGTTCAGCGGAGAATCATGATGCTTTCATATGTTCCCACGGAGGATCAGGATGCCGACATCCTGACGAAGGCGCTCACCAGGAGCAAGTTTGAATTCCACAGAGGCAGGATAGGGGTTGCAGATAATCCATATCTTGCTGAGAGGGAGTGTTGAAAATTCAGCAAGATGATGGAGCTTAGTGAAATGAAGTCGCCTTCACTAAGTGGGCCCGCAGGCAAATTCTGGCGCAAAATCTATTTTTAGACTATGTCTATTTTTAGACATATGGAGCATGGCTCGGGGATTCCAGTTTGAGATTCTTGAAGTATGTGTCATGTTGGTAAAAATAGATGAGACTCTATTTTTGAGGTCAAAGAGGTCGAAGTCTATTTTTAGACTACCTCTCCTTAAAACAGGAAAGTCAAATATTATTTACCCTTAATAATATTTAGACTATAAACAACAGTTTACTCTCTTGGAGCACTTCAGTTCGAGCTACAGAAGTGGCTCATGCATCTGACAGAGGAATCACGTGGTTCCCAAGGGTTTTGATGGCATCATGCATGGTTGACTTCAGTTGGACTTCAGTGGCAGAAGTTTGGAGGAGTTAATGAGACAGCTAGTGGAGTTGTGTTCTGTTTATTTTAGTTGAACTAGTTGAGATTAGTTTAACTAGCTAATCAATTAGTTATGAGTGGAGTGAATTAAATATTATTTAATTCATTAATTAATAACTCATTATTCAACTCAAGAACACATCAGTTCACTACAGTGTATGATCAGTTCAGTGGAGACCAGTGAAAGAGATAGATGAAAGGGTGGAGTTAGCTATCAGTTGTGACTATACTGTTGCTATTTGCAACACAAAGATAGGTGGAGTAATCCCATGAGGATTGCGCAGTTCAGGCTGGTGGTTTATCTATATAAAGAGGCCATCCCATAGCATTGAAACACGCAATAGAGGCAAGGCAATTGGCGGTGAGTTTTGAACCAGTAACCTGTTCAAAATCAAGCTAGATTGTGGGTAACTGTATGAGAAAGTACTGAGTACTTGTGAGGAGTATTGTACCGAGTTTGTTACTTGATTTCTCCATTATAATATACACAATATCTGCGGGGTTTTCAGCTATAAGCTTTCCCCATACATACTGTGTTAATGTGTATGATGATTTGATGTGTTATCGCTTGATTTTATTTCCGCATGTGTGATGATCTGAGTTGATCTGAGTGGAAGAGATTATGTGTTGCATATGAATTCGAATAGTATGTGACCAGGATAGTCTCGGTGGATAATTAATCATTATTCATTAAATTTCTACACCCTTGTCTAGGATGAACAAGTTTATACAGATTTTGTTGCTTTGCGACGTTTGCGACATGAGCGACACAAAATATGAAACTTGGGATAAGAACTGAGGAATGCGACAAGATATTGTGTAACAATGTATCCTTTGTCAAGCATTTCCTTCAACTACAATTTCAATTCCACTAACTCTGGTGTGCTCATCCTGTATGGTGCATTTGATGCTAGTGTTGCCCCTGGTACAACTCAATAGAAAATCCCACTTCCTTGTGAGGAAGTAACTTTGAAATCTCTGTTGGGAACACATCCTAAAATTGATATAATATCACATACCTCTTCAAAACTTCTGCATCCTCAACATCCTTACCTTTATCACTAGAAATTTGCACTGTAAACAATACACATCCTTTCTTGCAACTACGCTTCACCTGCATAGTTGTAACCATTATAATTGATGTTGCCTTCTTCTTACCCTGGAAGATCCTCTATTATCCATTGTCATCCAAGAACTCAATATCATTGTTATAACAATCCACCTTGGTCCTATGGAGATACAACCATTCCATACCCAACAACATATTGTATGATCCCAATGGAAGCACATTCAAGTACGTTGATGTAGGCATACCATTCAACTCAAATACAGAAGCTCTTACCCAATGATGAACTCTTTTCTTTGTACCTGTAGCCATATGCACTAATCAAGATTTTGCATGTACTTCTTTATTCAAACCACACTTATCCACTAGGTCTGGATTAACATAACTATAATTAGATCTAGGATCAACTAAAATAGAAACAACTTGATCACAAAGCTTATTGTCCATCTCGATAATAGATTCTTGGTGATCTGCCTACCTATTATCCATTGTTGCATAGATTTGAGGAATGCTTTGTCCAACATCACCAGCTGTTTGTGCTTCCTGTGCACTATATATTTGATGCCTTCAAGCTTGATACAATGGACAATCCTTCTTGCGATGCTCCTTGCCACATATCTAACACTGTAATTGTCCCTTACCATCACCTTTATTATGTTGCCCAAGTTGTGACCCATGTCCCTGTCTAACTGCATTAAACTTCTTGTAAGAAATATCATTCTCTTTCTCACCTGCATCCTGAGGTATTATTCACTTTGGTGGCCACTTAACCTTAGCTTTGTATTTCCCTTTCCAACCTTGTTGATATTATGTCTTAATATTTGATTGCTCATAACAATGCTTCAACTTTTTGATGGTTTCCTCCAACAATCTAGGCTCATCAAACTCAATATTGTCTTTGAACATTGTGGAAAACCCATTGATGAATCTAAAAATCTTAGATTTTTCCTCCTTAAGATATGGTACATACCTCAATAAATGCAAGAATCTGCTAGTATACTCCTCATCGGACATAGACCCCATATTCAACTCTTTGAATTCATTTATTGTGTCATCATAGTATCTCTCCAATAGATACTTCCTCCTGAAAATTCTTTCAAACTCCCTCCAAGTCAACTCCTCTTCCCGAATGCCTCTGAAATTCTTCACATCTTCCCACCAAATGTTTGTTTTACCTTTAATACTAAACGTATATATTATGGCCTTCATGTTCTCTGAGTAATCATGCAATCTAGAGAAATTATTCATTCGAAGCAACCAAGCTTCTCCAGCCATTGACTTCTTCATTTCTCCATCAAATGTAGGTGGCTTTGCTTTCTTGAACTCATCAGGAAATTATCCCCTGTCATTCCTCCTGTATTTATGATGGTGATGATGACCATGGTAATTGTATGAACTAGAACTAGGGAAAATACCATGTCCACTACCTCTTCCATTAGGTGTATCCAAGAATATGCTATCCTGAACGATATCATCCTTGTTCGACCAGTGTCCATCATGAGATCTGCTACCATATGATCCATTAGTCTTATCCTCCTATCCATGACTGGTCCTAAGTGGTCCTTGTCTCTACAAGTCTAACAAACTCTGAAGGATGACTGCATTAACCTTTACTTATTTCTCATGTGCCCTATAAATTCTCTCTTATGACTGAATTATCCTATCATTATCCATTTTACAAATCCTTATTTATACCTTCAAGCTTCTCAAAGTGTCTGCTATGTGAGGGGAGTACTCATCACCATGGTTCTCATGTGATCTATAGGGAGAGTCTCGTGAACTCTAGTCTACCATCTTACTAATCATATTTCAACTTCTTCCTAGAAGTATACCATGTCAGCTAAACCAAAATATAAACATAATCAACATACCTCAGTATAGTTCAGGGGAGGATATCTTGTATGCAAGATCAACTAGATTAGCGCAATACATGTATAAACACAATCATAGTATTATATATACAACATGTCAATTATCATCCAATTACCATGTATGACCATACCAACTGCATACCATGGCCCCATGCACAACAACTATAACAATCACAATGCATGTATACATCCACATATACAATAGACATACAGAACAAATGGATATTCAACCGACATGCATGCATGAAAAACACATCCCAATAACAACATCATCAACTTCTACATGAAAGCACAACTGTGACAATGAATATCGTTGTGCATAAATAACAAACACATAGACCACAAGCATAATGAACACATATGCAATTGACATGTATGCACGAAAAACACATTCTGCCTATCAAGTGCGAGGGGTGAACCATGCTCTTATACCACTCTGTAACACCCTCCTCCCACATTTACCCAAGCTAATTGGTCCTCCGGGGTAAACATGTGATGAAGAGTTACTATGATATGAGTAAAATCCCCATGTATAGTTAAGGAAGTGGAATCGACACACCAAAAACCAAACTGACCTTCCTCAAGAGCTACAGGACCCCCAGGGGCTAACCAACCACTCCAAGTGCCCAACCGCTGAGTTAACTTCCCTTTTTACTGAACTAAACCCCCATACTCTCCCATGACAGGCCCTCCATGTGACTAAAAGTCTCCATTCAGTCCCACAACAAGGCCTCCATGCGATTGCAGTTTTTTTTAGGCAGTTCTGTGCCAACGACCCTAAAATATGAGCCACTTTTTCATGGCTAGGACTCTGGTCTCTACCCAAAACTTGATGAAATTATTAGAAATTATAAATAACAAGAATAAAAGGTATTTAATGCAAAACTTGAACTAGGAACTGACCAAACTCATCCTAAAAATGATGAGAATTTCATCAAACACATCATAAAAATGTAATTTACAGGTAATATAAACACATGTGAACATAGGGACCTCTTGCTTATCTGATATTCGTCAAGATTCCCTCTTAGAATAGTTACTTTATCATCTATTAGGTCACACATTCATTAACATTTGATTTTCCAAACAAAACATGATGAGGTCCATAAACAAAATTTGTCATAAAACCATGCTTATTACCAGCTTATAACCAGCAGAATAATAATGATAGAACAACTATCAAAGCCACATAATAACAAGCACATTTACTGATGAGATGCAATAGAAAAGGAGATTTTATTAAGATATGTGAAATCCAACCAAGTCAGGGACTTCCACATACCACCCAACCATAGATTGGGTTGAACCAAATATTTCTTTCAGTCAATCACCATCATCCCACATTCTAAGCATGAATGTGGGACTCACAACAAAACCAACAAGGGCTTCTAAGGATTTATCCCTCCATTATCGGTTAAGGGATTCCTAGGCCTGAAACCCTCATCTATACCACGAGGATTTACCATGTATACTGCTATTACCAGTCAAGGGATTATTACTAGGCTTGACACCCTCATCTATACCACTAGGATATATTGTGTATTCCATTATCACCAGTCAAGGGATTCCTCGGCCCAAACAAATAAATATTCACTATAAGCTTTACCGTAATCCTGCTATATACCGGTCAAGGGAATATTATTCCCTAAACAAACATGGATGCCTCTGGATCTCTCCACCTAAACTGTGAGGGATTTTCCCATATCCACCCTTAAGCTTTACTATGTATCCCACCATTATCGGTTAAGGGATTCCTAAGCCTTTGGGAATTTTCCAAATACCACCCCACTCAGTTTTGAAACCATCCGACAATCTAGCTCAACCAAGTAAAAGAACCCCATCACCCCATGGCTAACTGGAAATGGAAAGGCAAGGATTAAAACCACTATCAAACCTAGAAAAACCCATGCCAATGACCTGTAATTTCTCTATTTTACTCATCGAAGTAGGAACCTAGCTCCCTAGGGCTTCAGTACGCTTCCACCTTTCTAAGAGGAGTTTAACTGAAGCAAGTCGTCTAAAATTTCAGTGTGTTCAACCATTTTTCAAATCTGATCCTGTACCGTCATAACCATTTCAGATTGGTTATTCATCCATCCAAAACACCTATTTTCAGTTTTGTTTGGTCCTCCTCTAGGGTCCCCTCCATTTCCCTTCAGATTGTATCCTTTCGCCACCTCATTTGCAGCATTGTTCCCTCTGGATTTTTGTTGTTTTCTGCACCTATTTCTAACATATCTGACCTTTATATCATTGTCCCTCCCTAATTTAGATCCATTGGCTATCTTGGTGTGTTTTGACTAGATTTTTTCCCACCCATAGACTAGTTATTGGGAAGCCTGCCTCCTTGGATTTAGATTGATGCATATTTAGCTGTTTATTTTATGTTACATTCAATTTATTTTACTGTTATTTGTGGATTTATTTATAGTTATACATCACAATTTTTTTTTCTCTCTATCTACAAACGTCTGGGTTTAAAAATTAAAATTAACACACTTAACACACACACCCTTAGTGAAGAGTGCCTGGTTTACACCGCCAGGCAAAGACTATAACATTGTAATCATTTAATCCCACACCTCTCTACCCTTGTTTCGACATTGTAATCATTTGATCATGCACCTCCTTGCCGTTTTTGGTCGCTCTTCCTTTTGTGATCCGTGTTTTTTCTTCCATAATTGTGCCCCCAAGGCATTTATCCTGGAGACTTCTTAGCCTTCATCCTCAGTTTTCGTTAGGAAGACTTACTCCTCTGCATAGGATTCGAGTTAGTCCTCCATCGAGTCCCCATTCTGACTCCACTTCTAGTTCATTGGGTTCCCCTTCTGGTTCTATCCTCGGTTCTCTCCCTGTCACCTTCACCATGCTTGGTTCAGGACCTAATGCTGGTGGTAGCTCAGGCCCTAATGCTAGGAATACTACTAGTGGGACTGCAACAGGAACTATCTTGGCTGCTCCCTTGCTCCCTTATATGGCAGGCCTCAGTGTTATGTGGAATTATGTTGATATTGCAACAAGATGATGAGCTTAGTGGAAAGAAGTCGCCTTCACTAAGTGGGCCCGCAGGCTATTTTTGGCGCAAGTCTATTTTTAAACTATGTCTATTTTTAGACATGTCGATCATATTCTGTAAGTTGCAGGATGCTATTTGTGGATGGTTGGTCAAGTTGGAAAAATAGATGGAATTCTATTTTTTAGACATATTGGGCGGAATCTATTTTTAGATTGCCAGTCTAAAAATAGATATGTCGAATATTATTAGCTCTTAATAATATTTGGACTCTAAACATTATCCTATTCTCTTGGGGCACTTCAGTTAAGTGCACAGATGTGGTACAAGAGCTGACAGAAGGAATTACGCTATTCCTGAGGGTTAAGTGGAGCTATTGCATGGAGACTTCAGTTAGAACTCATGTGACAGAGTTTGGTGGCGTTAGTAGAAGTAGTTAATGGAGTTGTGTTCAGTTTAACTCAGTTAGACACAGTCGAGCTAGTTGTATCTAGTCTAACTGATTGATACACTAGTGAGAGTGGTGTGAATTAAATTAATAATTAATTCAATAATTATTAACTCATTAATCAACTGAAGAATACATCAGTTAACTACAATGCATGGACAGTTTTAGTGGAGACCATTGAAGAGGTAGGTGAAAGAGCACTGTGACTATCAGTTGTGACTATAGTGTTGCATGATTTGCAACATACAGTGGTTGGAGATGCCAATGAGGATTGCGTGAGCAAGGCTAGACCAATTTGAATTCATTCAGAGCCATTCTTCAGCAGTGATTGCCCAGTAGAGGCAGGCTAGCAGGTGACAAAGATCGGGGCATGGGATTTGCTAGATCGAACCTGATTAGTGTGTAGCAAATGGAGATTGTACTGAGAGCTTGTGAGGAGCTTTGTATGATGATTGTTACATGATATCTATGAAATATAATATACATATAGTTGGGGGTTTTTAGATTTAAGCTTTCCCATAAATTACTGTGTTCATATGTGTGAATTTTTATGGTTTTAATGTGTGCATGCAATTGATTTTATTTCTGAAATTAATGATCAATGGTAGAAGAGATTATGTATTGTGCATGAAGTCAAATAGTGTGTGATCAGGAGAATCTCAAATGTATAACATATCAATTATATAATTTCTACATGGTATCAGAGTGATATTGATCATTGGATCAATTGCAAAGCATTGAAGCGGTTGAGTTTTGTGCTGGTGGAATTCGAATTTGCAGCAGTGTTTTCTTGGTGTCAAAGTTGAGATGTCTTTCAACGGATTGTGATTGGAGTATGTCCTTGAGGGAAGCTCGAATTATATTGCATGGAAGGACATGATTGAGGCGGTGCTGGGGGATAATGAGTTGAAGGAGTTCATAGATGCATAAATTCCAAAACCTGCTTCTAGCGATGCTACCGCACTTGACGCATGGAAAAAGAAGACAACAAAATGTCGAAGGATTCTATTGGAAGGTGTGAAGGATCACATAGTGTCCAACATTCATGGTAAAGCTTCTCCATTTTTGATGTGGAAAGATTTGGCAGACTTGTTCCAAAGCAAGAGCGACCAGAGGAAGTTTGCGCTCAAGGATAAAATTAGGAATATAAAAATGGAGATAGGCAAAAGTATACCCAAGTACCTCACAAAGTTCGTCCAGTGCAGGGATGAGCTGGGAAGTGTGGGGGTTACCGTAGATGAAGAGGACTAGGTGAGCTTGGCTCTCCTTGGGCTTCCGAAGAGTTGGCATTCCTATCAGGACTCTATCAATGGTCGAGAGAAACTACCAGGATGGGAGCGACTTTGGTCGGATCTTGTGCAGAAGGAGATAAGGCGGAGTACCAGGGATAGATCTTCATCGAAGAATACAGATGAAGAAAATTGTGCTTTGGATGCCAAAGCAAGGAAGGGGAAGAGCAAGAAGAATGCTTCTCAATCCGGTGTGAAAGGAAAGAAGCAGGACATGTCCAAGGTGAAGTGCTTTCACTGTCACCAACACAGACATTAAGCCACTAATTGTCCACAGAAGAAGAAAAATAAGCAGGTTGTTGGATCTGCAGTTGGAGAGGCCTTAGCCTCGTAGTTTGAGCTGGATTTTTCACTGATCGCATGCTTGGTCTCAAGTGTGAAGGATTCAGTGTGGTTTCTTGACAGTGGTGCGTCTTTTCATATGATTGGAGACAAATATTTTTTCAGTGATCTGGATGAGAAGGATCTTGGAGTGCACATCGAGATGGGCGATGATGGTAGATACAATGTGACTGGTATCGAGACCATTTCCTTTGAGAGGGAATCTGGTAAAAGTTTCATATTGAAGGATGTCATGCATGTTCCAGGATTGAAGAAGAATCTGATCTCGGTGGCCATGTTAGAAGACAAGGGATATGATGTTGTCTTTAGCGAAGGAAAGGCTTTCCTGCGTAGTAAGGAAACTGGTGAAACCCAGAGGATAGGGGTTCGAGTTAAGAACCTTTATAAATTGCAGGTAGATGGTTGCATAGCAATGGTAGGCAAGGCAGAAGGAGTGGTGAACTGGAATGAGGGTGAGCTATGGCACAGGAGATTGGGCCATCTTCACCATGGTGCTTTGAAAATTTTGCAGCAGATTTCTACCGGGCTTCCCAAGGGTACACTTGCGCAGTCAGATCAGTGCAAGGGATGTAGTTTGGGAAAATTTGTGAAAGCCACCTTTTCACGAGAAGGATAGTCACGCCACGAAAATCCTTGAGAGAATTCACACAGACGTGTGTGGACCTTTCTCAGTAGCTTCGACAGCAAAGGACAGGTATTATGTGATCTTTGTTGATGAATTTTCTCAGAAGTGTTGGATCTTCTTCATGTAGAAGAAGAGAGAGACATACTCAAAGTTCTGTGAGTTCAAGGCACTGGTGGAGAAAGAGTCGGGGAAGCAGGTGAAGGCTCTTAGGAGTGACAATGGTGGTGAATTCATCTCTGGTGAATTCAAGGACTTTTGCAGCGTAGAAGGAATTCGAAGAGAGCCTATAAAGGCTCTGCGAACCCACAAGAAATGGCGAATGGGGTCGCGCAGCGAAAGAACGAACGATCGGTGCTACGGCGATGTTGCATGATCGGGGCCTTCCCATACACTTGTGGGCTGAGGCATGCAACATTGCGATTTATGTGCAAAACTGTTGTCTTCATAGAGTACTTAGCATGAGTACACCCGAAGAGGCATTTTCTGGTAAGAAGCTTGATATTTCTCATTTGAACATTTTTGGCTCACCTGTTTACATTCATGTGATGAAGGATGCTAGGAAGAAGCTGGAGCCGACCGTAGAGGTTGGGATATTTGTGGGTACACCGACACACCCACAACTACCGGATGTATTTTCCAGACAATTGGAAGACTGTTGTGCGACGGGATATCAAATTTCATGAGGAGAAAGCCATGAAGTGTTCGCTTGAGAGGGAGCCACACTTGCATGTAGATGAGGAGCTATTAGTTCCTAAGAATGAGCCTCAATATGTGGATCAGCCACAAGAGGAGGTTCATGGAGTGGAAGAAACCACTCATGCAGCACCAACCATTAGAGGGCGGAAGCACACTACAGAAGCTGAGCGACTGAATCAGGATGCAGAGAAGATTGTAGGAGAGCCTACATCACAACGCAGATAGAGACAATCACTTGAGCGATATACTGGATACATGGCTCTGATGAGCAAGTGTATCGTGATAGAGCCATCCTCTTTCGAGGAAGCTATGGAGGACCTTGCATGGGTAGATGCCATGGTGGAAGAGTATGATTCGATTGTCAGAAACAGTGCATGGGAGATTGTCCCAAGGCTGGAAGGGAAATCAGTGGTAGGTTTGAGATGGATCTACAAAGTGAAGCAAGCAGCTGACGGGAGCGTCAAGAAGTACAAGGCAAGATTTGTTTCCTGGGGCTTCTCACAGATTGAGGGGATCGCCTATGAGGAAACCTTTGCACATGTCGCAAGGTATTCTTCCATACGGACGATTCTTTCTCTCTCAGCGCAGATGGGGTGGCACATTCATTAGATGGATGTGAAGACTGTGTTCCTCAATAGAGTGATTGAGGAGGAGGTGTACATAGAGAAACCCGAAGGTTTCAAGATCTTCAACAGCGATTTGCATGTGTGTAGGCTCAAAAGAGCGCTGTATGGGTTGAAACAAGCACCTCGTGCTTGGTACACACAGATTGATAGTTATTTCACCAGACTTGGTTTTACCAAGAGCGAGGTGGATCCCAACCTGTACTAGATAGTGGTTGAGGGTAAGTTGCTGATCATTATACTTTATGTAGATTATTTGATACTGACCGGTGATGAACAGTTGATACTCTCATCAAAGGCTGATCTTGCAAAAGATTTTGAGATGAAGGACTTGGGCCTCCTTCATTATTTCCTGGGATTGGAAATTTGGCAGTCCAGTGATGGATTGTTTGTGTCTCAAGGAAAGTATGCCCAGGAGATACTGGAGAAGTTAAACATGCATGGCTGCAATCCTATCGACACTCCTCTTCCTGGTGGTTGGAGGAAAGAGGATGCTACATTGGCAGAGGTAGTGGATGCCACTATTTATCGACAGTTGGTGGGGTCGCTCATGTATCTAGTTAATACATGACCCGACATATGCTACGCAGTTAACCAGCTTTCACAAGCTATGGTTAAGCCTACCAAGCTCTTTTGGAAGGCGGGGAAGCATGTATTGAGATATCTCATAGGCACATCAGGATATGGACTTTGGTACAGACAGTCGAATGAGGTGAAGCTGTGTGGCTTCACAGATGTAGATTGGGTAGGGAGCCCAACAGACAGAAAGAGCACATCTGGAGGGATTTTTAGTATCGGGTCAACAACATTTTCTTGGTATAGCAGGAAGCAGAGATCCATGGCACTCAGTTCAGCGGAGGCCGAGTATATGGTAGCGAGTTTGGCTGCATGCGAGGCTATATGGATGAGGAAGATCCTGGTCAGGTTGTTTGGTTCACACTTAGATCCTACTGTGATATATTGTGATAATCAGAGTTGCATCAAACTCTTGGTTAATCCAGTATTTCATGATATATCTAAACACATTGACATCCGGTATCATCATATCAGAGATTGTGTGCAACGAAAGATCATGTTACTTTCTTACATTCCTACGGAGGATCAGGATGTTGATATCTTGACGAAGGCGCTCACCAGGAGAAAATTCGAATACCACAGAGGCAAGATCGGGATGGAAGATAATCCCTATCTTGTTGAGAGGGAGTGTTGAGATTGCAACAAGATGATGAGCTTAGTGGAAAGAAGTCGCCTTCACTAAGTGGGCTTGCAGGCTATTTTTGGCGCAAGTCTATTTTTAGACATGTCAATCATATTCTATAAGTTGCAGGGTGCTATTTGTGGATGGTTGGTCAAGTTGGAAAAATATATGGACTTCTATTTTTAGACATATTGGGCAAAATCTATTTTTAGATTGCCAGTCTAAAAATATATATGTCGAATATTATTAGCTCTTAATAATATTTGGACGCTAAACATTATCTTATTCTCTTGGAGCACTTCAGTTAAGTGCACAGATGTGGCACATGAGCTGAAAGAAGGAATTATGCTATTCGTGAGGGTTAAGTGGAGCTATTTCATGGAGACTTCAGTTAGAACTCATGTGAGAGAGTTTGTTGGAGTTAGTAGAAGTAGTTAATGGAGTAGTGTTCAGTTTAACTCAGTTAGACACAGTTGAGCTAGTTGCATCTAGTCTAACTGATTGATACACTAGTGAGAGTGGTGTGAATTAAATTAATAATTAATTCACTAATTATTAACTCATTAATCAACTGAAGAATACATCAGTTAACTATAGTGCATGGACAGTTTCAGTGGAGACCAGTGAAGAGGTAGGTGAAAGAGCAGTGTGACTATCAGTTGTGACTATAGTGTTGCATGATTTGCAACACACAGTGGTTGGAGATGCCAATGAGGATTGTGTGAGCAAGGCTGGACCAATTCGAGTTCATTCAGAGCCATTCTTCAGCAATTATTGCGCAGTAGAGGAAGGCTAGTAGGTGGCAGAGATCAGGGCATGGGATTTTCTAGATCAGACCTGATTAGTGTGTAGAAATTGGAGATTGTACTAAGAGCTTGTGAGGAGCTTTGTATGATTATTGTTACATGATCTCTATGAAATATAATATACAGATAGTTGGGGGTTTTCAGCTTTAAGCTTTCCCATAAATTACTGTGTTCATATGTGTGAATTTTTATGGTTTTAATGTGTGCATGCAATTGATTTTATTTCCGCAATTAATGATCAATGGTAGAAGAGATTCTGTATTGTGCATGAAGTCAAATAGTTTGTGATCAGGAGAATCTCGGATGTATAACATATCAGTTATATAATTTCTACAAATTATGAATTACAGATAAATCATTCTTCCCTAGACATGTGCTAATCTAGAACAACATGTTAAAGACTTTACGACTATATTTCCTAACTATAAACAGACACACAGAATTAAATGAGAAACCTAGTTGGAGTCCAAGCGCTTCCAAAATCTCCTTCTGTCGCTTTTTTTGTAGCTTCAAATTCTAGTCGGCTGTGCAAAATATTTCCTGCAAGAATGAACACTAAACAACAAGAGATAGCAATAATACAGATGTCTATTCAAGTTATTTAGCTAAATCAATAAAGCATAAACCATATACATCAACTAAGAAAAAATGATATTGAGAATCAACGCTTATATAGATGCATATATGGAAAAATAAGCAGTAATATTTATTGATGGTAGAAGGGGAGGTTACAACCCAATGATTGATTTAGTGTCACCATCTCCAGCAGCATCTCAGCCTCATCACAATGCATATATCTCCAGCAATGTGTCACTCAAATCAATCTCCTCAATTGAAATTCCACCAGCATTTCTCTACACAAATTCTTCCTTCTCAAGCACTAAGATCTGTGCTCAATTTATAGAGGAGCTTAAGATAGTTTTACAATCAATGACTTTCCAATAATAGGCAAGACATGTTCCCAATCTTGTAGATGTCAAATGGACACATGGATTCGAAGTTTGACAAATGTGAACTCTTCTAGAAGGCACTGACCAAGTGGAGATTCCAGAACACTGAGAATTTCACTCCCAATGTGACCAACACACCCTTTAATGTTGGAAAGTGCTTTACAGAGCAGCCTTGCATGGGGATACCTACATATGCAACACACTTAGTCCCTTTAGAGGCAGCTTTGGTGAGCTCTCATATGATATATTATAAACTTCAAAACTTGGAAACCTTTGTAGATGAAAGTTTTTGATTGATTTGTCTTGTTCTTTGTCTTAGGGCATGTAGTAACTGAAATGTTAGGGAATGACAGACACTATACATTGGTCCTAGAGATGATGCTTATTTAACCAGGTTATTGGGAATAGTGCCCGAATTGACCTATAACAATTTCCCCCTAAAGCATGAAGTCAGAATAATAATAGCAATATTTTGATTGATATGCTTTACACTGTGATGGGCTGGAGATGAAGCGAAGTGGCAACCTGCATCAATCTTACAATACATTACATCATGATATATCCTCTTGATCATAATTGCTAAGGGTAGGCATTCCCATGTTCAGCACATAAACAATCTAATAACATGTACATAATTCAGAAAGTCGTCTACATTGGAATCTTTCCCAATACAAACATACCTACAAATATAGGCCCATGTTCAGATAAATATCTGTATGTAAGGTCACTGTACAGATGATGTGTACAAAAATCCTGAAATCGCATCCTAGATGGCTGAAACTAGATCCGGGGTCTTCTTATCTCGTTCACTCGATCATTCGGGTACAATTCTAGCCATGCAAATATATGATTTGTAGTCGAACATGGAAATACATCATTTAATTACTAGCCAATAATGTGAGTTGTTAACAAACGCGAGAGAAACACCATTGATGTCAATGGCCCTCAAGGTACTGCAGTACATTTTGTAAGGCATGAATAAATGATTTGATGTCGAACGCCAAACAAAATCTTTCGGTCAAAAGTCCAGAAGCAAGGATCTTATCGATGTTGTAACAAGCCTCATGGTAATGGAACATAATGTTTCTAAGTGAACTTCCTAGATAATGATTTGTTGTCAACAGGAAGCCACCTTATTGTGAAACAAGAGTTACTGATTTCGGAGACAAAGGTATGACTTGATATAGAAATTTTCATGGATGACGGTCATGAGAATGAAGGTTTATGAGTATTGCAGAAGGATGAGTATTCACTGGATGACTTCTCTTGAACATATCGACGACACTGAAATGAGTTGGTAGCATTGAACCAAAACCGAAGTGAAGGTATGATGATGTTGTAGCCTCTACAACAACCTCCAAAAAACCCCACTTCAAAATTTTTCGGAGCCCCTTGAACTTAAATAAAAGCTAAGTAAGGAGTCCAGAAGGCTAAGTCACTAGGTCACAAACTTCATTTTTTCAGAAAACCGCAACCCCACGACCTGGAGGTCGCAAGGTCGTCATATTGCATACCTCTTTGATCACCCGACTTGTGACCTCGCGACCTCATTAAATGCTCGCACGTGCGACCTTTTTATATAAAGGAGGTCGCTAGGACGCATTTTTCATATGCAGCGAACAGAAAGAAACGGATCTGACAGGTCGAATGGCGCGCAATTTTCCCAGGTAAGTTGCCATTTTCCCTCCTGTTGTTTCCTTTTTGGTTATTCTTTCCAAATCCTTGCATTCCACAGCCTTTAAATTGTCATTTTCCTCAGCCATTGTTTTCATTTATTACTTAGGGTTTCCTTCTGATTCCAGTTTTCACCACACTTGCCCAACTCATCACATTTTCTTGTCCAGCTTCTCATGGCCCGTTCCCTACTCTAAAAGCTATCCCTTGAATCTGTTTGGACCCATTTATCCTTGTATTTTTTGAGTTAAAGGGAAAACCACTCTGTTGAGCCTTAGAATTGCCTTCTCTTTTACAAACCTTCACTTCATTTCATCATTATTTTATCACTTCATAAGCCTAAAATCAATGAAGAATGATTAGGATTGATTAAAGGTTACATGAAATTGATTAACATATTGTATTTTCATGATTTTTGCTATTTTAACAATTTTCTGCAAAATAGCTACAGAATACAGGCATTCCGTAGCTGACCGTGCATTCCGTAGCTGATCCCGAATTCCGCAGCCGTTTTACAGTTTGAGTGGGTTCCATGTGTCGTCTCAAGAAAAACCGCATATGGGCATATTCCACGTCATGTCTACATGGTTCGTTGCTCACCATGAAGGAAGAAACGAATTCTATGTATGGTTTTGATACGTGGGAACATATTTAAGAAAGCAGACTTCTAGTAGGACTGTCTCAGTCCAGATGTCCATTTCCTTTTTACGCAGCCTTCAATAAGAGTTTTAATTCAAATAGGAATGGGAAAGACAGTAATCCCTGCATTATCTCAAGTTCTGTTATGTAATTTCATTATAAATATGACTTGGGAGACCAAGCAACGCTAGTTAGATCTTAGTTAGATTTTGGCTTTTGCTGCCAACCGTGAACACTCTGTTTTAAAGTATTTTTCTCCTTTAATGAAAAAAAACATCATTCTGCTGCATGAGCTGAGTTGATTTTGAATTAGATTACATGCTACCAGGTGGTGGAGGGCCCCTGCCTCCTGTGCAGCTCTGTGTTTTTTTTAATTTAGATAAGTAACTCTCGTGTCATTCTTAGCTTAGTTAATTTTTTGAATTCTGCGTTTTTGTGTTCATTTGTATTGAATTCTACAGTTTAGTCTCATTCTAATGAATTCTTCCAAAATATTTGTAATGATGAATGGGAATTAACTGTGGTATTTTAGGAGTTTAATTGTGTTTTCATTTCAAACTGTGTAATTTCATATATTAATGGCATGTCAATTTCAATAGAATACTCCGGAGTTAGAATGCATGTGGTTCAGTTCTGTTATTTCATTTTCAGTTTGATAATGACTTTCTTTAGTTTAGTTTTAATTCATTTTGTTTCAAGATAGATTAATAGCATCCTAGCTTAGTTGTAGTCACTGTATTTTCAGATTGATAGATTGCACTCTCACCTAGTGTTATCCATTGCATTTTAAGTAGTATTAACTGTTAACATTAAAACTCACAGCCTTCATTATTTACAAAACTTACTTTTGTTCTGAATCTATATTGATATATCATCACATGAACAGAGGTCAGTCATATTAGTTTAAGGCTTTGATTATCCTGAAAATCTTTTATAAATTCACCAATAGCCTTTTTCCCAAACATTATTCTAGAAAATCTCTAAATTTCTGAATAAGGCTTAGTAGTGATAAATCAAGTTGCAGAATAGAATAACTTCAGCATGATAGGTTAATTTACATTTTTGTAATATTATGAGTTGATTGTTTAGTTAGGAGAACTTCATTTACACTTAGCACTCCATTTCTCAAGTTCATTTCAAGTTCATGTTGTGATTTGTTTCTTTGCCATAGAGTCATTATCAAGCTTTGTATTTGTTGTTTGCTAGTCATAGTTTAGGTTTGATTCTGTTTCAGTATTTGCATTTGTCATTTGTCATCCATAGTTTAGGCTTCACTCTGTTTTGACCAATAGTTTCCCTTCATTAGCACTTAATTCTTTTCCTTTTCAAAATAAAACCATAAAACCAAAAACATCAGAAAACACTAAACACAACGAAGTAGGAAGAGGTTACTTAGGCACATATAGTGCACCACACTTCAGCAGTTTACTGACCCTGGTTGACAATTAATGAGCTCAATTTAGGAGACTAGGTTGAGACCAAACATTTTGGCGCCGTTGCCGGGGAAGTGTAACTAGGTATCCTGATTTCCTACATCCACAAAAACAAAAACAAAAACTTCAATCACCTACCACACACACCATATCATGTGGTGCAGTAAGAGCCACACATCCACATCATCAATTCATATTTGCAGGTAGAAGAATAGGTGACAAAGGAGGTTGAAGAAATGGATGGAGATGATGACAATGAGGAAGATCCTTTTGGATTTCCTATTCAAGAAACTGATATCAACATTCAAATGAAGAACATCCATCCATCTATACTTCCTAATTTCAAAGGTATGAGATCAGAAGACCCGGAAACTTTTCTTTTTGAATTTGAAATAATTTGTAGATCTTATGGCTACTCATTGCACATGCAAAAATTGAATTTGTTTCCGGCAACATTGAAGGATAGAGCTCTTAGATGGTTCATGACTTTAGGAACAAATTCTATAGGGACATGGGATGATATGAAAAGAGTATTTTTGGAAAAATATAAAGGTTATTGTATGCACCATGACCTTAGAAATGAAGTCTTTAACATGAACCAAAAAGAGGATGAAAGCCTAGAAGATTTAGTAGAGAGATTTACTTATAATATCAAAAGATCTAAATTGCATAATTTAGGATCAGATGCATTAAAAACTCTCTTACTAAATGCTATAAAGAATGAATGGATTGATCTTCTTAATCTTGTGGGAAAAGGAGATGTCTATCGATTGTCATTTCAAGAAATTTGTGAACTATGCAAGAACATATCAAGAGGAAAATCAAAGTGTGTAAGGTCCCCTCAAGATCCATTTGTGGCAAAAGTAAGTAAGTCAGCATCAAGATTGGTAAGTCAAACTGAACCTAACAATTTGCTAAACATTCTTGGTAATTTAAATGAACAAACTGACATGCTAAGAATGCAAAACAAGAAAAAAGTTGCTTCATTTATATTTTGCCCTAAATGTAGAAAGAAACATGCTTTGCATGAATGTCCACTTGATAACATTAAAATGTGTAAAATTTGTGCAGGATCACATACTACTGAAGATTTCCCATCATTACCAGGGTTGAAGGCAATTTACCAGAAGGATAATGGAGCAAATCAAGTACAAGAGCAACTTTGTTATGTAACTCCAAGAGGGCTATGGCAGCCTCATCAACCCAATATGATGCAATATCCTTATGCACAGTATCAAGGTTATGCACAACAATATCAAGGTAATTGGAGAACACCCTTGCCTTGGCAACCTTGCCCATCTCAATCCCAACCTCAAAACCAACCTCAGAAACCTTTTCCATCTCAATCCCAACTTCAAAACCAATCTTGGCAACAAATTTGGCAAAGGCCTTATAAAGGAAATCCACCATATCCTCAATCTTTCCCTCTCTATCCTCAATATCATCATCAATGTTATTCATACCATTTGCCTCCAATACAACATCAATATCACCCTTATTTTACCTCAATTCAACCTTTTCCATTACCATCCACACAAACACCCCAAAGATTCCCCACTCCACTACCTCCACAACCATTTCATATCCTCAACAATAAAACACCTCAATCAACTTACAAATCCGAGGTATTGCAAAGTGATTCACCAGCTGTCATTGAAGAACAACAACCAACAGAAGAAGACTCAGATGAGGTCCAAGAATCATGGATGTCTATTGATAGAGAGAAGATATTGGAACCAGAGATTGAAAAGTCTCATGCATGCCTATCACCAGATTCTACAAATGAAGATCACATCTCCGAAGACTTGCATCTCATGATAGAGGAAATACAAGGAAGACAAGATTACATTGAATCTTGGTTCAATTCTGTCATCGGATTCCAATGCTCAATTATTCAATATCTTCTGACATCATCTAAATCAAGACAGTTGGCATCTCATATACTGGTACATATCAAAGAGTATCTTTAAAACCTGCATATGAGTTTATCTATCATCTTGTTACAGACATGGTTCCATTGGAAGTACTAATATACTTGAACAAGATTTTCTTTTTCAAGTAGAGTAGGACATAAAAAAAAAAGAGAAAAAAAAAAAGAAAAAAGAAAAGAAAAGAAAAGAAAAAGTAAAGAGAAAAATAAGTCCTATTGTGAAAACCAGCTTGCTGGCACAATTGGACATGAGCTTTGTTTGAAAACCAGGCAACTGGCGGGCAAAGTTCACAATAAGTTTTGCAATTTCATGATGGTTTCAATCTTTCATGGTTCTTCAAATCATTCTTGGTTCTATGCTCAAGTTGGATGATGTGGAATTCCTTAAGGTCCACCTTCCAACAGATCTTGTCCCATCGACCTCAACACTTTATCTGGGATCAAGATTAGAGATTATTTGAAGTGCCTTGGAGCTTGCATTCATCAATGGCAAGCCTCCTCGTTGATAACAATGGGAATACAACAATGTCTCTTGATTGTCAAATCTTGCGGGCGACTCGACTTCGACACATTCATTCGTCCCTGTCAAGATGCACTGAGGTACCTTGACACTCATTTACATTATCGGTGAGTTGTCTCGCATTGGTTAACGATTTTCATTATTGATCGGTAATCCAATGATTTCTTCCTATGCTCGACTTCGACACATTTATTCGCATGGTAAGAATTGTACCATGAATGTTGGCTTTGATGAAGACTAATGGTTTTATGGAATCAACAACAACTTGCAGCAGTGAATTTTATCAGTTTCTTGTAGCAGCATGTTCATCTTTTTGTCAATTCAATAACAGCTGCAGAAAGTGGCAGTTTCTGCAGCCATTGCTGAAGCAGCCTGTTTTCGTCTTTTTGCAACTTTTTCCAGAAGGCAGTTTTGGTGCAAATGTTGCAAGAGATTGGAGCAGAAATAAAAATTTCTGAGCTTCTGGGTTTTCTCAGAATATGATAAATTGAGTAAAGCGCGGACAGAATTTGAAAAAAAACAATTTTTAAGGGCATTTCAGAAGGGTTTTTCAGGCAGATTCTCAATTTTCAGCATTATGGACAGAATAGGACAGATTTGAGTATTTTTGCACAGCAGCGCCTTTTCTTCATCAAAATGAAATTCTGGAAGCATGTGGCAGTAGAGAAGGTAAAAATACACAGTTTCCCTTTGGAATCACTCAATTTGGCTTTAAAATGAGTTCGTGGCGTACTTTTTTGTTGCAACATTGGGCAAAATGAAGGGTGAAATAGGGCAGAAATTGATTTTATCATAACTTTCAAACCGTGCATCCGTTGGTCCTGAAATTTTTATGGTAAATGCATTGAGGTAGGGTGAATAAACACAGAAAATTTCAGAAAATTTCAGTGTGTATTTTTCAAGAAATTGGCCACTTTCACCTACAGCCATTCCTCATTTTCTGGGAGATCCGTGTAACCAATGGCAAAGATTTTTCGTCGGAAGATGCATAATAATACTGGTGGAAACCTCAAAAAATTTCAGGGAAGTCTGATGTACCATTTGAGAGAAATTGCAAAATTCATTTCATTCTACAATTCCACTCCATCTCACTCCACTTTCACTCCATCTCATGCCATTTTCATTTCATTTCACAAGTCCACTCCACTTTCACTCCATTACATTTCACATCCATCTTCCATATTCATACATCATTTCTTTTTACAGAATGCATGTTGCAGCCACATCTTATTCAGCAATTCTGACTCAATTGTACAGCCTACAAAGAGATGATGATTACAGGAAATTGAAGGATTCTGTTTTGAAGACCAACATGCTAAAAGGGAACTAAAGGAACAACATCAAGCACAGCAATTAACAAGGTCAAAATTCTGAGGTAAATTGTGAAAATTATTTTAATAGCAAAAAGTTAAAACATGAAATAGATACAATGTGTATAATCATATGTTTCCTAAAACAACCTATCATTCGAATTGATTTACATATCTTGGCCATATCTCTTATCCAACATTCCAACCTACTATTCCACATCTCCTTAAGATTGTATCATTCACTTATTTCACCACAAGTTCATCATAAATTCTCCATCAGATCCATAGCCACTTCATTCTCCCTTATAGCTTAATTACCTCCATCCATTCACTTCCATTACACTTTGTAGCCAATCCATCTCTAAGTGCAGAAAGGTAATTCTAAGGGTGAAGCATCATTCTTCAACTAATCCATCTTCATACACAGAGATACAGTTTCAAAATAAAGCATCATACTCTGTAGTCAATCTAGCTTCAAGCATAGAAAAGTAATTCTGAAAGGAAGATAATCTGCACAAAGGAGGAATGTGGCTAATTGTCAAGACACAATCAGTTGAAGTCAAGTATTTGGAAGGATATCCACAAGTCAAGGAGCTACTACAATAAGAAGGGAGGCTAAATTTTATAGAGAAATTTGATGGCTTCCATAAGGAGATTATAAAATCTTTTGATGGAGCAGAAGAAGAAAATCTGACATGGTTATTGAAAATAAAATTGACACTCCACTACAAGAGGAAGATGAAGAACTAATTTCTGAAAAGTTAACAGAGATTAGAAAATAGATTAGGGCCAAAAGAAGCAGAAAGATAAGGTTGGATGTTTTAACAGAGGTTTCAGAGCACATGGAATAAGTTTTGATGAAATTGCATGAGGACATGCAATAGTCTTGCAGTGGGGGTATGTTGAGCCTTAGAATTGCCTTCTCTTTTACAAACCTTCACTTCATTTCATCATTATTTTATCACTTCATAAGCCTAAAATCAATGAAGAATGATTAGGATTGCTTAAAGGTTACATGAAATTTATTAACATATTGTATTTTCATGATTTTTTCTATTTTAACAATTTTATGCAAAATAGCTACAGAATACAGGCATTCCGTAGCTGACCGCGCATTCCGTAGCTGATCCCGCATTCCGCAGCTGTTTTATAGTTTGAGTGGGTTACAGGTGTCGTCTCAAGAAAAACCGCATATGGGCATATTCCACGTCATGTCTACATGGTTCGTTTCTCACCATGAAGGAAGAAACGAATTCTATGTATGGTTTTGATACGTGGGAACATATTTAAGAAAGCAGACTTCTAGTAGGACTGTCTCAGTCCAGATGTCCATTTCCTTTTTACGCAGCCTTCAATAAGAGTTTTAATTCAAATAGGAATGGGAAAGACATCAATCCCTGCATTATCTCAAGATCTGTTATGTAATTTCATTATAAATATGACTTGGGAGACCAAGCAACGCTGGTTAGATATTAGTTAAATTTTGGCTTTTGCTGCCAACCATGAACACTCTGTTTTAAAGTATTTTTCTCCTTTAATGAAAAAGCATCATTCTGCTGCATGAGCTGAGTCGATTTTGAATTAGATTACATGCTACCAGGTGGTGGAGGGCCCCTGCCTCCTGTGCAGCTCTGTGTTTTTTTTAATTTAGATAAGTAACTCTCGTGTCATTCTTAGCTTAGTTAATTTTCTGAATTATGCGTTTTTGTGTTCATTTGTATTGAAATCTACAGTTTAGTCTCATTCTAATGAATTCTTCCAAAATATCTGTAATGATGAATGAGAATTAACTGTGGTATTTTAGGAGTTTAATTGTGTTTTCATTTCAAACTGTGTAATTTCATAGATTAATGGCATGTCAATTTCAATAGAATACTCCGGAGTTAGAATGCATGTGGTTCAGTTCTGTTATTTCATTTTCAGTTTGATAATGACTTTCTTTAGTTTAATTTTAATTCATTTTGTTTCAAGTAGATTAATGACATTCTAATTTAGTTGTAATCATTGTCCTTTAATATTGATAGATAGCGTTCTAGCTTGATGTTATCCATTGTATTTTAAGTAGTTCTAGTTGTCAAAATTAGTCTCTCGGCCTTCATTATTCACAACTTACTTTTTTTCTGAATTTTTATTAATATATCATCACATGAACAGAGGTCGGTAATATCAGTTTAAGGCTTTGATTATTCTGCAAATCTTTTACAAATTCACCAATAGCCTTTTTCCCAAACATTATTCTAGAAAATCTCTAAATTTCTGAATAAGGCTTAGTAGTGATAAGTCAAGTTGCAGAATAGAATAACTTCAGCATCATAGGATAATTTAGATTTTTGTAATATTGTGAGTTGATTTTTTATTTAGGATAAAATTTCATTTACACTTAGCTTGTTCATTTTCTCAGGTCCATTTCAATTTCATGTTGTGAGTTTACAATAGAGTCATTATCAAGCTTTGTATTTGTTGGTTGCTAGTCATAGTTAGACTCTGTTTTGTTTCAGCATTTGCATTTATTTACCATCATAGTTTAGGCTTCACTCTGTTTTGACTAATAGTTTCCCTTCAGTTAGCACTTAGTTCTTTTCCTTTTCAAAATAAAACCATAAAACCAAAAACATCATAAAACACTAAACACAACGAAGTAGGAAGAGGTTACTTAGGCACATATAGTGCACCACACTTCAGCAGTTTACTGACCCTGGTTGAAAATTAAATGAGCTCAATTTAGGAGACTAGGTTGAGACCAAACACACTCCACGCCGCGCGTGCCCAAAACCCACCGACAATCCCTAGTGCGATTTGCGACCCTGCGACCTAGTCGCCAGGTCGCAAGGTCGCATTCTCTCCAGGTTCTCGAAACTTGTGACCCGTGACCCCATGACCTAGTCGCAAGGTCGCAAGGTCGCATCCCTTCCACTTTCTGTAGTCTGCGACTTAGTGACCCCGCGACCCAGTCGCAAGGTCGCAAGGTCGCATTTTCGATTTTTTCTGAAATTCGCGACCCCGCGACCCAGCGACCCAGTCGCAAGGTTGCAAGGTCGTATTTCACTCCTTTTCACAATCCGCGACCCCGCGACTCTGCGACCTAGTCACAAGGTCGCAAGGTTGCACCTTGGCCATTTTCTTACAGTCTGCAACCCCGTGACCCAGTAGACCACTTATTCTGTTCTGCTTGTGTCCCAGTTGAAGTAATTGATAAACTGTAATTGTCTTGTATCATCATGGAATATTTCTTATCTTGGGATTCTTTCATGAATATTCCATATTTCACATCCCTTCCACTTTCATGAAAGAATCCCAAGATAAGAAATATTTCACATCCCTTCCACTTTCCGCAGTCTGCGACTTAGAGACCCCGTGACCCATTCGCAAGGTCGCAAGGTCATATTTTTGATTTTTTCTGAAATTTGCGACCCCACGACCCAGCGACCCAGTCACAAGGTCGCAAGGTCGCATTTTCACTCCTTTTCACAATCCGCGACCCCGCGACTCTACAACCTAGTCGCAAGGTCGCAAGGTCGCACCTTGGCCATTTTCTTACAATCTGCGACCCCGCGACCCAGTAGACCACTTATTCTGTTCTGCCTGTGTCCCAGTTGAAGTAATTGATAAACTGTAATTATCTTGTATCATATTGGCATCTTTCTTATCTTGGGATTCTTTCATGAATATGACAGGTGAATTTGAAGCAGATTTGGAGTGTATACCTGTCCTCTCAGATTCTAGCGATATGGGACCCCCAGTGTCCTGGAAGAAATACAAGCACGTGGTAGTGAAAGATACGGAGACGGACATGGAAATGTCCCCACCGTCGATATACAGAGACACTTTTTGCACATTTGCCAAAGGGGACAGCATGCGATGGTACCACATGTACTAGGAATTCGCCAAAACAGAATTCCCGGAAGACCTCCTCGATCAGGAGATATACTTAAATGTTAAAAGGTCCAAGCTCCATCTCGCAGGTGCTCATCTAGCAATATTCCCATGCCCAGAGATGATGGATTGGATCATATAGAAAACAGATCCCAAGAAGTTCATGATCAGAGATAGCGAAGGCAAGGATTTCGCAACACTGAAAGGCTTAGACGCCCATGTTTATTACTCTTTGCCAGAGTGGGAAGAAGATTTCATAGAAGAATGGGTCATTGCTCATGAATTTCCTGTAGTCGACACTATAAGGCAATGGTGGGAGGATCCTGAAAAGTTTAAGGTCAAGAAAGACCAAGAATACCCAGTGGTGAGCCTCAGGAAGGTGTATAAATTAGTGGCTGCCCTGCTTTGCAGATTGTACGGGCACCCATATGCCACTACCTTCAACGGCTCATGGGAAACTATCATGGAGTACGTCACAGTGCATGGCACCCGTTTCAACTGGGCTAACATATTGATGACCTCCATTCGCACAAATTTATCCTTGGCATTGGCGCCAGATGAAGGAATGCCTTACGAATTTTATATGGCCTCTTATCTATTGGATTCCATCTACTCAAGATTGCACTTTGAAGGATGGGTACATAACTGGGATCCCAAACAGACCCGTGCCATTCATCTACAAACCAAGGTGTTTTGGGAATCCTGGTATAAAACAGACATAGAGCCGATCTCCCAAGTGTTCATCCCTGCTCTATATAGAAAACTATTCGGCCAAGACGCTCCCTGCATGTCTTTGCGAGCAATGGAGACGCTTAGAAAATTGGCACATTGGTTCCCTTTCGCCGAATATACAATCATCCAAGTCTTTGGCTCGTTCAGGGCACCACATGCTCTGCCTCGTTTTGTTACATACAAAGTGCTCATGTAGGAGGTCTGTTTCCAAATTTCGTCAGGTTTCTCCAGGGTCCTGTCGAGAGGTAAGAAGAAGCCATGGCCCGCTCTACCCCTCACTATCGGCGCATACACAGTTAAAGACTTCAGAGAGGTAGAGGCAGAGGGAGAAGAGATGAAAAGCTATCACTTTAGGGCTTTAGAATACTGAACATACGACCTGAAGAGGATAGTTCCTGAACATTGCAAGAAGGCTAAATTCAAATGGAACTATCAGTATATTGAATGCCCGGGAGAGGATGAAAGAAGGAACTGGTACAATGTGGATAGATAGCTTGCTTTGGGGGTGGACTCTGGCCAAGGAGACCCAGATGACCAAAATTTGGAAGCAAGGAGTCGTGAATTAGGAGGTGCTTCTTCCACTCTAGCTAAGAAGCCTCGGACCACTACAGGGCAAAGTACCTCTACCCAACAAAAAGAAATAGAGGCCAAAGCCTAGCAAGAGAGACAAAAGAAAATGAAAGAGGACGAGGATAAGCACAAGAAGAGCCTAAGGGCAGAACAAAAGAAGAAGCAGGCCGAGGAGCCCAAGAAGGAAAAAGAGAAAAGAGAAGCAGAGGCGGCATCTGAAAAAGAACTCAAGAAAGAGCTAGACAAAGTGGAAGCTAAGCAAGCCACCGCAGCTGAGCGGAAGAGGAAGGCTGAATTAGAAGTAGCGGAAGAAGCAAAGCTCAGGCAGAGGAAGGAACGTGAGAAGGCTGAAGTCGAACGCTGACAAAGAGAAGAGGAGGAAAAGAAGAAGAAACAAGAAGAGGATGAAATGCTGGAGGATATCGAGGTGTCTCCCCTTGGCATACCTCTGGGCAGTAAACGAGCCTCCCTCTCCAATGTCAGTTCCCCCTAGGGGAAAGAGGAGGAGGTCTTCGACCTCACCAATCTCACATTTGATCAGTTCTCTTTCAAAATTCGGCAAGAGAAGAGAAGATGCCTGGCACAAAATCCTTCCTCTGCGTCCACAGTCGCAACCGGAAAAGACATTGTCCTTGATACCAGGACTAACCCCGTGATGATAGCATCAGCTGGCACAACTTTCGCTGCGGCCACGGAAGAAAACGTGACTAGAATGAGTAGAGAGATCATTTCTCTACAAAATAGACTACAAGAAGCAGAGCAGCGGGGAAAAAGGGCAGAACAGGAAAGGGCGGCATTGAGAGAGGAGGTTCAACAACTCCAAACCAAACTCCCCCTGTCAACGAAGTTCCACTTGCCATTCTAAAGGAGTTCGACACATTAGAGGCGACCATGAGGTAAGTGTATGGGGAAATTTTCACCATAAAACAAACAGTCGCCCCATTGGTAAGAGCGCAAGAGAAGACTAAGCAGAAGCACGAACAACTGAAAGAGGCCTCAACTGCCTTGGATCAAATGATGGACTGGATAGCACAGTACCCTCAGGCCCCTGAGAATTTGCCAAAGAAGGATTGGATTCATACGCAGGATTCCAAAGTCCAAATCCAGATGAAAATGTAGTCCAAGGATAAGCTATCCAAGGATTTAGACAAAGTAATGTCTGCATATGAACACCTAATCAGCGGCATCAAATCAATGCACACCCTTCACCACATTCCTTCGTTGGGGGCATTGGACGAGGAAAAAACCTTGGATCAGGTAGATCAAGAGATCCAATCATTTCTGCAGCCCATTAGGCAAGCTGCTATCACTCCTGATCTTGCAGCGTCACGAGAAAACCTGAGCCAGTTTCTTGTCACGCCAGTATGGATTTACACCAAGCTCGCCTCTCTTTAAAACCAGATCTCACAGAAGAAGGAAACTCTAATCTCAAATTCTTTGGAGTGCATGCATCGGTTGAAAGAGGAGATCCCCCTAGTTTCTCCCACAGTAGTAGAGTATCAGACCTGGCAAGACTTCCTCAAAGGAAAGCATATTGATGCCCCTGACCTCTCAATTGCGTGCTCATATTCATAACTCAGTGGCAATAGGTTGCAGGTCGCACCACCCAGTAAGTCGCAGGTCACACTCACTAGCTAGGTCGCAGGTCGCAGTTTTCTCCCAGGTCGCAAGCCAACTCAACCGGTGGCAGGCAAAGAGTCAGGAAGCCCAAAGGGAAAGTTTTGATCTATAAAACCCCCTCCAGGGAAAATTTAAAGGATCTTATTTTTTCGGGCTCAAGAGCTATACAACATTGTATTGAAAGATACCACTCTTTTGCATATGAATACAGATACCTGTTGAAAATCCTTTTGGACTTGATGTGTTTTGCTGTGCGAACACTATGATTATTTCCATATATTTTTGAACATATTTTGATTTATGAAACTGCACTCTTTAATGGCATCATTTATGCATTATGGTTTCCTGTACTTGTGTTAGTGATGTTCAGCTTGATTGCTTGCTTAATGGATGTTAATGACTTTGTTTGTTAGCATTTCATTTTATCTTTCAGAAAGTAAAGGGGCACCTTGTCATAAAGAACTGTTTCGTTTGTGGTTAGAATATCCTACAAGCATAACCCCAAAGATGTGTTGTTAACAACACCTCCTTCGGCGTGTATGCTTTATTACTTTTCTTGCTATGCATAGTGTTATATATGTGTTTAATGCATCAACCATGTATCTTGTATCATGTGAATAAGCGTGTGTCCGTAGGTTCGATCGAGTTCTTTTGAGACCAAAGGGAAGGTGAATTAAGCGGTAGCTGGACCCACACCCTAGACAGGATCCTTGTTCCAAACGTTTCAAGCTCTGATTGGGACTTTTTACCGAGAAGATCCCCTACTGTTGGCTGGACAATTTTTCCCGTCAATAGAATTGGCGCTAGAAGGAGGGCCTAAATGGCATTCTCCCAGCATAAAACCAACATTCCATCACAAAATCCCCATGGGGAGGTCATAAACGACGATCCTATCCCTCCCGCTTTAGAAGATATCCTAGGGGAGGAGGTTCCATATTATGAAATTACCAGAGAACAGTTGACAGCCTTGCGCCTAGCTGCCCGCAATCTCATCAAGGATTTGCGATATGCCCTAATCATGAATTTCTTGACCCATGATAGGACCCCTACTGAAAACCTCACTCGTAACGGTGCACTAGTGAGTTCCATACCTCAGTTGGTGAATCTCATGGTCGAAGACCTTGCCGCTGCTATCAAGAACAACGAATCGATTCCTGAACTCCAAATAGGTGAAGAAGAATTTGGAAATACTGAACCCTTCCCCAAACCTCAGCCTAACCAGACCCAGCAGAACAACAACTAGGCACACCCCCCACCTGGGGAAGGTGAAGAATACAGAGGTCGAGGAAACGAAGGCGAGGGGAATGGAGCCCATAGAAACGAAGGCGGGGGAAATAGAGCCCGCCGAAATGAAGGTGAGGGGAACAGAGGCCATGGGACTGGAGGTAGAGGAGATAGAGGCCGTGGCCAAGGACATCGTGCCAACCACTGGCGCCCAAACCCAAATAGGCCACCTATCTACAATTGGGGATATCTTAGAAACATGGCCAACCGTGAGAGACATCAAGACGAACACTCTCGCCATGAGGGAGAAGCTTCAGTTTCAGGTATAGGGAGCAAATCTGAATCTGAGATCAGGCACCACCAACGGGCTAGGAGAGTGCAACCACTTGCCTAGATGGCCCAGTCCCCGTTAGATATTTTGCGCCCCCTCCACGACCTGCCTAGGCACCCTGAGAAACATCTCCCCAAGTTTGATCCTGAGAAAGGCACCTTGGCCGAGGATCATATAAGCAACTTCTATCTCTCCCTACAAATCATGAGGGTTCAATCGGATGATGTAGCTTTCCGCCTGTTCCTGCATACTCTTGAAAACAAAGCGGCCACCTGGTACCGCTCCCTCCTGAGTGCCTCCATTACATCATGGGATCAGTTCCGTCGTGTGTTCTTGCAGAAATTCTCGGAGGACAAAACCCCTTCCATGCTCCTCACGGAGTTAAACACCATTAAGTGCCACAAGAAAGAGAAGGTTAGAGACTTCAATCAGCGCTTTGCTACCATACTGCAAAAGTTCCCCCCCAACCTAGCGTTGGAAGACTCTATTACCATAGACTACTATAAAAAAGCTCTCCCCAGGGATATCGCCGTCTTTGTAAAGCGCAAAGCTCGGCCCACCCTCGCAGCAAACTATGCAGCTGCCCTCACTGTAGAAAGAGATATGATTTCTATAGGAGCCATCGATCATGAGGGGAGAGATTACCACAAACCAATTGCGAAAAAGGGTCAGTCCTCCTCAAACAAAACCACGGATAAGCATAAGGATGCTTTTGACTTTGAGAGTATAGCAAAGACCCTCAAGCTATTGAAAAATGAAGTCTCTGACCTGAAGAGGAAGGGTATCGAATCCACGACTAGTGCCAAGGTGCCTAAGCCCTTTTTCAGAAGGAACAACCCCAACACTAGCCGACCTCCGTCTAACCCGAACACCGTTCTCAAAGTGGAAGAGATAGGAAAAGATAACTTCTGTTCGTTCCACCAGGCTACCCACTCTGAAAAAACATGCCCACAATGGATTGGCGGCACGAGTGCAGTAGTAAACTAGCTTCTGGACGATCAAACCCTAGGGGATGCGGGGGAGAATGATGTTTCCGACCACGATGAATATTTGCCCCTGGATGAAGAACCAGGGTCCTCGGTTCTTGCATTTGACGTTATCTGCGGGGACAACAATCTTACCATCACTGATATCAACATGGCAGAAAATCCTAAGGCCCCACCCGTAAGAAACTACAGCCTTAGGAGCAAAGGATCGGTCCCCGAACCATCCTTTGAGGAGAAGAAAGGGGCTTTCTTAAGAAAAATTCTGCCCCCAGGGAATGAACAACAAGTTTCCCCTAAGAAGCCCACCAATGACAACACCCGAGAAAATCAGAAGAGCAAGCTCCCGGTGGGGTCCCCCACAACCACTACCGAGCCCTATCCTCAATCTGATTCCACATATAACATTGTAGAGGACATGAAGAAAACCAGAGCTAACATCTCCCTCTACGAGCTTGCCCGCATCACGAATCAACAAGAACTCATTCTTAAAGCCTTCGCCCATACCTCAACCACTAAGCCTATGAGCAATACGTCCGTACAAGATAGTCCGAGTGTTCAGTTATTGTGAACGCCATCAATACAAATTCTAGGGGGTCTACTCCTCCCTTCCTATTATCTTTTGAGATTTTTAACTTCAACGTCCATAACTGTCTAGTTGACTCCGACGCATCCACAAATGTCATGCCCCTATCTGTTTGTAAGAAGCTGAACATCCGCCCAGAGAAAACTGATGCGAGGATCATTCAGCTTGATAGATCTCAGGTGCCAACTGTAGGAGAACTGAATAATGTCATCATCCGCCTTTCGTCCGATTCTAGAGTCCACCAATGTATCAACATTGTAGTCGTTGACATTTCGGAAGCCTACAGCCTATTACTCAGCAGAGATTGGTCCAAAAAGCTACAAGGATATTTTTCCACCGACTGGTCCCACCTGTGGCTTCCTTACAAGGGTTGGAATAACCAAACCAGGGTCAAAAGCGAACCATATATGAGATATACTGTGACTGATTTGGACGCTACTAACGAACCCATCGGTTTTGCCTAGGAGGAGCTTGGAATGTGCTTCTTGGAAGCCATTTTTGGATGTTATCATCCTCTCAGTCTCCAGTAGACCCCGAGGTCCAGTCTGAACTTGCACTTTTCACAGAAGACCAAGCCACTCCCGTCTCACACCAAGCTGAAGTCCCGCCCCAACCTACGACCTCGAAAGAGCTAGAAAATGATGTGTGGACCCTGTACTATGACAGTTCCAAAACCCATGACGGAGCTGGCGTGGGCTGCATCTTGCTAGACCCTCAAAAGAACAAATTCTTGATCTCGTGTTAGCTTGAGTTCCAGTGCACAAACAATACTGTTGAATATGAAGCTCTAATCCTCGAACTCAAGAAGGCATTGGATTTAAAGGTAAGATGCTTACAAGTCATTGGAGACTCCGAGATCATTACTCGGCAGGTACGCAATACCATTCATTGTTTGTCTCCGCATTTAAAAGCTTATAAGCAAGAGGTATGGCATCTTATTTCTGCTTTCAATGCGTTTGGAATTAAATCTGTTCTTAGAATGCACAATGTAGCAGCTGATACTTTGGCTAATGCTGCTGCTAGATTTACCCCTCTGAGGGATGGATTTTCTATTGAAGTTATATATAGACCCTATGTGCCAGATAATATTACTAATTTACACGTTTTTGATGATGATCAACAGATATTGGAGTTTATGCTCAACACTGAAGTATTCAAAGACGTGGCGATTGATGAGGCGGATCACGACCAAGCCTTGCAGGAAGAGCATGACAATCGCAAGGAGAACCCCATGCCCAAGGGGATAGTATCACTTGAAAATCTCTTCGACCTGCAAAGCCGATTCCGCGGCCCCCCAAATACCAAAGTACAAAGTTCCATCTTGGCACATCGATAAGTGAACTTGGGATCAGAGGAGGACCCGAAGTTCATTAACCTTTGGAAAGACTGTACCGAAGAAGAGACGCAAGCATTCACCCAACTATTTCAGAAGTATTGAGACATATTTGCTTGGGTGTATGATGATTTACGTACGTACGATACTCGGATTATTCAGCACGTGATACCCATGAAGGAAGGCATGACACCGTTCCAACAGAAGCTCAGAAAAGTACACCCTACTTTGGAACCGATGATTCTGAAAGAACTCAAGAAGCTGTTGGATGCACACATTATCTTCAAAGTTTGTCACTCCACATGGGTATCAAATTTGGTCCCGGTACGGAAGAAGTCTGGTGAGATCCGCTTATGTGTGGATTTCCGAAATTTGAATCGGGCCTCAAACAAAGACAATTACCCAGTGCCACCTATGGAACAAATATTGCAAGCTGTGTGTGGATCTGAGATGTTCTCTTTATTGGATGGGTTCTATAGTTACAACCAGGTGCTGGTAGCTGAACCAGACAGATTGAAATCTACCTTTCGGACCAAATGGGGAACATTCGCTTTGAGGCGCGTGCCTTTTGGATTGATTAACGCGGGGGAAAATTTCCAACGGGCCATGGATATAGCTTTCCATGGTTTGATAAGGCAGAGCGTGGTAGTCTATTTGGATGACGTCACCATGTTTTCAAAGCACTGGGGCGATCATTTATGCCACCTCAATAAAATCTTCGAGACATGCAGGAAGTACGGGATTTCACTCAACCCGAAAAAGAGTGTTTTCGCTGTGGCGGAAGGAAATTTGCTGGGCCACATTATAACTAAGCAAGGAATTGTAGTAGATCCAGAGTGGGAAAAATCTATTGCCCAGATCCCCCCCCCAAGCAGTAAGAAAGCAATGCAATCTTTCCTGGGGAAAATCAATTTTGTCCGTAAGTTCATATCGGATTTTGCTCAGATAGTCAGGCCTTTGCAAGGGATGATAAAAAAGAATGTGGTGTTCAAATGGAACCTGCCAGAGAAGGAGGCTTTCGAAAAAATCAAGCAGGCCATAACTGAAGCGCCATCCCTTCAAAGTCCAGATTTTAACAGAGGCTTTATCCTGTATACTTTTGCTTTAGATTCATCACTTGCAGCTGTCCTCACGCAGAAAGATGACAACAATGATGAGCGGCCTATTTCCTTCATGAGTATTGGTCTGCAAGGAGCTAAATTGAACTACCCTGAAATCGAAAAGCAAGCCTATGTGGTCTACAAAGCAGTCAAGCATTTCAAGCCCTACATCTTGAAAAACCATGTCATAGTTTTCGTTCCACACCCAGCTGTCCGCTCACTGTTTGTGCAGCAGGAGCTAGGCGAGAGGCGAGGAAACTGGGTGGCGTGCCTGCAAGAGTATGATTTAGAGTTTAAACTAGCACACACCATTAAAGGACAAGGGTTATGCCAAATGGCTCCGAAGGCTGCAAGTTCTCATGGAGTTGAAGAAGAGTGTTGGGAACAAGAAATCAACATGTATCAGAGTGACCACGTGCCTCAGCAGAGTAGCCCTTCTTGGTACTCTGACATTTCAGGATACTTAGCCCAGGGCACCCTGGACCCTACTCTAACTACCTGGAAGAAACACGTGATAAGACTCAAAGCTGCATCTTACCAGCTGATCCAGGGGAAGCTTTTCAAGAAACATTACGATGGGGTCATGTTACGCTACTTGGAACATGATGAAGCGCAAAAAATCTTGACCTAGCTACACGACAGACCAGCTGGAGGTCATTTTGCCGGCGATACCACCGCCCATAAGATAATGCGCGCAAGATACTATTGGCCAACCCTTTTCAGAGATGCACATGCATATGTCTAGAAGTGCATCCAATGCCAGAGATTTGCAAATCGGGAAGTGCAGCCAGCCGCCCCCTTACTATCAGTAGCAGTGGAAGAACCTTTTCAACAGTGGGGTTTGGACGCGATTGGCGAAATCATACCTCACTCTTCCAAGAAACACCAGTATATTCTTACAGCTACTAATTATTTCACCAGGTGGGTCGAAGCAACACCTTTACGCCAAATCAATGATCAGGAGGTAATAGAATTCGTCACTTATTCCATCATCACCAGGTTTTGCGTTCCAACTTCCTTCGTTTTTTATAATGAAAATTACTTTTAATCTCTTAAATTATATGATTTTGCTCTAGAAAAAGGTATTGTTCTTAAAAATTCTGCAAATTACTATCCCCAGGAAATGGGTTAGCTGAGTCAACTAATAAAAATCTTATCCGCATCATTAAGAAGACCTTGCTGTCCCACCAGCACAACTGGCACAACGCCCTTCACAATGCACTTTGGGCTGACCGTGTCATGCCCAAGTCCTCCCTAGGCACCTCTCCATATTTTCTCGTGTATGGAAAAGAAGTTGTTCTTCCTCCCAATTTATCTCTCCCTGCCCTTTAGCTGTCCCAAGAATGTCATGGTACCCCATGCCCTACCTTGCAGACTCGGATCGACATCCTACTGAAGTTGGAGGAGGAAAGACAAAAAACCCGGGAAAATTTCGCCATCCACCAAAGCCAAATCAAGAGATGGTTTGATAGAAAATCCGCAGGGAATAAAAACTTTGAGGTAGGAGACCTAGTCCTGAAGTGGGATAAAGCTCACGAAGAAAAGGGAAAACATTCCAAGTTCCAAGCACTATGGATAGGTCCTTTCCAAGTTAAGGAGAAATTAGGTTCCCACGCGTTTAAACTACAAACTCTTGAGGGAAGAGTCGAGGTCCTCTCGGTAAGCGGGCATGACCTCAAACATTACTTCACTTAGCAGCCCTTAGAGGGCTATCTTATCCTTGTACCATAGTTTCCATTTTCGCTCGTTTTGTCCAAAAAAAATAAATAAAAAAAATTGTAAAATGGAAGGACTTGTCAGAGCCACGCAATTGGCACACTGCAACAGGTTCTGTGCTGATGGGAGGCCTTTTCCCAATAGACACGAAGGTGGTAAAAGCTCACTTTTTATTGGCACCTAAAATCAGCACATGACCTAGCTCAAGCCATCAAGCGGGAGGAGCCCACCTAACAAGTTTGAGAGGGTGTCTGCAAAAGGAAAGTGTGATACAGCGATAACTAGATCGGAAGGGAATAGAGGTACTGCATGTTACTTCAGGGCATCCGAGAAAAAACAAAGTCCTCATATCAGACTAGGAGCAACCTCTCTGCAAGTAAAATAAGTCGGGATCCCTCATCTCCCAGGAAAAAATTTCCCATCTCAAATAAGTGCTCCAAGTACATTCGAAATAAGTGCAATAGCACACTAATAAAGGGTAAAGGATTGAGAAAGGCTTCTTGGGCAGAGAGGTGATGTGACGACTCCGCCGGGGTACTGACCAGGCTTGCTGGCAGCAGAGCAACGTTTATGAATCCTAGGCAGTGACTCCGCTGGGACCGAGTGGTTCACTGGCAGCGGAGCAACACGATGGGGACAAAATAACTGTACCAGATCCTGTAGCTGCCTGAAGTTCTCCAACCCTCTCAGTCTGGAGACCTGAAGGAATGAAACTCGGTTAAGCAGCACCTGAACAAGCTAGAAAGCCAAGCAACCCCGCAAGGTGACGAAGGCAGGGCAGTGTTGACTTCTAAGGTAAGAGAACATCTAGTGAAGGCCCCTCCCTCCTTCCCTCCAAGGCCGACCATCGGCAGAGACCCTAAATTCGACCAGTGAATCGCCATTTGTTGTAGCCTCTACAACACCCTCCAAAAAACCCCACTTCAAAATTTTTTGGAGCCCCTTGAACTTAAAGAAAAGCTAAGGAGTCCATAAGGCTAATTCGCTAGGTCGCAAACTTCATTTTTTTCGGAAAACCACGACCCCGCGACCTTGCGACCCTGCGATCCGGAGGTCACAAGGTCGCGAGGTCGCATACCTCTTTGATCACCCGACTTGCGACCTCGTGACCTCATTAAATGCTCGCACGTGCGACCTTTTTATATAAAGGAGGTCGCTAGGTCGCATTTTTCATATGCAACGAACAGAAAGAAATGACTCTGACAAGTCGATTGGCGCCTGAATTTCCCGGGTAAGTTGCCATTTTCCCTCCTGTTGTTTCATTTTTTGTTATTCTTGCCAAATCCCTGCATTCCACAACCTTTAAATTGTCATTTGCCTCAGCCATTGTTTTCATTTCTTACTTAGGGTTTCCTTCTGATTCCATTTTTCACCACACTTGCCTAACTCATCACATTTTCTTGTCCAGCTTCTCATGGCCTGTTCCCTACTCCAAAAGCTATCCCTTGACTCTGTCTGGACCCATTTAGCCTTGTATTTTTCTAGTTAAAGGGAAAACCACTCCATGCCGCATGCGTCCAAAACCCCCCGGCAAGCCCTAACGTGATTTGCGACCCTGCGACCCCGCGACCTAGTCGCCAGGTCGCAAGGTCGCATTCTCTCCAGGTTCTCGAAACTTTCAACCCACGACCCCGGGACGTAGTTGCAAGGTCACAAGGTCACATCCCTTCCACTTTCCGCAGTCTGCGACTTAGAGACCCCGTGACCCATTCGCAAGGTCGCAAGGTCATATTTTTGATTTTTTCTGAAATTTGCGACCCCACGACCCAGCGACCCAGTCACAAGGTCGCAAGGTCGCATTTTCACTCCTTTTCACAATCCGCGACCCCGCGACTCTACAACCTAGTCGCAAGGTCGCAAGGTCGCACCTTGGCCATTTTCTTACAATCTGCGACCCCGCGACCCAGTAGACCACTTATTCTGTTCTGCCTGTGTCCCAGTTGAAGTAATTGATAAACTGTAATTATCTTGTATCATATTGGCATCTTTCTTATCTTGGGATTCTTTCATGAATATGACAGGTGAATTTGAAGCAGATTTGGAGTGTATACCTGTCCTCTCAGATTCCAGCAATATGGGACCCCCAGTGTCCCAGAAGAAAGACAAGCACATGACAGTGGAAGATACGGAGACGAACATGCAAATGTCCACACCGCCGATATGCAAAGACACCCTTTGCACATTTTCCAAAGGGGACAGCATGCGATGGTACCACGTGTACCAGGAATTCGCCAAAACGAAATTCCCAGAAGACCTCCCCGATCGAGAGATATACTTAAATGTTAAAAGGTCCAAGCTCCATCTCGCAGGTGCTCATCTGGAAATACTCCCATGCCCAGAGATGATGGATTGGATCATACAGAAAATAGGTCCCAAGAATTTCGTGATCAGAGAGAGTGAAGGCAAGGCTTTTGCAACGTTGAAAGGCTCAGACGCCCATGTTTATTAGTCTATGCCAGAGCGGGAAGAAGATTTCACAGAAGAATGGGCCATTGCTCATGCAGTTCCTGTAGTCGAAGCTATAAGGCAATGGTGGGAGGATCCCAAAAATTTTAAGGTCAAGAAAGACCAGGAATACCCAGTGGCGAGCCTCAGGAAGGTGTATAAATTAGTGGCTGCCCTGCTTTGCAGATTGTACGGGCACCCAGATGCCACTACCTTCAATGGCTCATGGGCAACTATCATGGAGTACATCACAGTGCATGGCACCCGTTTCAACGGGGCTAACATATTGATGACCTCCATTCACACAAATTTATCCTCGGCATTGGCACCAGATGAAGGAATGCCTTCCAAATTTTATATGGCCTCTTATATATTGGATGTCGTCTACTCGAGATTGCACTTTGAGGGATGGGTACATAACTGGCATCCCAAATAGACCCGTGCCATTCATCTACAAACCAAGTTGTTTTGGGAATCCCGGTATAAAACAGACATAGAGCCAATCTCCCAAGTGTTCATCCCTGCTCTATACAGAAAACTATTCGGCCAAGACGCTCCCTGCATGTCTTGGCGAGCAATGGAGATGCTTAGCAAAGTGGCACATCGGTTCTCTTTCGCTGAATATAAAATCATCCGAGTCTTTGGCTCGTTCAGGGCACCACATGCTCTGCTTCGTTTTGTTACAGACAAAGTGCTCATGCAGGAGGTCTATTTCCAAATGTCGTCAGGTTTCTCCAGGGTCCTATCCAGAGGTAAGAAGAAGCTGTGGCCCGCTCTACCCCTCACTATCAGCGCATACACAGTTAAATACTTCGGAGAGGTAGAGGCAGAGGGAGAAGAGATGAAAAGCTATCACTTTAGGGCTTTAGAATACCGAACATACGACCCGGAGATGATAGTTCCTGAACATTGCAAGAAGGCTAAATTCAAATGGAACTATCAGCATACTAAATTCTCGGGAGAGGATGAAAGAAGGAACTGGTACAATGTGGATAGACAACTTGCTCCGGGGACGGACTCTGGCCAAGGAGACCCGTATGACCAAACTTTGGAAGCAAGGAGTCGTGAATTAGGAGGTGCTTATTCCTCTCTAGCTAAGAAGCCTCAGATCACTACAGGGAAAAGTACCTCTACCCAACAGAAAAAAATAGAAGCCAAAGCCCAGCAAGAGAGAGAAAAGAAAATAAAAGAGGACAAGGATAAGTGAAAGAAGAGCCTGAGGGCAGAACAGAAGAATAAGCAGGCCGAGGAGCCCAAGAAGGAAAAAGAGAAAAGAGAAGCGGAGGCGGCAGCTGAACAAGAACTCAAGAAAGAGCTAGAAAAAGTGGAAGCTGAGCAAGCCGCCGTAGCTGAGCGGAAGAGGAAGGATGAATTAGAAGCAGCAGCAGAAGCAGAGCTCAGGCAGAGGAAGGAACGTGAGAAGGCTGAATCTAAATGCCGACAAAGAGAAGAGGAGGAAAAGAAGAAGAAACAAGAAGAGGATGAAATGTTGGAGGATATCAAGGTGTCTCCCCTTGACATACCTCTGGGCAGTACACGAGCCTCCCTCTCCAATGTCAGTTCCCCCCAGGGGCAAGAGGAGGAGGTATTCGACCTCACCAAGCTCACATTTGATCAGTTCTCTTTCAAAATTCGGCAAGAGAAGAGAAGATGCCTGGCGCAAAATCCTTCCACTGCATCCACAGTCGCAACCGAAAAAGACATAGTCCTTGATACCAGGACTAACCCCGTGATGATAGCATCGGCTGTCACAGCTTTCGCTGTGGCCACGGAAGAAAACGTGACTAGAATGAGTAGAGAGATAATTTCTCTACAAAATAGACTACAAGAAGCAGAGCAGCGGGGAAAAAGGGCAGAACAGGAAAGGGCGGCATTGAGAGAGGAGGTTCAACAACTCCAAAACCAAACTCCCCCTGTCAACAAAGTTTCGCTTTCCATTCTAAAGTATTTCGACACATTAGAGGCGACCATGAGGCAAGTGTTTGGGGAAATGTTCACCGTAAAACAAAAAATTGCCCCATTGGTAAGAGCGCAAGCAGAGACTAAGCAGAAGCACGAATAGCTGAAAAAGGCCTCGACTGCCTTGGATTGAATGATGGACTGGACAACACGGTACCCTCAGGCCCCTGAGCACTTGCCAAAGAAGGATTAGATTCATACGCAGGATGCCAAAGTCCATTTTCGGATGAAAATGCAGTCTAAGGATAAGCTATCCAAGGATTTAGACATAGTAATGTCTGCATACGAACACCTAATCAGCGGCATCGAATCGATGCACACCCTTCACCACATTCCTTCGTTGGGGGCATTGGACGAGGCAAAAACCTGGGATCAGGTAGATCAAGAGATCCAGTCATTTCTGTAGCCCATTAGGCAAGCTGCTGTCACTCTTGATCTTGTAGCGTCACGAGAAAACCTAAGCCATTTTCTTGTCACGCCAGTATGGATTTACACCAAGCTCGCCTCTCTTTCAAACCAGATCTCATAGAAGAAGGAAAATCTATTCCCAAATGCTTTGGAGTGCATGCATCGGTTGAAAGAGGAGGTCCCCCTAGTTTCTCCCATAGCAGTAGAGTATCAGACCCGGCAAGACTTCCTCAAAGGAAAGCATATTGATGCCCCTGACCTCTCAATTGCACGCTCATCTTCATAACTTAGTGGCAGTAGGTCGCAGGTCGCACCGCCCAGTAAGTCGCAGGTCGCACTCACCAGCCAAGTCGCAGGTCGCAGTTTTCTCCCAGGTCGCAAGCCAACTCAACCGGCGGGCAGGCGAAGAGTCAAGAAGCCCAAAGGGCAAGTTTTGATCTATAAAACCCCCTCCGAGGAAAATGTAAAGGATCTTATTTTTTCAGGCTCAAGAGCTATACAACATTGTATTGAAAGATACCACTCTTTTGCATATGAATACAGATACCTGTTGAAAATCCTTTTGGACTTGATGTGTTTTGCTGTGCGAACACTATGAGTATTTCCATACAGTTTCGAACATCTTTTGATTTATGAAACTGAACTCTTTAATGGCATCATTTATGCATTATGGTTTCCTGTACTTGTGTTAGTGATGTTCAGATTGATTGCTTGCTTAATGGATGTTAATGACTTTGTTTGTTAGCATTTAGTTTTATCTTTCAGAAAGTAAAGGGGCACCTTGCCATAAAGAACTATTTCTTTTGTGGTCAGAATAGCCTACAAGAATAACCCCAAAGATGTGTTGTTAACAACACCTCCTTCGGCGTGTATGCTTTATTATTTTTCTTGCTACGCATAGTGTTATATACGTGTTTAATGCATCAACCATGTATCTTGTATCATGTGAATAAGCGTGTGTCCGCAGGTTCGATCGAGTTCTTTTGAGACCAAAGGGAAGGTGACTTAAGCAGTAGCCGGACCCACACCCCGGACGGGATCCTTGTTCCAAATGGTTCAAGGTCTGATTGAGACTTTTTACCGGGGAGATCCCCTACTGTTGGCCGGACAATTTTTCCCGTCAAAAAATGAACCATAGGTATGAATGAACCGTCAAGAAGATTACCCAACCCAAACAGTCACCGAAATGGAGTGAAGGAAGTGTCATGTTCAAGAGCGACTTGCTACCATAAAGAATTCTGCTCACTTTTCCCAAATTTTCCCTGGTCATTTGTCAAACAGTACCTCTTTATTTTTTAACAAGCTTGAGGAGGATAACATTTGCTTGATCTATAATTCAACCTTTCGGGAAAATAATATATCGCTATTTAATAATTTAACAAGTCTATAGATGAAATAAACTCGATTCTTGCCATGATCGACAAGCCCATTGCTATTTTATGTTTTAACGAGCTTAACGACAGTGATATACCGGTCCTTTTTCATATTTAGAGTTTGAAAAAGAGGACGAAAGAAAACTCCATAAAGTACTTTTTCGTAAAATTGTCACTCAGATCCAAAAAAGTGTAAAATAAAATCTGAGAGAACCTCCTTAGTCATGTTCGACCAAGGTATTCCTTTTTCGTAAATAATCTATCTCAGTCCAGAAAAGGGTTAAACTTATACTGAGTAGATATCAATTCATTTACTTTTACGAGCTCGAAAAGACAAGTGCTTGACAATCTTTTCACATTATCGGAGTCTGAAAAGAGTTGAAAGAAGACTCCGAGGGTTCCTTTTTCACTGTTATCGAAGCTCAAAAAAGAGATAAAAGTGCGCTTCAAATTATTTTTCGTTTTTAACAAAGCTCAAAAAATAAGGAGAAAAAGTATGCTCTCTCGTCAAATCATTCTTGAAATAAATCTGCTTGATTAATCTGTTCATCATTTGTAAGACCTGTTCATAACAACATCAAATGGATTAAAAATACCTATTTCATGATAAAAGACATAATAAAACTATAGTCATAGCAATAAATTCAATTTTCGAATAATTAAATGACTATTAAAAGTAGTTTCACTATTCATTTTTACCATTCCATGGTTACCATTTGCATTTTGGAGCTCTCATCCTGATTTTGCTCGCGAACTTTAGCTGCTGATTATGATCGTTTCTGTGGATGGATTTCGTTTCCATTTGATCTAGGTTAGTGAAATGAACCTCCTCTTTCCTTTAGTATTCATTTCATTTCCAAATTTTGCAAATTTTCAGGGTTTTAAGGCCCCTAGGGTAAATTCTACCCAAAAAGAGGGCAACACACGCCTGAATGTCGAAACCTGCATTGCATAGCAAGTATAGTAAAGGTTACTTGCATACACAACACATTGTCTCTTGTTAGGGAGTGGGTTGGGCGCAATTTAGATTTTTGTTTCTCACATTATGCCTAAAATTTGCCTAGTTTTTTTGTATTGATTGGAATCTAATGGATCTTATGGTTGTATTTCAGATTTCCATTAGATTATAATGACGATTACATGGAGGGAAAGAGAACATGAAGAACAAGATATGATTGCCCTAAATGATTCGAGTAAAGTAAGAGCCCTAAGAGAGTGTGGAATACTAAATTACTTCAGGTTGTCAAGGATGAGGCAACATTAGTTCAAGCATAGGATCTAGCTATCGAGGCATTTAATATTAAGAACCAAGTGGTTCCCATAACAGTCGAGGATGTATACTTTCTTACAGTTTTGTCGAGGAGAGGCTTTCCCATTTCGCCAAGAAAATATGGAAAGATAAACATCCAGGATGTTAGAGATTTTCCTTTGAGAACTATCCTTTTCACGATCGCAAAAGTTGCCGACACCGTTACACTACATGTAGCGAATAGATCGTATATGTAGTACGCGCTAGAGTGTATGGAGCCAACAGTCTTCAACTGGTCTGAAGCTGTTCTTTCTCAGATAAAGGAACAACTGAAAAAAGCAAAGGGAGGAAGGAAGAATAATTTCAGTTATGGTTCGATCCTTATATCCTTCGCTTTAGAACGAATTCCATTGATGCAGCCACAACATGTGACACTGGATGTGTCTAATCCTAGAAATTCGTGAATGTAGAGATGGGTGGAACTAATGGGTAGGCATGCTGGCCAATATACCATTGTGTTCTCAACTGCATTCTTCACCTGGTTCTGGCAACAGATTGTCGCCATCAATGAGTATGCATATGCAGGTGTTGATTTCTGAGGAGATTGAGATTTAGCATTACCAGAAGGCACTCAGTGGGGTGCAATTGGTAAGAATTTTTTGACCATGTTTTTGATTTTCCTAAGGTTTATACAATGTTTTCATATTTTTGATTTTTTCCCAAGACTAAAATAAATGTTTGATGTAATGCAAATGTTGGTCATGTTCAACCACTAGAGGAACTGGAGCATGAAGTAGATGTGCCAGCAGAGAGGGCTATCAGGAGAGCAGTCCTTCAGGATCTTGATATGGCTAAGACTCTATTGAGCTTCAGCAGCACATAGAGGGTTTGACCTTCGGGATTCCAGATTGTCAGATTGAAGAGTTACCCATGCGACTGCAGTGACACACTATTGGAGTTCCTAACCACTGGATGCGATTACTACGTATGATAGATGGATCTATAGCATGTTACCACGAGCACCACTAGTTTACTTGTGACATTTCGCATACATTTTGAGGTCAAATGACCAATGTGTCTTGGGCACAAATTTTTGTAAATACCTATAACTATATTTCTATATGATTTCAGTGTTTTCCTATGTTTATTGTGTAATCCTATTCAATGATGTGAATATTTTCTTTACATATGTTGCAAATGTCCGTCTAAAACTTGATTAGCTAAAGAATTAGTTAATGTGTTCAAATTTATGGAAATGTGTTGATATTGAATAAAATCAAAGTGTCTTTCCAAAAGTCAAACTCTTAGGAACAATCTATGCAATGTTGGATTTCTAACAGTATAAACACTAGTAAGTTGTAATACCACAAGTTGTGAGTCTAACCTTATGATGATACGGTTAATACCAAATGAAATGGCATCAGAGAGAAGTTCTATCAACGTGCTATAATCAGCGATATTGTTCGTCGATCTACCAATACAAATCCCTTGAAAACTCACTAACTCGTCGTTCGGAGAGAAAATAGCCCACGCTGCAAAGGATAGATTCTGCGTACTACGACTAGCACCATCAGCATATCCAACAAAGGGTTCCGAAGATTCAAACATCTGTGATGAAATGTAAAGCAAATTAATAATGTCAAGAAAACTCTAAAAACAAATTAAGATAGTGAATGCAAATCAAAAACATATATATACAATATAATACAAAAAATTACTACGCTCATAAGCATAGTAACATTTCAGATACAACCCATTTTTAGGTTGTGCCAATGGAATTCCATCTTAATCAACCAACTCATAGGCGCCCTTAGCAAGAACTCTTTTGAAAATATAGGGGGCATGCCATAATGGCTCAAACTTTCCTATACCTATTACATCAGATTCTTGATCGTAAAGAAGGACCAAGTTGCCCTCTGAGAAAATGCGAGGCTGGACATTTTTGTCGTATTGCACCTTTATACGTATCTTATGCGCTTCGTTGGCCAATTGGGCTTCACAACATGTTTCATCAAGATGGATGATGTTAAGGAGACGTGCTTCTTCTTCTGAGGTGTTAGGTAACAAATCTATTGCGAGTTTCAATGATGATATTTCACATTGAATTGGTAAGATAGCTTCCAAACCATACACCAATTGAAAAGGAGTAAAGCCAGTTGCATTTCTCACTGAGGTTCGATACGCCCACAAGGCAGAGTACAGGATCAAATGCCAATTTATTTTACGAACTCCTATCATTCGTTGAAGCTTACATTTAATAATCTTGTTGATAGCCTCAACTTGTCCATTTGATTGTGGATAATAAGGAGTAGAATTACCATGTGACAATCATAATTTGGCAGTTAATTCAGTCATCATATGGTTGCAAAAATGCTTCCCATGATCTGTAACTATAGCCTGTGGGACCCCAGACCGTGCAATAACATGATTAAAGAAAAAAAATGTAGCTGTCTATCCTGTGTTGTTCAATGTAGACATCGCTTCGGCCCATTTGGTAAAATAGTCGACTGTGACAATAATATAACCATGCCCCCTAGATGAACGAGGGTTAAAAGTCATGAAGTCAATACCCCATTTTGAAAATGGTCCCACAGAGACAATAGGATGCATTGGCACTGGCGGTTTATAGATTTTACGATAAAAAATATGACATGCACGACAACTTTTGACCGCGAGGATGCAGTCTCGAAAAATAGTAGGCCAAAAGTAACCAGCGTAGAGTATCTTTTGCACGGTAGCATAACCAGATAAATGTCCACTGCAAGCCCCAACATGACAATTATTTAACGCTTTTTTGGCCTCCTCATGAGTGAGGCACCTCCTTAAAATGGTATCGACACCATGACGATAAAGTGTATCACCGACAATCAGATAATCTTTGGCTTGGTATCGAATACGTTTTTGTTGAGAGTGAGAGGTATTCGGTCAAAAAGCTTGAGTTTGGAGATAAATGATGAAATCCCCATACCAAGGATCAGATGATCCGATCAGAAACAAAGACTCATCGGGAATTGATGGTTCTGACGTAGTTGCAGTAATATTAGAGGGAAGGTCACAAAGAATCTCAGCCAAAACTAAATATTTCTTTGACTTGGATTTGATGAATTCCAAATAAAATTCCTACAAAATGACAATCCATTTTGAATATTTTCCCCCTAGCAATTGACGTGATAAGATATAAGTCATGGGGTTGCAATCTGAAATGATAGTGGTTTTTTGGAGTAGGGTGTAGTGGCGAAATATTTGGACAGCTTGAACAACCGCCAAGGCAAGATTTTCTACGTATGAATACTAAACTTCCATATCATTGAGATTACGACTCAAATAATAAATTGGATGTTCAATTCCATATTCTACTTGGACCAATACCATATCAATGGTCGTTTCAGCCGCGACGATATATAGGAAATAATCATTTTGATAATTAGGGGGATACATTAAGGACGCTCGGACAAGAGTTTCCTTGACATCATCAAAAGAAGCTTGCACAACTTGATCCCAATGGAAGGGAACCCCCTTTTTCAAGAGTCGAGTAACACCTTTAGCCATATTGGCGTAGTTTGGAATGAACCTTCTTAGGAAGTTATCCTTTCCTTGAAGTTTTTGTATCTGAAGTAAATTTGATGGCGCAGGAAAATCAAGAATGGCGTGAACCTTCAACGGGTCTATTCGAATTCCTTATTTTGAAACTACGAATCCAAGCAAACGACCAGAACCAACACAAAACACACATTTATGTGGATTGAGGTGTACTTTGTAGTGTTATCATTGTAATAAAATGGCTCTCAAGTGCATCAGGTGATCAATCTGATTTCATGAATGCACTGGTAAATCATCTAGATAAGGTTGAACAATGTGCTTGATGTCATTGAAAGGATAATCAATTGCTCTCTGAAAAGTTTCCCCAGTGTTCTTTAAACCAAACGGTAGTCTCCTATAAGTGAATGTGCCCCAGGGACAGATGAATGTTGTCTTATGTTGATCTTCTGGGTGGATATTGATTTGATTGTAGCCGAAAAATCCATCCATGAACAAAAAAATTTCACATCTGGCACAATCGTCAATAATCTAGTCGACAAAGGGAGTAGGATAGTTGTCTTTTGGACAAGCAATATTGACATCCCGATAATCGATGCACACTTTAATGGTTCCTTGCTTTTTCATAATAGGAATGATATTGGAAACCCACTCAGTCAGCGGAATAGGGTATATGAAACCAGCACGCAAAAGTTTTTCAACTTCTGCTTTGATGACAACGGCTTACTTTGGATGAATAGGATGAAGCCATTGACACACCAGTTTGACATTAGGATACATATTAATAGTGTGCTCAACAATACTAGTATCTATGCCTGGAATTTCCTCGTAAGACCAAGAAAATACATCACAAAATTCACAAAATAGAGAGCGATATAATTCAAGTTATGATGGAGAACAAGATAAACCGACATGAATATTTTCTACAACGCCAGGTTTGGTCGAAATATCGATAGAAATGGTTTTTTCAATATTTGACAGATTTCGCTCAGAATTGATTGCATTAATTGGTAAAGAATTCAAAAAGAAATTTTTGATTGAAGGGTGATATAGTTCACTAAGATAGTTTTCTTCATAATCAAGAATATGGGAACATTGATGATAATATTCCCATGGTTCTCCTTCTGACATCATGGTTTCCAAAATATTCTCATCTATTAAGAACGTTCAGAAAAAAAGGATCAGAGGGAGTACCAAAATCTAAGGAACGATCAACCCAAACACTTGGCGACGCTGATTTCGGATTCGCTGCCCAAGCCATATAGGTTGATTTCTATGCCAGCTCAATAGGGTTGGGCGGCAGAAACTCATCCAACGTAGTTATTTCAAAATCACGTGTACTCTCCCTTAAGCCAGATAGAGTGGAAAAGATCATGTAGCGGGTCTTTATACTTGCAATCTCTGCCAACGTCGCAGGCGGCGGTAATGCAAAGGTTCCCATGAGTGTGGAATCCTTTAAGAGTCCTACACCAATGTTCTGAAGTTCTAGTTGGGGTATGTGAACAAACGGAATGCTTCCAGTTACCTACGAAGCGGAGGCAAAGAAGGATAGTTGATTTATGACTATGATAGCACCTTTATGTGGAAAGGCGATCATTCTAAAATATGTAGAAACAATTATAGTCATTGCATATACTCATGGCCTTCCAAGTAGAATATTATAGTCAAGGGGTCTGTTAACAACCTCAACATCAACATTCATTGTTTTTCTCCCCAGTTCAACATGCAGGTTATTAATAATACCACAAGGTTTATATGTACATCCATCAAAAGCCTTCAACGTTGTTGATGATTGTGATAACCGTGGCGAGCCAAATGACTTCCAAAAATTTAGAGACATAATGAATCTAGATGCTCCCTCATCAATAATAGTGCGACGAACAAGGTGATTGAGAACATTTACTTGTATGGAGAATGCCAATTCTGCTGGTAGTTGCGGCACATATCCCGTATGATTAAAGACGACAAGATTAGAATCAGTTGGATCAATTCCACCAATAACCGACAATAAAGCTTGTTTTTGGGAGGGAAAATTTTGTAATACCTCAAGAGCAGACATAGCTAAAGGGGATTGAGCCAAATCTTCAACTATATTATAATTTTGTGCAGCTCTTGCTCGAGGGTTATAGGTTGATTTGTGAATTACTCCCTTTGGTGGCTTGATTATCAATTCAAGAATAACAGTAGGCAGTACTAATTCCACAGATGGATTCGTTGTCAAGGTAGTAGGTTGATCAGTGGTCTAAATACCATAATATTTCTTATGAGTTGACACAAAAATATATGTCGAAGGTTTTGTGGATAAGATTAACACTTGGGAACTAGGAGCTGGATCCGTAGAAACCATGTTTGTGTCCGGATTTGGAAAGGGGTCTATCAACACAACTGACGCATGGGAAGTCTTGATGATTTTTGAGACTTCAGCGCAGTGAGTAAAATCCCTAAAAAAGTGTTCCTCATTACAGATTATGCATGGATAACGAGGTTTCCTAGGTCCAGATGATTGATCAGATGATCTTTCCTGCGGGTTTGAAGTTTGTTTTTTCTTACTTCTGGGTTGCTTGTCACTTTTTCCCTTGTCAAATGACACAACATTAATTTCATAAGAAGGTGCAGGATCTGATGCAGTAGTGTGATGTGTGCTTGCAGTGCCAATCAAGCCGTCTCTCGCATGAGAGTCCTTTAATTGAGAAGGAACGGTAAAATTAGATCTCGGCGCGTTAGGAATTTTTTCATAGAGCGTGCCAAACTGAGTGTAAATCAAATCTAATTATTGGGAACGAGAGCTAACGTGCTCTTCTGTGTTGACGCCACCTTTAGCCACATCCTCAGTTATATATGGTAATAGGGACTTAATGAACCATTCAACAAGGAGATGATCCGGAACAAATGTCTTAACCATTATATGACGATGACACCACTCATGAATATGATCAGAAATGTGAATAGCATTAGTCTGTTTGAAATTGGTCAAGAGTTCCATTCCATTTTCATATCGGATGGGTAAATTGAAATGAGTAAAAAAGACAATAGCTAGGGCAGTAAAATTATCAAAAGAAGCTCTAGGTAATTCAATGTACCATTTTGCAACCGGACCTGTGAGCGTATGCTAGAAAAGACGTAGTCGAACAGAATCATCACTCAAGGAGTTTGATGAACACCATAAATGATAAGTCATGACATGAGTCGACGGATCTTCTCTAGGGTTTCCATTGAACTTAGGAATATTCGAGGGTAATTTGTGAGGTATCACCGGCCACCAAGAAGCATAGTTAATTGGATCATTAGTCAGCCGATTTAAATCTGGTAACTCTAAAGTTGCAACAAAGGGCAACTGTATATTAAGGTCAAGTTAAGCATAACCAGGGTAAGACTTATTAATTATATGTTGAGAAATAGGGCCTATAACAACTAAAAACTAACAACTAATCTGGTGTGTTCATCATGGTTCTAAACAGGCCAATGTTTTGATTGATCGTACGTAAATGCAACTTAATTTTAAAACGACTATTCAAAGTTCCTATAGTTCTTTGTAAAGCTTGGCGAGAAACTTGTTGTCAGATTTGGTCAATTTCTCTTTGTTGTTTGGAGTAAATCGTTTCATTCTTGGGATCCTCTAATTGTTCCAAATTCTTAGAAGTGGCATTGATGAGATCCTCTTTCTCTCGTTCTACTTGGGAGTCTCCATTTACCCGGATTTCGTCCCCTATCATTTCCACTTCCCTTAAGCGAGCCTGAGCTTTCTCGAGCTGATAAATAGCTCCTTTACATAGTTCTTTCGAATTCCGAATAGTATTCAATATTTTTTGTTTACGGTTATCTAATAGATTACTTAATGAAAGTAGATTATCTATTCACAAATTTCACGAATTCATAATCTCTTCCCAAACCGAACACGAATATTTCGATTCATTCGGCTCTCCTGCTAAGTTCTTTTTTATTCCCCAGGAACATATACGTTCCCCCTTCACACCAAGCCTTCCCTTTTCGTTCCGTTTACGGAAGATTAGAATCAATTTATAAAAGACCGAGATCTCCAAGGGCTCTTCCAGCAAAAGGGATTTGCAATTATCAATAAAGTTGTTTTTTTTTTCGTTTCCCCTTTTCTCTCCTATTCTTCCCCCATGAAATTTGAATTGTTCCATTCAATTAATTAATTTGTGCCTCCTTATTTTTTTTCTATCAAATAATTTCCCTTTTGTTTAGGTTTTTAGTTCAGCATTGGAACTAAAATTGGATGGGAGATTGGAACTATTTTTCAGTAAATAGATGAAATTATTCCATTGATATGAATGTTTTATATCGGATCAATCTCCAACTATGCCTTTGAATTCATCTCATCTTGACACAACGGTGGAAAGAATACCTAGTTAGTTGTGCTTAGACTTCAAATAGTTTAGCTTTAACCATTCTAGTGGTCCTCCCTCATTGGTTGGTATAAACTAAGAGTTCATTTCCCAATCAATTAAGAAATGCTATAGTTCTTTGCTATTCCTCGTTCGGAAGTAATTCGTTGAGATCATGCACTTTTCTATCTCCAAAGTGCAGCTGGTTGGGCCCAACCATATTATTCGAATATAAAACTCGCACACAGGAATCGCTTGAGCAACAGGCCTTTGAGCACCAGCATAAGGAATCTGCTGCTGGTAACTTAGATAGGGGTTGTTTTGATAAGCAAACGCTTGAGGATTCTGTTGACCAAAACCTGGATATGGTATTTTTTGAAATGATGTTTGAGGCATTTGCACCTGAGGCTGCCAAGGGGTCTGTCCACCAATGTTATACCCAAATTAGGATAACTTGGATTTGGTTGATAGGTATAACCAAGTTGTGGTTGTGACATCCCATAAAATGGTAAACCAGCTTGTGAATAAATAATTCCAGATACAGGTTGTTGTAAATTAACCGAAGGATTTAGAGTCTTTGGACCCAACATTTGATGATATTGAGTTGAAGGAACCACTTGATAAGGTTGTTGTACAAAATTTTGATTTTGTAACATGGGTAAAGATGTATTAACAAGTGGTAATGATGTGGGTGTAACAGGTTGAACTGGTTGATACGATTGTACAACCGTTTGTGGTTGGATAGGCAGAGTGGGCTGCCATTGACAAACATTCATTTCGACATTAGATTGACAAAAAAGTGATGGAGTACTATCATATTGTGTGACCAAAGGTTGCCCCCCAGCATTAGGAGGATAATAAGATGGAAAATATTGCTCTCCAAATGCTGGGAGTCCAGTTGATATGGTACTTAAAGGAATAGACCTAGAAAGACTAGCTTGATATTGCCCTGAAGATGTGTATAATGAATCAATTAGTTCAGTACTTACTATAGGATTACCAGTTAAAATACCATAAGATGACATTGGTAAAGACCATGGTTTTGAAGATGCACCAGATAAAATCCCAGATAACGATTTGTAACCTGATGGGACCATAGGGCCACCATGAAAATATGACTTTGGTGAAGTTGTGAACATCAACGGGGTAGCAAGGGCAGGAGCTGACATAATTGGAATAGATGGCCCATCTGAAGATGTTGGTTCAGTCATGGTTACTTGACCAAATGTATACCCTTTTGTATCGACGGGAGTTTGAATGGGAACATGATCAACAAAAGCAAATGGTGTCGATTGAGGAAAAGACACGTACAGGTAAAGGTCCTCCCCAAAATGGGTTGGAGTTAAAGGTGTCTTGTCTTGTGGGATTTCTTCAATCGCATTTAAACCAGGTGGAAGTATTTATAATGGTAGAAGTGTCCTCAGACACGTAATTTTATTGATATTGGAAAAGAAATTACATAAAAAGTTGCAGGATTTTACAAATGTAAACTTTTACTAAATTTGCAATTAGGAGACTAACCTATTTATAAGTTATATGTCCTAACTTAATTTAGTTATGGATCACTTGAAAAAGCAACAAGTGTCCATTTACAATAAATGATCTTCTATCCAATATACTAACTTTATTCCTATTTTAGAGCCTAATATATGACTCAATTCTAGATTCCTATCTTTGCTAACAATATTTTGTTTCTAAGTGTCTAATATTTATTAAATATTATAATTTAATAAATATTTTTATCCTAAATTTACATTATTATATTTGGATCATCTAACATTCCCCCCTATGATCCAAAGATACATTACAACATATACCAATTTCATCTCTGAACTTTTAGTAAATTTTTTTCTGCCAAGAGGTTTGGCGAAGATATCGGAGATCTGATATTTTGAAGGACAAGAAATCAGCTTGATGACATCCTTTGCATTCAGTGATCTGATATGATGATACTTGGTGTCCACATGCTTTTTCTTTGAATGAAAAACTGGATTCTTGGCAATCTTTATTGCTAACTAATTGTCGATGAATAACAAAGTAGCTTCTGCTAGAGGAATACCCAAGTCCTATAAAACTCTACACAACCAAACAATCTCACATGCTGCTTCCCATGCTGAAATGTACTCTACTTCTGTTGAAGAAGTGGCCACTGTAGCTTGCTTCTTGCAACTCCAGGAAACTGCAGCTGACCCCACGTTCATTAAATAACCTGAGGTTGATGCCCTATCATCAATACTGCCAGCAAAGTCGGCATCTGAAAATCCACCAAATACAAAATTTTTAGTCTTTGTGTAAAGAAGACCAAAATATTTTGTTCCTTGGATATAATGAAGAACTCTTTTAGCTGCATTCCAGTGGTTGTCTCGTGGTTCCTACATAAAGCGAGAAATAATAATGACGGCATAAGAAAGATTTGGTCGAGTAGTTGTCAGATAAATCATGCTACCAATCGACTAGCGATAAGTAGTGCTATCCACCATTTCACCCCTTCAAATTTTGAAAGTCTCAAGTTTTGTTCCATAGGGGTAAGAACAGGCTTGCAATCCTACATTCCAAATCACTGAAGAATTTCTGTTGCATACTTACTCTGAGAAATGAAGATATGATGTGGACGTTGGAATACTTCAACTCCAAGATAGTAGTGAAGTAGTCCCAAATCTGTCATCTTAAAACCTGCATGTAACTCCTTTTTCACCTATGTAATGTGATCATCATTGTTTCCATTGATAATCAAATCATCTACATACATAACCAGAATCACCAGATTTTTACCTTGTTGGTGTACATACAAGGTATCATCAGATTCACTTCGTTTAAAACCAACTTTCCGAAGGTATTCATCCATTTTAGCATACCAAGCTCGGGGAACTTGTTTTAACCCATATAAAGCCTTTATCAGTTTGCAGACTTTATGTTCTTGTCCTTCAATTTAAAAACCTGGTGGTTGTGTCATATACACTTCTTCCTGTCAATCACCATTGAGGAAAGCACTTTTTACATCCATTTGATGAAATTTCCATCCTTGTTGAACTGCTAAGGCAAGTGTGAGTCAAATGGTGTTCCATTTAGCTGTAGGAGCAAATGTTTCCTCATAATCTATCCCTTCTTGCTGTGCAAAACCCTTAGCAACAAGTCTTGCTTTATACTTTTCAATTTCACCATTTTGCTTGTACTTAATTCAGTAAACCCATTTGCATCCGATGGGTTTAACATTCTGAGGACAATCAAAAATTTTCCAAGTGTTATTGTCTTGAACTACCTGATATTCATCAACCATATCCTGTTGCCATTCTTTATGTTTTACTGCCTCTCGGTATGTAGAAGGTTCAGTAAAATCATTTGCTATTAAGGCTCCTTCATTTCTTTGTGATCCCCTTGTTCCTGTTTTATTCTGTTCATTAGGCCTTGCATCTTTCAAAATTTGAACTACCCATTTTGGCAATTTATGTTCACTGGTTTGAGATTGTGAAAAATCACCATCATTGTAAAGAGGGTTGATAGAAACTGATTTTTTTTTATCAATCGCAGGTTCCAGGGGTGGAGAGTCATTGTCAGAAGAGCTGCTGCTGCTAGGAGAGTTGGATGAACTGTTAGAAGACCCAGATGGTGCTGATGAAGAAGACAGACTGGATGAATCATTTTCAGATGAAGGAAACTCAAGTTCATACCAATTTTGTGAATTTGGTTGACTTTGTAAATTTCCGTTTCTTTTATCACTTTTTGTTTCTAACTTTTGAAGAAGACTTTCAACTTATTCATCACTCTTACTCTCATTTTCATCAAAAATCACATCTCTGCTTACAATAAATTTCCCATTTGACAAAAGTCGGTACCCTTTCTTCTCATTAGAATACCCAATCATTGTACACTTCAAGCTTCGTGCATCAAGCTTAGTTCATTTTTCCTTTGGAACTAAGGCATAACGAACTGATCCAAAAACTCTGAGATGTTTTACCAGAGGTTTGAAGCTAAACCATACTTCATAAGGTGCGATTCTGTCTAAAGAAGCGGTGGGATATCTGTTTCTCAAGTAGATAGTGGTATGAATTTATTCGGCCCAATATAAAGGACTTAAATTTTTGAAAGTTAACATAAACTGCGCCATTCCTAACAAGGTACGATTCATTCTTTCTACTACTCCATTTTGCTGCGGAGTGTAGAAATGGGTAAGATGTCGTTTTATGCCATTATCCATGCAATACTTTTTTAATTCATTTGAAGTGAATTCTCCACCATTGTCAGTTCTAAGAGTGCCAATCCTCTCCTTTACTTCATTGTCAATAAGTTGACGAAAAGTTTTGAACTTTTCAAATGCTTCTGACTTTTGCTTCAAGAAATATACCCAATTCATCCTGCTAAAATCATCAATAAAGAGTAAGAAATATTTGTATCCTCCAAGTGAAGTTGGTAAGGGTCCACAAATATCACCGTGAACCAACTGCAAATGCCTGTTTGCATGCCATGAACTTGTAGGAAAAGTCTCTCGATGTTGTTTTCCAAAAATGCAAGATTCACACTTTGCATTTTCCCTTTTGAAGGTTGGAAGTCCTTTAACCATTCCCTGTTTTTGTAACTGAGAGAGACTTTAGAAGTTGATATGGCCATATCTTACATGCCACAATCTAATCGGTGAAATGTATTTACTTGCTGCTCCTGCAAAGTCAGAATTTCTTGGAATAACTGTCCCTTTCATCCTTAACAGTTTTCCATCTTCATAACCTATCATTACTGTTTTCATGTTTTGTTTGACTGAGTTAATTTTAACTAAGCCATCTTCCATAATCACCATATGTCCTGCTTGTCGAATCGTGACTAAAGATAACAAATTTTTCTTGAATCTTGGGACATACCATACATTTGAAATCATTCTTTCTCCATTGCCTGGTAAAAAAAATTTGACTATGCCTTTGCCAGAAGGAGTATGTTTTGTTTTATCAGCAAGATAGATTGAATTTAGATGGCATTCTTTGAAATTCCAAAATAAATCCCGTCGAAAAGTCATGTGTTTAGTTGTGCCTGTATCCATAATCCATGCATATTCATAATCACTTCTGAGAAAGCTTGAAACCTGGAAAGCTGTTGATTCTGTGTTGGTGAAAACATATTCAGAACCATCAAGATCATCTTCATAATTTGCAAACTGTGCAGAGTTTGGATGAAACTTGGGAATTTTTTCAATAGAAGTTCTACAATCTATCGCATAATGGCTAACTTTGTTACATCTCCTGCAAACAATTTGACTAAAATCGCTACCTCTGCCTTAAGACTGTCCTCTGCCTTGATACTGTCCTCAGCCTTTTCTTTGGCCTCTGTTTTGAGTTTGTCCTTTGCCTAGACTTTTTCCTCTACCTTGATGATATCCTCTGTTTTGATTGTTTCCTCTTCCTTGAAAATTGCTCCTTCCTAAATTGTAGCCTATGTTGAAATTGTTTCCTTTGCTTTGACTGTGACCACGACCTTGGGCTGCTTGATTTTGATTTAAATTTCCTCTTCCTCTATTTCTTGAACTATTAGCTGAGGAGTTACTTGAGCTGGCTTCGGTGAAGAAGACATCTTCTCCAATCTGTTTCTTCTTCCCAAAGGTTTTATCATGTTGAGCTAACATGTCACTCAATTCATCAAAATTTATCTTCTCTAACTTTCTAGTGACTTGCAAAGTTTCCAAAAAATGTGTATATGATGATGTCAATCCAGCAATCAAAATCATGGTCAAGAAGCTTTTATCAACAACTTGAAAACCGAAATTTATTATTTCTTGCTTGATGTTTTTAAGTCGTGAAATATACTCAAGGACATCACCACCTTCAGTTAATTTCTGTTGAAGCAATTTTAATTGAAGATCAACCTTCTTTGATTCAAGTTGTGTATCAAAGATATCTTTGAATGTATGTAAAGCAGTCCATGCATCTGAGGAATTTTCAATATGTATGTACATTTCATTATTAACCGAAGCTTTTATAAGAGCTAATGCTTTTCCATTTTTTACTTCCCATTTTGCAAGTGAAGTTGCATCTTTTGGTTTATTACGCTTAATGTTGCCATCGCATATGTCATGCCACAATTCATTATAAATGAGAGTGCTTTCAATTAGACGTTTCCATGTCTTATAATATCTCACTCCTTCTAGCTTATCAAATTCAGAGAACATATTAATTAACTTCGACATTGTAGTGTTGAAGCAGTGCACCAAAAGAATCAAGCACAAAAAATGAGCAACTCGTCACACAAAACACACCACGCAAAAAAAAAACACACCACTAAAAAAAAATGATCTATCGGGGCTTGGCCTTGACCCTTGTATAGTCGTTGAAAAAAAGAGAAAAATGACTAAGCTTTGCACTTGGCTCTAGTCAATTTCTTTTTGAGTGTTTACAATGAAATCTTTGCAAAATTTGACCACTTGAGAATGCCCTTACAAATTTCTTCTTAAAAAAAATTCTACCCCCCCTCAAAGTAAAAGGTACTTTGAGTTACACATAATAACCCTTATTTCTCCAAGAAAAAATACAATTGTCTCCCTTATAACTCCAATTACAAAATATTACAATTCTCTAAAAAAATAACATGAAATATATCCCTTATCGCTCCAAAAGCTCTCTTGTTTTAGCCCTAGAAAATGAGTTTCAAGATTGGAAGTTATGTTGGCTTTATTCTACCATTTATTTTATGGAAGACACCCTTTCCAACTCCTTTGAGGTTACTTTTTATTTGTGGGGGTGGAAGTTTGCTGGAACATATATCCTTCAACTGTAGCTTTGTCTTTTATATTGCTCATCTTCCATTCAATAATTTTTTGGGGACTTTGAATTGCACCTGCACATTAATACAAAAGTCTATGCCGAGAAAGAACAAACACGTCTAACTTTAAAGCAAGACAAGTGAAGGTTATAGATAATAATCATGGAGACTACAATCCCATGCAAGGAATGATGGACTTTTTGTAAATATTATCTAAGGATAAAAAGGAGTCTGCTGACAGAAAGAGTAATAAAAATCTGCATCAAAGAACATTCTTTTGAAGTTATTTGAACGACAGCCCAACGAGATATTAAAAAAAAACTTGTGACAGAAACTGTTCAGCCTTGGCAATTCATGAAGGAAATATTGAATGATCTGTTGTGAATTAGATCTTCTTCGCAAGAGTTGGAATTGTGGCAGAATTCTGAAAGAGACTCAAAGTTGCGTTCTCTTTCGCGATATGCTTATAAATGGGTTCTACATGAAGTATAGAAGCTAAGAGTTGAAAGCAGAAGGTGTAAGAGTATCTTGACAAAAAGGGATGTTTTCATTGTTCTATGGACTATGGAAGTACCTCTTTAGTAAAACAGAATTCCATGTTCTTATACTCGGCATCGATAAAGCTGGAAAAAACTACATTGCTAGAAAAGCTGAAAACAATGTATTCAGATTCTGAAGGACTCCCACTAGATCGAATTGTTTCAATTGTTTCGGTCCCAGCATTCCACTGTTTCGGTCTGAGCGTTCCACTTACCAGAAAGAGTCGCACTGATCAATACTCATACATGTGCTCCAGTGTCTTACAGCATAGTTAGTCCATGCAAAGCATGAAGATCATTCTGAGGTGAACTCGGCCATGGCTGCTCAAAAGAAACCAGGCATCAAGGCTGGGGCGAAAACCATCCAGAGTCACGGGGATGACATGGCGGATTCTTTTTGGGATGGGTATTCGACACGGTTGTCAAATGAGGATTTCGGGCAAAGATACACCGAGGACATGTCAATATACTTTTAGCAATTCAAATTCAACAACATAGGAATTCTGGCCTGATAATGCACAGTCTCACGGTAATTCAACAATCAATACAGCTCAAATATAAAATGACAAAATTCATACTAACAATACCAGATCGCCCTCTCTTCCTCTGGTGAATTTTGCGCAGAGAGATTCTTCCTCTCACTCTACTTCTTTGTGTCCACCAAGAACATTCGTTTCACTATCCGCCACAAAATATTGACAATTAACTTGTTTGGTAGAATTTTTGAAAGCCTGTATAGCTGAAAAATCTCCACCTTCATGTAGTCTACATTACTAGTGGCTCTGATACCAAATTAATGGCAGAAGTGTCCTAAGACACGTAATTTTATTGATATTAGAAAAGAAATTACATAAAAACTTGCAGGAGTTTACAAACGCAAACTTCTACTAAATTTGCAATTAGGAGACTAACCTATTTATAAGCTATATGTCCTAACTTAATTTAGTTATGGATCACTTGAAAAAACAACAAGTGTCCATTTACAATAAATGATATTCTATCCAATCTACTAACTTTATTCCTATTTTAGAGCCTAAGATACAACTCAATTCTAGAGTCCTATCTTTGCTAACAATATTCTATTTCTAAGTGTCTCTAATATTTATTAAATATTATAATTTAATAAATATTTTTATCCTAACTTTACATTATTATATTTGGATCATCTAACAATTTCACCGTCAGGCCCAAAGTAAATTTCAGGTGGGTGACTGTGTGATATAGGAGATTCAATAGCTACAGATGTTTGTGGGATGACCAAGGTAGGAACAACTTCCGATTGTTTGACTTCAGGATTTAGATGTTTTGGCAAAGAAGAGATAGGGTCTGGATCAATTTTGGCTGAGAAATGTTGGGTCCAGGAGGTATGGTCTCACTGATTGGATGGATCATGACCACAGGTAGCTGTGAAGACTTCGTTTCGACAATAGTAGATGAACAGGGATGTGTAGAAACAACTTGAGCTAACTCTGGTTTATGGGAAGATGACGGTTCACCAGAGGTACGAATTGTACTTGATTCGGAAAATCGTGATCGCGTTCGCCTAGCAGAAGTAACTTCTGGTGGTAAAATTGGTTTTAAAGCTAATCTACGCGAACGACAAGGGAAAGGATTTTTTTCTTCCACGATTACTGATTTATTTTAACCAAAAACAAATAAACAAAATAAAAAGGTGTTACTAGGCAAAAGGGTTTACCAAGAAACTATGAACTGCAAAATATGTAATGTTCCCAAATTTTAGCCTCAAGCTAAAAGGAACATTATAGTTAGCATTAGATGAATAAAATGGGTAGCGAGGCCCATTAACCTCTTTAGGAGGAAAAATAACATTCCTCATGTGAAAAGGGGAAGAATTAAGCAGTTGGATTGAGCACCTACAGGTGTGAATAGGACTGGATCATGTTGATTCAGTCATATTTGACCAAGTCCACATTCACTGTCTAGATACATTGTATATCCATGATGGACTGCGCAGTTTTAATGCAGGACAACTTGCATGGGCTAGGTGGCACATATGGATGGGACCCATTGTGGAGATAAGCACTTGCTATATATGGAGAGGAGGACATCCATTATATTCATGCTTGGATTATTATTTGCTTGGGTTTGTTGAGACTTTGCTTCCTCTTGTTGTTTAGCAGGGTTACAGTGCTATTTAGCACAAGGGTGTTCTCGGTCGGGAATCCCTACCTCATCCTCAGGGAAGGAGAGGTTCTTGAGCTACATTTCCTCATTCTGGAATTTTGGCCAAGCTACCTCCTTCAGCTGCAACGCAGTTTCTGTTTAGAGTTGGGCTGTGTTGCAGGGTGCAGCAAAGGAGGATCTCTTTGAGTCATTTCCGGGCTTGTTTTCAGTGGAGAGCTTGTCTCTCCATTGGGGAATCAGCTAGAAAGGCTCCCGGGAATAATTTCACATCTTGGCACTTGGGCAAAGCTTCTCTGCACTTCTACAACGTAGTCCCTGTTAGCCCCCCTATGAAATTTTGACAAGCAAATAGGGGGCTAAATTGTTGTTGAGTCTTCAAGGAATGCGTTTCCAATGAAAACACAGTCTCCTTGAAGCCTCCATGTGCCTTTTAGCCTTTGAAATATATCCCTTCTGCTGAGTCCCCTTTCAAAAGCCTCTCTGCTATGAAGAAATGCCCAAAGACCCCCTTCTTCCCTCTTATTTCATTCCCCAAAGCCCTTGGTTTCTCTCCCCTTTATTCCCCCTTCTTCCCCATTTACTCCTCAAATCCCCCCAAGATCCCTTCTAATTTCTTCCCCCGCCCTTTGTTTTCCCTTTTCTCCCCTTTATTCCTCTATCGTTGCCCTTTAAACCCCTTAAAATCCATTTAAAAGGGCTAAAACCCACTCCCCGACCTTATTATAGGCCTAAGCCCCTTCCCGCTAGCCCCTTTCAACCACTTCCCCACATGTGCCTCTGCGCTGGGACCAAGTGCTTAAGTCCCGAGCGCTAATCGCAATCGGAACTATCGGCGGGAGGCCAAACCCTTTGTGACAACAAAAACCCCGATGCGATTGTTTTAACACGTAAGGTCCCCGCTCCAATCTGAACCGTTGATCCGATCAGATCTAACGGCTGTCCGCTAATCGCAAGCCCCCCGCCCGTCGCAATCGGAACATGTTAAGTCCGCCCCCCGATTGAGACCTTCCGATTTGATCTAAGCCGTCCATGTGTTTCGCGATCCAACGGTCCCACACTGATCGCACTGCCCCTCCGATGGTCTTCCCCACCGTCGATCTGCCCCGCGATCCGACGGCCCTCCGCTGATCGCAAGTCCCTCTGCTCCTCCTCCGATTGCGTGCCCTGATTAAATCTCCACCGTCCATTCTTCCCGCAGATCGACGGTCTGCGCTCAATCGCAAACCCATGCCCGATCGCAATCGCAAGACGCATTGGCACCGCCCCGATTGAAGCCTTCCGATTTAATCTTAACCGTCCGTTTTCATGCTGATCCGACGGTCCTCCGCCAATCGCTGATCCCCTCCGATTGTGTTCTCCACCGTTGATCTCCCTGTCAGATCAACGGCCAGCGCTCAATCGCTCTGTCCCTCCGATCACAATCGCAAGTCCTTCTGTTCGCCTCCCGATTGCATCGCAGCCGTCCATTCTGTCGGATCCAACGGATATCGCACAATCACGTCTTCGCTCGTGACCCTTCTTTCTCCCCGCCGATTGGATCCAGGCCGTCCGTTTCCCAGTCAATCCGATGGCCAGCGCTTAATCGCACTGCACCCCCGATCCACTTCTGCACTGTCGATCTAGCCCATGATCAACGGCCAGCGCTCAATCGCAAGCCCCTCTCCGATCGCAATCGCAAATCGTTCCTTCTGACCCCCGATTGCGATGATGCGATTGAATCGTGGCCGTCTGTTCCTCCCAAATCAGACGGTTCAGGTTTAATCGCCCTCCGCCTCCGGTCGGCCCCACATTCAACGCTCCGCCCCTTGTTTGTTGGTCATTTCCTTTGTAATTCGCCCAAACACTGAACGTTGGGGTTTTACACTATGAGTCCGTTTCTCCGCTGTTTCCATTGATTCTCCATTCTGCCGCCACCTTTCCACCGCCTCCACTGCATTTCTCCGCCACCACTGCCAGGTTCTTAACAGGTTTATTTTATGATGCGAAACATCACAGAGAGGCCATTCCAGCCGGCCAGCGAAGCAGCAGAAGCATGATTTAAAAGGGGTTAATGACTATTGTTGATTTAATTAATGTTAACCTCGCAAGTCAAAGGATTGAAGCTCAGTTCGAAAACTAAGAGCGCACCAACACGCCATAACTGCGCCACCTAACAGCAGAGTACTCTTCTCCAGAAGTACACCTTCCTACAGAGTTCTCCGTGCCTCCTCGAGCCCGTAAGCAATTAAATACGCTGACCGAAGCTCATTCCAGGCGGTCAGGCAGCAGTTATGAGGTATGGAGTGCCTTGCAGATCTTTAATCCATGTCATTCATTTCAGAAGGCAGCGCAGAGCCCAAGCTCCAGAAAGGACTCCAGTGAAATATCCGAGGTCAATTCCCAGCCTAACAGAGCCTCCAAACAGTCTGCAGAGTACTCAAAGCGCCGCATAAAGCCATTAAGCAGTATGGGCGTGAACACTTCCACCATTCTGACTTAATGAATCTCATTTAATGGGTCTTCTGCCTCTGTTTCTTTCTCTTCTCCTATAAAATCCCTGGGAACGAATTGTGTTGGTTGTTGTTGGTTTTATCAGTGAACTGCAATCATTTTGTCCCGAGCCAAGTTTCCTGTGTAATGTTGTATGATAGGCTGAGAAATATGATGTATTCAGGCTGAATGTAAAAGCTTTGGGCAGTGATGTACCTGATTGGTGTTGTGTTTAACATGATAAGCAGTTTTCATTGGATCCTGATCTACAGCAGTTGGTGATGTTCTTCTTATCTCTGTGTTTATTTCCATTTCACTTCATGTTCTTCTGACTGACATCTGAATGCATGATATAAGATTTACCCTTGTTAGGTACCTTATATCCCAGCTCTCTCAGTCTTAAATGTTTTCTGCTCATATGTGTGTCTGAATATCGTTTTTAATTGACTAAACCAGTGTAGTGGATGATTATTGCCTGCTCTCTGATGTGCAAGTTAATAAAATCAGTATTCAGATGTTTTTGTTAAGATTTAATTGAAAGAGGTTAGGAACATTGGGAGGTGTAAAGCCTGTCGCTGCCTCTTCATAACCTTCCCTTCCATATAAACCTTTTCGAGATCCCTTGTGTTGCCTATGGTTTGGTCCAAGCAGGCCTGGAGTTAAATGACCTTTGGCCTGATCTATAGACAGAATCAGATGGTTTTCCATCTTTCATTCTCATCACTTAGTGTTCCATCCCACCAATCAGTATTTAAGATCCAAATGCTTTAGATGACTAGGCCCAACTGAAGCTTACATATTGAACATAAGTGAATCCTTTCTTGACTCCATTGCCCAATGGCCTTGATGTTCCCTGAGTTATCTATCTTGGTCTAGTTTCCTTCTTTACCCATCCTTGTCTTATGATGAAACCTTCCTCCCTGATTCTCAACAACCAGACCCAAACAATCAAATAACCAATATTGAGCCTATAACTAGCCTAAAACCATAATTTAGAACTTCAAAGACATATATCCTTTGATAATCATAGAGAGATCCCTCTCTGGACCTAGGAGGGCTAGATCCTAAGGTCTGAAAGTGGTTCTATGTTGTCTCATCTTTTGGTCTTTGTCAACCTGGCCAAAACATGGGAACCCCAACAGTCCCTTGTAAGAACTGCGTCATTTTCCAAAGAGCAACTGCAGGAAGGTTTAATGTCTTGATTTTGGGCTAGTTTCCTAGGGCAAGGGCCAACTCTTCCCCCTGAGAGCTAGGAAAATGGATTCTCATACCTATTGTATTTTATTTAGCTATGTTCATGTAATTTTGCAGGGGACTATGTTATTTTGCAGCTAGATATTTAGATCTATTCCTTTTGTACTTGATCTTCCAAGTGTTGAGATTGCAACAAGATGATGAGCTTAATGAAAAGAGTCACCTTCACTAAGTGGGCCTGCAGGCTATTTTTGGCGCAAGTCTATTTTTAGACATGTCGATCATATTCTATGAGTTGCAGGATGTTGTTTGTGGATGGTTGGTCAAGTTGGAAAAATAGATGGACTTCTATTTTTAGACATATTGGGGGGAATCTATTTTTAGATTGCCAGTCTAAAAATAGATATGTTAAATATTATTAGCTCTTAATAATATTTGGACTATAAAAATTATCTTATTCTCTTGGAGCACTTCAGTTAAGTGCACAGATGTGGCACATGAGCTAACATAAGGAATTACGCTATTCCTGAGGGTTAAGTGGAGCTATTGCATGGAGACTTTAGTTAGAACTCATGTGACAGAGTTTGGTGGAGTTATTGAGGTAGTTGGTGGAGTTGTGTTCAGTTTAACTTAGTTAAACACAGTTGAGCTAGTTGTATCTAGTCTAACTGATTGATACACTAGTGAGAGTGGTGTGAATTAGTTATTAATTAATTCACTAATTATTAACTCATTAATCAACTGAAGAAGACATCAGTTAACTACAGTGCATGGACAGTTTCAGTGGATACCAGTGGAGAGGTAGGTGAAAGAGTAGGTTGACTATCAGTTGTGACTATAGTGTTGCATCATTTTCAACACACAGTGGTTGGATATGCTAATGAGGATTGCGTGAGCAAGGCTGGACCAATTCGAGTTCATTCAGAGCCATTCTTCAGCAGTGATTGCGCAGTAGAGGCAGGCTAGCAGGTGGCAGATATTGGTGCATGGGATTTGCTAGATCAGACCTGATTAGTGTGTAGAAATTGGAGATTGTACAGAGAGCTTGTGAGGAGCTTTGTATGATGATTGTTACATGATCTCTATGACATATAATATACAAATAGTTGGGGGTTTTCAGCTTTAAGCTTTTCCATAAATTACTGTGTTCATATGTGTGAATTTTTATGGTTTTAATGTGTGCATGCAATTGATTTAATTTCCGCAAGTAATGATCAGTAGTAGAAGAAATTATGTATTGCGCATGAAGTTAAATAGTGTGTGATTAGGAGAATATTGGATGTATAACGCATTAGTTATATAATTTCTACATGGTATCAGAGGGATATTGATCATTGGAACAATTGCAAAGCATTGAAGCGAGACATTCTCTAAGTTCTGTGAGTTTAAGGCACTGGTGGAGAAAGATTCGAGGAAGCAGGTGAAGGCTCTTAGGAGCGACAATGGTGGTGAATTCATCTCTGGCGAATTCAAAGACTTTTGCAGCGCAGAAGGAATTCTAAGAGAGCTCATAGTGCCTCATAACCCACAACAGAATTGGGCACGGAGTGAAAGAATAGAACAATCATGGGTGATGCACGGGCGATGTTGCATGATCAAGGCCTTCCCATACACTTGTGGGTTGAGGCATGCAATACTGCTGTGTATGTACAAAACCGTTGTCCTCATAGATTACTTGGCATGAGTACACCCGAAGAGGCGTTTTCTGGTAAGAAGCTTGATATTTCTCATTTGAAGATTTTTGGCTCACCTGTTTACATTCATGTGACGAAGGATGCCAGGAAGAAGCTGGAGCTGACCGCAGAGGTTGGGATATTTTTTGGGTACACTGATACACTCCACAACTATTGTGTGTATTTTCTAGACAGTCAGAAGACTGTTGTGTAGCGGGATATCAAATTTCATGAGGAGAAAGCCATGAAGTGTTCGCTTGAGAGGGAGCCACACTAGCATGCAAATGAGGAGCTATTAGTTCCTAAGGATGAGCCTCAGGATGTGGATCATCCACAAGAGGAGGTTCATGGAGTGGAAGAAACCACTCATGTAGCGCCAACCATTAGAGGGTGGAAGCGCACTACAGAAGCTGAGCGATTGAATCTTGATGCAGAGAATATTGTAGGAGCACCTACATCACAGCGCAGACAGAGACAGTCACCCGACCGATATACTGGATACATGGCTCTGATGAGCAAGTATATTGTGACAGAGCCATCCTCTTTCGAGGAAGCTATGGAGGACCCTGCATGGGTAGATGCCATGGTGGAAGAGTATGATTCGATTGTCGAGAACAGTGCATAGGAGATTGTCCCAAGGCCGGAAGGGAAATCAGTGGTAGGTTCGAAATGGATCTACAAAGTGAGGCAAGCAGCTGACAGGAGCATCGAGAAGTACAAGGCAAGATTTTTTGCCCGGGGCTTCTCACAGATTGAGGGGATCGACTATGAGGAAAATTTTTCACCTGTCGCAAGGCAATATTCCATACGGATGATTATTGCTCTCTCAGCGCAGATGGGGTGGCACATTCATCAGATGGATGTGAAGACTGTGTTCCTCAATGGAGTCATTGAGGAGGATGTGTACATAGAGCAGCCTGAAGGTATCTTCAACAACAAGTCGCATGTATGCAAGCTCAAAAGAGCGTTGTATGGGTTGAAACAAGCACCTCGTGCTTGGTACACACGGATAGATAGTTATTTCACCGGACTTGGATTCTCCAAGAGTGAGGTAGATCTGAACCTATACCAGATTGTGGTGTAGGGTAAGTTGCTGATCATTGTACTTTATGTAGATGATTTGATTCTGACAGGTGATGAACTATTGATACACTCATGCAAGGCTTATCTTGCAAAGAAGTTTGAGATGAAGGACTTGGGCCTCCTTCATTATTTCCTGCTATTGGAAATTTGTCAGCGCAGTGATGGACTGTTTGTGTCTCAAGGCAAGTATGCCCGGAAGATACTGGAGAAGTTCAACATGCATGGCTGCAAGCCTATCGACACTCCTCTTCCTGGTGGATGGAGGAAAGACGATGCTACATCGGCAAAGGTAGTGGATGCCACTGTTTAGCGACAGTTGGTGGGGTCACTCATGTATCTAGTCAATACACGACCTGACATATGCTAAGCTGTTAACCAGCTTTCACAAGCTATGGTTAAGCCTAACAAGATCTTTTGGAAGGCAAGCAAGCATGTATTGAGATATCTCAGAGGCACATCGGGATGTGGATTATGGTACAGACAATCAGATGAGGTGAAGCTGCATGGCTTCACGGATGCAGATTGGGTAGGGAGCCCAACGGACAGAAAGAGCACATCTAGAGGGATTTTTCAGTATCGGGTCAACAGCAGTTTCTTGGTACAGCAGGAAGCAGAGATCCGTGGCACTCAGTTTAGCGGAGGCCGAGTACATGGTAGCGAGTTTGGCTGCATGTGAGGCTATATGGATGAGGAAGATCCTGGTCGGGTTGTTCGGTTCACACTTAGATCCTACTGTGATATATTGTGATAATCAGAGTTGCATCAAACTCTCGGTTAATCCAGTATTTCATGATAGATCTAAACACATTGACATCCGGTATCATCATATCGTAGATTGTGTGTAGCGGAAGATCATGTTACTTTCTACATTCTTTACCAGGATCGTGATGCCGGAGCATTCGACTTCATCGTGCTCACCAACAGGTCGCAGAATATACCACAAAGAGTGTGACCTAGCGGCAAGACATAATCCTCGAAGTATTTTTTGAGAGGGAGTGTTGAGATTGCAACAAGATGATGAGCTTAGTGAAAAGAGCGTTTCTTATTGCGGGGCCCGCAGCTATTTTTTGTCACAAGTCTATTTTTAGACATATGGATCATGTTCTATGAGTTGTAGGATGCTATTTGTGGATGGTTGGTCAAGTCGGAAAAAATATATGGACTTCTATTTTTAGACATATTAGGCGGAATCTATTTTTAGATTGCCAGTCTAAAAATAGATATGTCGAATATTATTAGCTCTTAATAATATTTGGACTATAAACATTATCTTATTCTCTTGGAGCACTTCAGTTAAGTGCACAGATGTGGCACAGGAGCTGACAGAAAGAATTACGCTATTCCTGAGGGTTAAGTGGAGCTATTTCATGGAGACTTCAGTTAGAACTCACGTGACAGAGTTTGGTGGAGTTATTGAGGTAGTTGGTGGAGTTGTGTTCAGTTTAACTTAGTTAAACACATTTGAGCTAGTTGTATCTAGTATAACTGATTTATACACTAGTGAGAGTGGTGTGAATTAATTATTAATTAATTCACTAATTATTAACTCATTAATCAACTGAATAATACATCATTTAACTACAGTGCATGGACAGTTTCAGTGGAGACCAGTGGAGAGGTAGGTGAAAGAGCAGGTTGACTATCAGTTGTGACTATAGTGTTGCATGATTTGCAACATACAATGGTTGGAGATGCCAATGAGGATTGCGTGAGAAAGGCTGGACCAATTCGAGTTCATTCAGAGCCATTCTTCAGCAGTGATTGCATAGTAGAGACAGGCTAGCAAGTGGCAGAGATCGATGCATGGGATTTGCTAGATCGGACCTGATTAGTGTGTAGCAATTCGAGATTGTACTGAGAGCTTGTGAGGAGCTTTGTATGATGATTGTTACATTATTTATATGACATTTAATATACATATAGTTGGGGGTTTTCAGCTTTAAGCTTTCCCATAAATTACTGTGTTCATATGTGTGAATTTTTATGGTTTTAATGTGTGCATGCAATTGATTTAATTTTCCGCAAGTAATGATCAATAGCAGAAGAGATTCTATATTGTGCATGAAGTAAAATAGTGTGTGATCAGGAGAATCTCGGATGTATAATGCATTAGTTATATAATTTCTACACCAAGAAACCCTTGCCGGGTTATCTTTACATTGTGTAAAAGAGGCTGGATCTCTATTTTTCACTGTGCTTTGGCTAAATAAACTCTAGATCTATTTTCTAAGACATATTTCTACAGAAACCCTCTTGTAATTATGATGTTATTGCTTCAAAGTTTTCTGTATGAATTAAGTCATGGGTTTTCAGTGTTTCTCAACCATATAAGAACCGAGAGATCTGTTTAGCTTAGCTAGAATGATTTTTTTCAGCTCCCATTCTGTATGTGAGATGTATATTGCATGAAATAAGGGATTCAAGTCCCATTTCTCATAGTTACAACGTTATTTTCTGGAAATAGCATTTTCATGGTCTAGATCACTGTTTTTCCCCACTTGGAGATGACATATGGAGGCATAGTTTTGCTTATATGGTCCTAATCTGATCTAATAAGTAAATTGACACAGCTTGCATTATTGTGTTCAAGTATTTTTGGATCTCCAACTCTGGAATATCTTAGGATATTCTCATTGTTGTAGAAATTCCCTATTTTGGGATATTACAGAATACCTCCTGGCAAACCAAGAAGTGCAGGTAGGAAATCTCCCCGAATGTTGTGTTCGGTGTATCACAATTTACAAGGAGGCCGACTCGGTTCACTATGGATGGATAGCACCTAAAATTTTTCCTCCAAATATACCCGAAGGTACATGGAGGCCCAAGTTCGTATTAGCACTGTCTGATGCGAAACCGCACAGTGAGAGCACCCCTTTATACTTATCGTACTGTAACACCGCCCGATATACCCGAAAGTACGTGGACGAGCTACGATATACTTAGGTATGTGGAGTGAGGTATCCCACTCAGAACGTATCGCAGACAAGTTAATGACAGTTGCTATGCTTTACGACACCGGAACACGTCTCTAGGCTAGACCTTCTAAATTTTATCGTTATGGTTCCAATGCTTTATTAGGTAAGTTGAGATTAGTTTTATGTTGATCTTGCTTAACAATTTGCCTTTCAAAGGTTCACCGTGATGATGTATTGGAAATTCCTAAAATGCAACTAAGAAAGATAAGTAATCTTTCACTTTTATTTTTTCAATGAAAATCCTAGCTACTAGAGGGAAAGAGCAATCAATTTGCAAGAAAACAAATAAAAGAACACAAACTAAATGCATATTTCCTAATTGTTCCTTTTGCAAATCACACAAACCACTACATGCAAATGCAGATTTTTCTTTTCAATTCCTTTAATGTTATGAATGCAGAAAAGACACTAAGTGCACTAAATCAACAAAAACAAATTCCTTTTACTTTTGATAAATGAGAAATATAAAAAACAATTTCTCTTTTGAAGGAAAAATGAGAAATGAAACAATAATTTCTCCTATCAGGAAACGAAGAATTTACGACAATTTCCTTTTTCAAAAGCAAATGGATCTATTGCAACAATGAAAATTCTTTGAAATCAATTCGTCAATGATAAAGAAAAATGATTTAAACAAACATTGAAAAAAAATTTCTTTCAAAGGAGGAAGAAGTAGATGAATTCACTGGTCAATATGAGGCTCATGCTTTTCAAAACATAGCAGCAAACAAACTGAAACAAATTGCAAAGACAAATTCAAGGGAATTTGGATGGTTTCAAGAGGCAACGTAGTCTCTAAACAGAGACAATGCTTTGCAACGCAAGCTTGAAAGGGAGATAGTGCTATGAAAAGCACTGTGTCCTGTCTAAGAGTGCGTTGGGCGCAGTGTACAAAGAAAAACATAGTTTTTTAACACACTTCTTTTGCAAATTTGGATTTTAAAAAAGCCTAATGTTTGTGAGTAACAACTACTAGGTGAATAAACAGATAAAATCAAAGGCTAAAACACCTAGGATAAAGAGTAATCTCCCCAGTGGAGTCGCTAATTTGTTATGCGGAATTATGAATCATGGATAAATCATTCTTCCATAGACAGGTGCTAATCTAGAACAACAGGTTAAAGACTTTATGACTATCTTTCCTAATTGTAAACAGACACACAGAATGAAATGAGAAACCTATTAGTGTCCCGTGATTTAGCAGATTGGTAGACCAAATTCATAGGGTAACATGAAACCAGTCTTTGGAATCCTAGGACCTAGCCTTCCTGGACTCAGAGAGGGCTCTCTCTATTGTATGCAAAGGATGTGAACTTTTTTTCTTTAAATGGTTGATTTTAGGGTAGTTGTGAAGTTTAGGGTTTTTGTTTGATTGGTTGGGTAAAATGATCAAGTGGAATAGGTGGAATGAGAGGTCATAAAATCATTGGGCTATGGAATCTATGAAATTCATGGATATCTCAACAATGATTCAGAGTGCATCATAGGGCAAATCTAGTGTAGTCAATGGATCGTTTAAGGTTAACGGTGTGAAGTGAGGTGGACATTAAGTTGGGAAAACAAGGCAGGGTAAAGGGAAGTTAAGAATCCTTTGTCATAAACCCATAAACAAGAAGGTCTCAAATACTGATAAGAAAAATATAATAATCATGAGATATGGCAAACCATTTACTCAATGACAATACTTTTAAACAAATAGACATTCAAGATGAACAATTTAGTGAAGCACAGGAAGCAAGAAATCCTATCTAACATCAGATATTTCACCTAGAAAATTTGAAAACATATAAGGTAAAAAATAACATTAACCAATGAAGAGGGAACTCCTAGACATCATCAATCAAGCTATAAAGAAATTTGAGGCAAACTGATAAGCATGGGCAAAGGGCAACATCATAACAAGACCTCCTTGACTTAACCTAACAAGTAATACTTCAAAGAGATATTTCAAAACAAATTTTAGATAACATCAAATAAGCAGGGCTTGCCATAAAAAATATTTGGAAACTAGCATATTAATCCATTGATGAAATAAACAAGCATAAAGAGGCCTAAGGAGCAACTAAGAATTCCTTAAACACACCCAGTAGAGGAAAACATAAAGATAGTAGCAAACAAGAAGACTAAGGTGCCTCAAACAACATTTCTTAGCCTATACTTTTATGATCTACTGCAACATAGAAAGATGGACATAATGATAAACAAGATAACATGAGAAAATTAGAGACACATCACCATTCACCAAGCTCAGGGATCCTGCAAGCAAGCTTTCATCATCATCAAGCAAGCATATCATTCACAAGCTCCATAACACCAAATTGCTCTTCAACCTCAAAGAACCATGTATTGCTCTCAAAACTCATCAAAAGCCAAATTTTACAATGAGTCCTCAATACTCTATTTATCAGCAAGGAGGAGAAAAACATAATAGAGTATCTAGAAGCCCGTAGGACAATAAAAAATGTCACTGTTGTCCTTGAGACCTTACAAGGCCCAAGGCAAAAAATATCTAAAACAAAATATTTTTTCGGGCATTTTTAGTAAATAAATTGGTGTTTGAGATCTGAAAAGCCTCTTAAAACTTCCCAAGCATACATTTTTTACTTCCCTCTACTAAGGGTGCAGCACTGTGTTTAGGAGGAATTTCCATGCCAAGGGCGTAGTAGAGGAGCAGGAAAAATGGGTCGTCTTGCAACAGTGTTTTGAAGGCCTTCCTGATGTCGGAAAGGACTCCGTGATGGCTCGTTGGAAATCCATTGAAGTCTACTTTCTAGATCTACCTTTGGTTCTCTGATATGACCTCTGTAACCTATTCAAAAACCAAAAATTCCAAGGCTGGTAAAGGCGCAACACATGTCCTGAAAAGCAGGAAGAATGGTGAAAAATTAAGTGTTTTTTACCCTTTTGGAGGACCAAAACAACTCCAATTGATCTAAAACTTTGTGAGAATGATATATTAGTGATGAGGATTCCAAAAATATAAGCCTTTCCTTCTGAAGATTCTCTGATAAAAAGCGTAGCACCATGTGTGCTACCCCCTTGGCCTCAAACTTAGCAAAAAACAAAAACTTGTCAAAATTCTCCCAAATTTGGTGCATGAGTGCCTCATGGGTTTTGGGAGACCTGTAGAGAGGCTTGTGCCAATATTCCAAGCCTAGCTTGGCATTTTTCTTCTTTTAGTGTCTGGAGCTTGTCTTGAGCCTTTTTCAATTTACCCCTTGCAATTTGATTTCTTCGGGCATAATGTTTAGTGATCCTTCTTTGGAGGTCAAGATCTTGATTTTCTTTCTTCAATTTATCCTCCAAGCGTATGTTGGCTCTCTCCAACCAAGGCTCCTGATCTTGCACTATCTCCATGGCCAAAATTTCATGTAAAGGGAGTTGTTCTACTAGAGTTTATTCTTCCCCCCTTTGTTTAGCCAATGCTTTCTTCAATCCCATGGTTCTACGTCTTCTCCTAGATTGGCTTTCCTCATCAATACTATCCTCATAAGCACCTATTAACTCTTCTATTTTTATTTGTGCCTTTTGGGCTTATTTTTGGGCTTTGAGGGCTCTAGCTTCATAGATAGCCATTCATGCTCCCAACTGCTTATTCTCTGAGTCAAGGGCATCATTCACACTCTTTGCCCTTTCCAAATGTGCTTGGAGATCTTTGATTTGTACATTTCTGTCCTGGAGGAGCATGTTTGTGATTCTTGCTTCATTCTCCTCATCACTATCTACCTGAATGATCTCAAATTCCCTCTCCACCTCATGGTCTTCTTCTTCTTCCTTTACCCTTTGTTTCACTTTGTCTAGTGGCTGAGCTGATGTAGATGGAAAGGTTCCTTGCCTTTTGGAGGCAACAAACACTTGCCTTGATTCTCTTTGATATGTGAGAGGGAGAAAATCAAATTTTTTTACTAGAACGTTGCTCTCATGACTGACTTCAATATTTCCTTTCCTTTCATTAATGATCCTTGTATTTGTGTCTTCTTCATGTTGTTCTTGAATGCCCTCTTGAGAGGTGTTTTTATTTTCCTTCATGCTAATATCACTGTCATGACCTTCACCACTATCATCAATCTCTTGACTGCTTTTTGGGTTCATGGGGTCACTACTACAGGTGTCTTTATCAATGTCTTCATCACTGTTTTAAGCATTTTCATCATTTCCATCCTCTTCCATATCTTCTTCAGTGTCATTTTTTTCTAAACTATCCTCTTCATCAGAGTCATTGTTTTTCCCATTGCCATTGTCTTCATCTTCTGCATCTATCTCTTCTTCTAATTATGTCTTTTCATCATCTATCCTTTCTTCATTTGTCTCTTCTTCATTGCTTGGCTCATCGTTTTCTTCTTTATCTTCATTGTTTTGCTCATCAAAATATGCCTTTGTCTCTTGACTTTCATTTTCCTCTTGGGGAGAGGATTCATGTGTGGATGAGGAATCATGGTCAGTAGGGGTTGATGGAGGAATGGAGGAAGGTGGATGAGATGACGAGGGTAAAATTTGCAAAGGAAGAGGCTGTGGATTTGTGAAAACATCATGGGCGATGAACACTTCCCATGGGATATCCTGTTGCTCTAATTGATGCAACACAATCATCTTGATGAGAGAATGGTGGAAAATACTTTGCATTTTTTGTGAAGGAGGTCTCCTTTGCATAATGTATGACATCTTGTCAATACTTCTAAAAATATAATAGGGAAAATGTAGCAGCTTGGCCCAAGTTAAATGCATAAGTAGTCTTATATGGTAGGAATAAAGTCTAGAAAACTTCCCTTCGCATGTAAAATACTTCATGATGACTTTCATTAATGGGGCATATCTTTTCAATAAATGGGAAAAGGGAAAGATAGCTTTGCAATCAGCTTGGTATCTTGGTTTCAAGAAAGGATGATAATGGCTTAGGTCTAAATTCATCTGCTTGAACCATTTTTCTCCCAGGAAAGGTATCCCAGTGGCCATGGTAATTGTATTGGTGGGTAGCTCAAAATTCACTCCAGGTAGATGCACTTGATGGTCATGGAGGTTGAGGATAAAAAGTCTGGTCAACTCAGGGTGACTTTGGACTCTTTGTACTTTCTTACAGAAGTCAAAGAAACCTACCTCTTGAAAATATGCAGCTGCTGTAGGGGAGGTTGTAAATTCCTTAGTGTTTATAGGCTCAAACCTATTCACTCTCCCACCCTTTCTTTGCTGTCCTCTAGGATTTTTCCCTTCCTCACCACTATCAACACTGCCTTCTCTAGGCATTTTATCCTTTACTCTTGTCTTGAAACCAAAAACCCTGCAAACTATTTATGAAAGGATATGGAGAGGGCAAGTGATATGATAATGAGAAAGTCAGTGATTTGCAATTTTGGAGGGTAAATTATGAATGAAGAAGGGCACCTTGGGTCTTAGTGTGTTTTCAGTAGGTAGGTGGATGGATGCTCTTCAATCAGTAATGTTTTTTAGCATGGGGACCCAACTTCTCTTTTAGGGTTTTTATTTCCTTTACATTCTTGATAAGTTTGACTTTTAAAATAGCATGAGAGGGGTCATAGGTCAAAATACCTCTTAAAAATCCTTCAAGAGGTGTCAAGAAAAGAATTTGAAAATCTTTGAGGAATTTGGAGGTTTGAAACAACTTGAAAAGCTCTTCGGCTGAAGAAAAACACACAAGAGCGCAACATGGGCCAGTCGGGTGGCTTCTGTACGACCTGAACAGACAGGGGCGCAGCATAGGAACTGTTGGGTGGGTTCTGCACGCCCTTGGGCGTAGCACCGGGAGCTGTCAGGAAGCAGAAAATGCACGTTGTCGGGCAGTCTTGCACATGGTTGAACGGACCAGCGCGAAGCGTCGAAGGTGAGGCTTGGGTCTGTCGAGTGAGCAGGGGCTCAGGCTATCAAGTTTTGCACTGAACGTGCCCTGCGCATAGCACACTCCCACAGGCATGTAGCGCCCCATTGAAAATTCTACAAAATGCACGCACATGCGCCTAGCACAACCTCTCAAGCACGTAGCACAGGTATTTTTCAGGGGCATAGCACGGTTTTCTTGCCCGAACATCTGCCATAAAACTCTGAAATTTCTGAAAACCTCCACTTTCTTGTCAAATGAGAAATGGCTATGAGTGATAATGAAATTCTTTTTATACCCTTGGATTTTAATAAATTGAAAACCAAAACCCACTTTGCTAATGTTTTTCTTTTGGTCTTTTTATCTCTTTGCTGATATTTCCTTTTCTTTTGCAAGTGGTGACTTAAACATAAAAAATGACCTTTTGGTAGTTGATTTGAAAACATAACCGTTTTCCTTTGGCCACTTATGTTTGCTGCAGGTGCCATAACACAGTGTTTTGTTTTCTTTGTCATTCTTTGGAATCTTGACAACTTTAGTCACTTACTCAGCAAACTCATGATTTGCTTGGTGTTCCATTTTGACACTTTGACCTTATGATCTCTTTCCATTGACCATTTTGATGAATATTGACTGTACTTGATATTTTTGTCTCCTTCACACTAATACTCTTTGTGATTTCTCCCTTTGGTGTAGTGAAGAAGTTTTGCCTTGACAAACCATGTAAGTCACCTTGAACATCCTTTTTAAAAACTTCTTGCTGTCATGGCGGAGGTCCATCATTTTCCTTTTTAATAAAACTTCAATTCATGTTCAGTGATGTTGATGTACCTCTATCCTTGTGGCCTTTTTGCATGTACTCATTACTGGGCAACACCTTTTAGTCAATCAGTCATAAAACCCTGATTTTATTTGTTGATAGGCCTACTGTCTCTCTCTTGATGTGGTTGATCTTACGGATTTTTTACCCTTCTTACCTTACCTCTTTTTCCATTGATGGCCCTCTCATTCATTCTTGCAAAAATGTCTAAGATGGGCAGCTATATTTTGCAGAGGTTGTGCTTTGACCAAGGAGGTCCTTTCTTGAAAACTTTTTGATACCCTTTGGAAAATCATGAGCTAACCCTCCTTTTCATTTGATTTCATCTTTGGGCACATGTAAAACAGTGAGTTTAGAAAACCAAAACAATGAATAACCTATGAGACCCTACATGACCTATTGGGAGGCCTTTTGGACTTGTCCTTTAGCTGAACACTTAACTTAGGGTTTGTAGGTGTAAAACAGAGTATTGACAAACCTTTATGCATTACAATCCTAGAAACTGATAAATTTGATTTATCTAAAGAGCCTAGAAAGGTAGCTTAAAACCACAAATGCTTGAGGCATTTGGTGAATAGGGGAAAAGGTTAGGCTACTTGGGCAATCCAAGGTGTAAGTAGAAGGGTTAGGAAAACAGAAACAGAGTGGTAAGGTCAAAGGTGGCAAACATAGTGAGAATGAGTGACATAAGTCCATGATTTGGTCTTCTGGGAGTGATATACTAGCCATCCCTTGATAGAGTAGTAGAACAGTGAAAAATTTATCCTAAGGATAATGAAGGCAATGAGATTTCTAGAACTCACAATATTCATGAATTTTGTTTCTAGAGATCTAGGATAAGCATTTAGTCATCTACAAAGGAAAAAGTTACTGATGACTAACAGTGGCTCCACTTGAGGAGGGCAGCTCCTTTTTAGGAGGTGTCTATAATTTCAGATCTCTTGGTTTCATGAAGACCAGTGCCTCATCCATTGGGCAGATTTTTCTTCTTTCTTCTGCTGATGCTTGCTTGAAGTTGTGATCTTAATAATCTGAAAAACATGATTACTCCAACTTCATCTTCTACCTACCCATCTTATTTTGCCTAGCATTTTTTCTTCCTTGGGTGCACTTAAACTGGCAAACCCCTGACATTCCTTTTCTTTTGAAAATAAAAACAAACTATCTCCTTGTACCCTTATTACTTCCAAGAGTTCAGATTATGTTAATGAACTCTTTTTATTCTCTACCTATTCTAACTGACTGTCAAGATTAGGTTGTATGACAGACTTCATTATCTAATCTATAAACATGAAATTGAAAGCATGGTTTAAATCAAGATTAGGCAATCTGCCTAACCATGGGTTGTGGCATTAGAACAAGCTGCACACAAACATTATTTTTGTACAAACAACAATATAAAATAAGGGATGTGATTTATCATTTGGTATGCATCCCTATCTTTCTCTTTGGTTCAGATTTAAGCATGTGGAACCAGTATCTTTCATTCCTAATCTATTTCCTTTTGACAATTCAAGCTTAAATGATTTGATAAGCTCTCTTTCACTAACTTATCAACACAAATTTAAAGCATGTTCAGCCATGATTAAGCTAGATGATTGAACAAGATATTCTTTTTGAAAAAGTAGTGGCATTTAGGCTTGCACACTTTCAGTGCTACTGTTTTTTGGGTATGGGGTTGTACCTTTTTTCAAATCTACCCTCTTTTTCTTTCTTTCTTTGTTTTTGTGTTTTTGTGACTTTTCTCATGCAATGTTTATGTACAATGAATGAAAATTTTCAAACTAAGGGTTTTTACAACAATGGTACTTGAGCATCCTGTCCTCAAGGATCTCCTAACATTCTTTGTCCATTCAGTTCTTGAAAACAGAAATCATAGTTACCTCCATTTGAAAGCATGGTATAAGGATTTTTCCAAAAAATTTCAAACAAGCCATGCTCTCCTTGGTATTTCCTCTTTGAGTCTTGCTTCCAAAACTTGTGTCTGTCAAAGATCCTCCTTAGGTAAAAAAGGTACTGTCTATCAGCTTCTCAACAGATAATGATGTCATCAATGTATATCATAGTGAAGAAGTTGAAAACAGGGGCCATGGCTCTTTGGAAGGCATGTTCAGCACTCCTTAATCTAGGAAGCATTTGGTCAAACATGTAGTTGCTCCAAGGAACTTTGAAAATGGATTTATGTTGATTGATCGGAAGAGGTATCATCTGATGATAACTTGAAACACTATCATGTAAAGACATCTCGTTAAAAATTCCTACCCTTTGTATAGGATGAGTTATCTTGGGAAAATGGTATTTGTACTTCATGGAGGTTCTGTCTAGGTACCTAAAGTCTATACACAATCTGCATCCTTTGGCTTTCTTTGTTAGTGACACAATTTGTCCAAGCATTTCATTATTTCTCTTGGAAGGAGACCTCCTTTAAATAATGCCTATGTCACAAGGCTTTAAGATTTCATCACTATATATACAAGCATCCTGAATCTTCTTGCATAGCCTTATGTATTTCAGTTTTGTGTGTAATGATAGAGTTCTGGATAACTTAATTATTTTAGGTCTTGCTAGGCTACCCACATTATACTCCTATATATCAATTTTAGTAGACACTCCTTTAGGATCCATAGCAATATTTGTGAGAGTCAACAGTCCTTCTGAAGGGACAAAACTCTTTGATGTTGAGGTGTCTATGTAAGGCAAAAAAATAAGACTCTTTTGACCTGGATTCCCAAAGATTTCTATTATGTGAGGGTATTTCAGCACTTCTAGATTGACAAAAGGGAAAAGTTATATTTTCGAGGTTTTTCCTTTATTTGAGAAATTTGATTTAGATTCCAAAATGATTTTTTGTTTTGAAATTTCATTTTCAGTTTGCAGAAAATCAAGTTCAATTTTATTATCATGTGGTTGTTCAGGGCTGTTATAGTGTTGACTTTTAAGTTCCTCATGTAGAGACTGGTTTGACTATTGTAGTGTGTCTATGTCTGTCTCAACTTTACTTGCCTACTCATTAATGTCCTCTTCATTACACAAGATGAAAGAATCAAGATTTGAGTGAATGGAATAGACAGGATGGTTGTTTGGCCTATCTAGGCTACTAACCATATTCTTCATATTTGACTCTTGGTAAAGTCTCCTTGTCTGGTTAAAAACATGGATGGTAGCATAAGACATGTCAAGCTATAGGTTCCCCTGAAGCTTGGCTCCCCAAGATCTAGATAAAATCATACCATACTTGGGGGGAATATCAGCAACAACTATGCCCATGACTAGACTCTTAGTAGGTATTTGCGCCAGATTGACACAAAGATCCTTGATTAGGCCCAAACATTTGACTCTACTTGAATCGAAAGAGTATAATTATATGTAAGGTTTGGTTATTTCTAGGCCTAATCTGTCCATCACTACCTTAGGCATGAGGTTGTGTGAGGCACCGGAATCTAGCATGGCGTTGTGTAATATTTTTTTTCATGTATGTTTACGCTAACATAAAAAGGAGGGATGGCTCCTTCTTGGTATTTTCCCTCAACTTCGGGACCAAACAACAACTCTGGTTTGTCATCAGTCAAGTTTAGCGTGTTTGTATCTTTCCCTACGTTCAAAACTTTCAAAACTTGAGACCTGTACATGTCTTGAGTTACCAATTCAGTGAGAGGTATGGTTATCTTGATTTTAGCGATCTCTCCTTCAAAACTGAAAGGTACTTGTGTTTTAGACATATTTACATCAGTTTTATCAGCCATAAAGTTTTCTACATTTTTAATTTGCTAATTATGATTTGGGGCTTTGGACAAAGGAGTTTTCTTAGGGCCACTAGTAGAGGTACTAAGGCAATTTGTGTCACCACTTGGTTGGCTAGTTTTGTCTATTTTTGGATCAGTTTTCTTAGCCATAGTGTTGACATTGTTTGTTGTCTTCTTAGGAGTGCTTTTTGGTGTTTTCCTAACAACAGTTTCTATTTGGTTTTTCTTGGGCGCATCTTGGTTCTTCTTTATCCTAAGGTCATATTGCCTATGGAATTCCATTATTTCATTTTCAAATCCAAACCTATAGTCTTCAAATTATTCATATTTAGTTCCATATTGATTTGGGGAAAAGAAATCTTGTTCTTCTTGAGTGAGAAAAACATTATCTTCATTATCTGAAACTATTAAGTTTACATGGATTTCTTCAGGTTCTTCATTCTCTCTTCCCTCTTCATCAAGATAATTGTCTTGGAAAGGGGGCCTAATCTGTTGGTCATTGTCTCTTTGTCGGATTTGGGGTGGGTCTCTTATGAAGTTCTGATTTCGATTTATGTTTTGGGGATTTGGTTTATTCTCTCTATGCGGTACCTTTTCATTTAAGTTTATCCTTTCCATCATTCTCTCCATGGTTCTAACTAGGCTATCTATCTTGGAATCAGAAGAAGAGGTTGAGGCTATGGTTTCATATTTGTAAGTGACTCTTTTTTCTGACTTCATCCTAGCACTCTTCTCAATCAAGTTGGCTTCTACACCAATAGTTGCCCTTTGCATTTCTTCTAAAATTGTAGAGTCTCTCTCCCTTAATTGGTATGTCATGTCCGAATCAAAGCCTTCAGGAAATTTCACTAGTGCTAGGCCTTGTGGGGGTTTCATGTGAGGGGTGAGGGCATTGTAGACACTGTTAAACCTGGTGCAATAATCTTGTACAATCTCCCCTACATTGCTCCTAAGATTGTTATATTCAGAAAGGATCTGGAGGGGGTTTTTCTTGATTTCCCACTTGTTTATAAAATATTGGTAGAGGGAAGGGAGATCATGTATGGTGTTAGGAGCTAAGCCTTTAAACCATTTTTTGGCCTCTCCTCCTAGGCTTTGTGAAAATATCCTCATTTTAATGGTTTCTTATTCCAATTCCATATATTCAAAGGCATCATTTATCCTATATACATGTTTTTGGGCAGTGATGGATTCAACTCCAGTGAAGTGGGGAATTCTGGATTTGTAGTCATTTGGTAAAGGTACCAAAGGTTGTGGTAAAACCAGGGGGGCATACCAAGCTACCATGATGGGGGCTAATGGAGGATTTACAAGAGGGTTTGTGAAAGGGGGTGTAGGATGAAGTGGAGTGGTTTGCACAATGGTGGTATGGATGGGTGTGGTGGAAGTACTTGGACCGGAAAACTTATTCTGAGCAGATTTGGTATGGAAAGAGTTGAAGTGGTGGAGAAGCTGAAATTTAGGTGGTGTAGAAGGAGAGGCTTCTCTACTAGAACTTTGCTGCAAATCTATGGGCTCAAGGTCAGTTTGGTCGATATCAGTTTGTGACTTGGTTTTGAAGAGGTTCTTTGTGTCGTGCAAGTCAAACTGGGGATCTTGTAAAGATGTAAGATGTTCAGGTGCAGAGCTTGCTCTATGAATGGTCCTAACAGTAGTTAAGTTTCCTGATCTAGAAGTTTTCCACAAAATCTTTTTAGGGTTATCAACTATGTTGGGAGGGCTTGGGTCTGGATGAGATCCGGTACTGATCCTTTGCAAAGCCATATTTCAACTCAAAATGTGGAGAGGCTGAAAGTTTAGGACTGTTTTTGGAAAGCTGACCTCTCTTAGTGTTTGCTAAACTCACACAGTGTAGAGCTAGGCTTCTAAAATTCTCACGGCTGATTTGAAACAATCCCAGGGAGTCTAAATAAGAACTAGTGAAGTAATAGGCCTACTATAGGATAGTGGAGTCACCATATGGATGTTTTTAGCTGTTTTGAAGAGGTATATGTATGGTCCACCACCAATACTGACAAAAAACCAATCTAGGGATGTTTTGGGGTTTTCTGAGTTCTTTATGTAGCCCTAAGGTTTGTGAGAGTGTCATACAACTGAGTCATCATTTTGCTAGGATGGTGAAACAACCAGATTCTACACTTGGCTAACAATTTGAGTTATCTATGATTTGATAAGGGTTTTTGAAGTCCTAAGGGATACTTAGATTTTCACTGACTTAGACATCCCGCCGTGATCGCCAGAATGTTAGTGTGGTGATGAGGTGGCGATAAACCACCAGATACTATTTTTCAAGGGTTTCTGAATATTTTAAGGAATATCTAAGCATGTAACTTACTCAGAAGGTCCCACCGTGATCGCCAGAATTTTCGTGTGGTGATGAGGTGGCGATGAATCAATGGACGCAAAATGTTTCATTTTTTGACTTACTCAGAAAGTCCCACCATGATCGCCAAAATGTTAGAGTGGTGATGAGGTGGCGATGAACCACCAGATACTATCTGTTAAGGGCTTCTGAAAGGTTTAGGGAAGTCTAAGTTTGTTTCTCACTCAGATTCCCACTGTGATCGCCAGAATGTTAGGGTGGTGATGAGGTGGCGATAAATCAATAGATACTACTTGAAAAGAGTGTTTCTGAGGTTCTAAGGAGGACTTATGATGTTATTTTCTCAGATTCCCACCGTGATCGCTAGAATTTTAGTGTCCCGTGATTTGGTAGATTGGTAGACCAAATGCACAGGGTAACATGAAACCAGCCTTTGGGCTCCTAGGACCTAGCCTTCCTGGACTCAGAGAGGGCTCTCTCTATTGTATGCAAAGGATGTGAACTTTTTTGCTTTAGATGGTTTATTTTAGGCTAGTTGTGAAGTTTAGAGTTTTTGTTTGTTTGGTTGGGTAAAATGATCAAGTGGAATAGGTGGAATGAGAGGTCATAAAATCATTGGGCTATGGAGTCTATGAAATTCATGGATATCTCAACAATGAGTCGGAGTGCATCACAGGGAAAATCTAGTGTAGTCAATGGATCTTTTAAGGTTATGTGTGAAGTGAGGTGGACATTAAGTTGGGAAAACAAGGCAGGGTAAAGGGTAGTTAAGAATCTTTTGTCATAAACCCATAAACAAGAAGGTCTCAAATACTGATAAGAAAAATATAATAATCATGAGATATGGAAAACCATTTACTCAATGACAATACTTTTAAACAAATAGACATTCAAGATGAACAATTTAGTGAAGCACAGGAAGCAAGAAATCCTATCTAACTTCAGTGATTTCAAAAGAAAGTTTGAAAACATATAAGGTAACAAATAACATTAACAAATGAAGAGGGAACTCCTAGACATCATCAATCAAGCTATAAAGAACTTTGAGGAAAACTGATAAGCATGGGAAAAGGGAAAGATCAGAACAAGACCTCCTTGACTTAACCTAACAAGTAATACTTCAAAGAGAGATTTCAAAACAGAGTTTAGATAGCATCAAATAAGCAGGGCTTGCCATAAAAAATATTTGGAAACTAGCATATTAATCCATTGCTGAAATAAACAAGCATAAAGAGGCCTAAGGATCAACTAAGAATTCCTTAAACACACCCAACAAAGTAAAACATAAAGACGGTAGCAAACAGGAAGACTAAGATGCCTCAAACAACATTTCATAGCCTATACTTTTCTGATCTACTACAACATAGAAAAATGGACATAATGATAAACAAGATAACATGAACAAATTAGAGACACATCACCATTCACCAAGCTCAGGGATCCTGCAAGCAAGCTTTCATCATCATCAATCAAGCATATCATTCACAAGCTCCATAACACCAAATTGCTCTTCAACCTCAAAGAACCATGTATTTCTCTCAAAACTCATAAAAATCCAACATTTACAATGAGTCCTCAATTCTCTATTTATCATCAAGGAGGAGAAAAACCTAATAGAGTATCTAGACGCCCATATGCCAATTAGAAATGTCACTATTGTCCTTAATACCTTGCAAGGCCCAAGGCACAAAATATCTAAAACGGAATATCTTTTCGTGCATTTTTAGCAAAGAAATTGACGTTTGAGGTCTAAAAACCCTCCTAAAACTTGCCAAGCATACATTTTTGACTTTCCCTTTGCTAAGGGCGCAACACTATGTTTAAGAGGAATTTTCATGCCAAGGGCGTAGCACAGGAGCAGGAAAAATGGATCATCTTGCAGCAGTGTTTTGAAGGCCTTCCTGATGTCGGAAAAGGCTCTGTGATGGCTCATTAGAAAGCCCTTGAAGTCTACCTTCCAGATCAACCCTTGGTTCTCTGATCTGACCAATATAACCTATCCAAAAACCAAAAATTCCAATGCTGGTAAAGGCGCAGCACATGTCCTGAAAAGCAGGCAGAATGGTGAAAAATTGGGTTTTTTTGACCCTTTTCGAGTACCAAAACAACTCCAATTGATCTGAAAATTTGTGAGCATGCTATATTAGTGATGAGGATTCCAAAAATGTAAGCCTTTCCTCCTAAATATGCTTTGAGAAAAACCGTAGCACCATGTGTACTACCCCCTTGGCCTCAAAATTCGCAAAAAACAAAAACTTGTCAAAATTCTCCCAAATTTGGTGGATGAGTGCCTCATGGGTTTTGGGAGACCTGTAGAGAGGCTTGTGCTGAGATTCCAAGCCTATCTTGGCCCTTCCTCCCTATGTAAAGGGATTTTTTCTACTAGGGCTAATTCTTCCTCCCTTTGTTTAGCCAATGCTTTCTTCAATCCCATGGTTCTAGGTCTTCTCCTAGATTGTCTTTCTTCATCACTACTCTCCTCATAAATTTCTATTAACTCTTATATTTTTATTTGTGCCTTTTGGTATTCTTTTTAGGCTTTGAGGGCTCTAGCTTCATAGATTTCTATTCGTGTCCCCAGCTGCCTATTCTCCAAGTCAAGGGCATCATTCACACTCTTGGCCGTTTCCAAATGTGCTTGGAGATCTTTGATTTGTACATTTCTATCTTGGAGGAGAATATTTGTGATTATTGCTTCATTATCCTCATTATTATCTACATGAATGATCTCAAATTCCCTCTCCACCTCATGGTCTTCTTCTTCTTCCTTTACCCTTTTTTCCCTTTGTCTAGTGGCTGAGCTGACGTAGATGGCAAGGTCCCTTGACGTTTGGAGGTAGCAAACACTTGCCTTGATCCTATTTGATATGTGAGAGGCAGAAAATAAAATTTTTTTACTAGAACACTGCTTTCATGACTGACTTCAAGATTACCTTTCCTTTCATCAATGATCCCTATATTTGTGTCTTCTTCATGTTGTTCTTGACTGCCCTCTTGAGAGGTGTTTTCATTTTCCTTCATGCTAATATCACTGTCATGACCTTCACCACTATCATCAATCTCTTGAATTCTTTTTGGGTTCATGGTGTCACTGCTAGAGGTGTCTTTGTCAATTTCTTCATCACTTTTTTAAGCATTTTCATCATTTCCATCCTCTTCCATATCTTCTTCAGTGTCATTTTTTTCTAAACTGTCCTCTTCATCAGAGTCATTGTTTTGCCCACTGCCATTGTCTTCATCTTCTGCATCTGTCTCTTCTTTTAATTTTGTCTTTTCATCATCTTTCCCTTCTTCATTTGTCTCTTCTTCACTGCTTGGCCCATTGTTTTCTTCTTTATCTTCACTGTTTTTCTCATCCAAATCTGCCTCTGTCTCTTGACTGTCATTTTCCTTTTGGGGAGAGGATTCATGTGTGGATGAGGAATCATGGTCAGTAGGGGTTGATGGAGGAATGGAGGAAGGTAGATGATATGAAGAGCGTAAACTTTGTAGAGGAAGAGGTTGTGGATTTGTGAAAACATCATGGGCGATGAACACTTCCCATGAGATACCCTGTTTCTCTAATTGATGCAACACAATCATCTTGATGAGAGAATAGTGGAAAAGACTTTGCATTTGTTGTGAACTTGAGGTCTTCTTTGTACAATGTATGACATCTTGTCAATACTTCTAAAAAGATAATCGGGAAAATGTAGCAGCTTGGCCCTAGTGAAATGCATAAGTAGTCTTATATGGTAGGAATAAAGTCTAGAAAACCTCCCTTCGCATGTAAAATAATTCATGATGACTTTCATTAATGGGAAATATCTTTGCAATAAATGGGAAAAGGGAAAAATAGCTTTGCAATCAGCTTGGTATCTTGGTTTCAAGAAATGATGATAATGGCTTAGGTCTAAATTCATCTGCTTGAACCATTTTTCTCCTAGGCAAGGTATCCCAGTGGCCATGGCAATTGTATTGGTGGACAACTCAAAATTCACTCCAACTAGATGCACTTGACGGTCATGGAGGTTGAGGATCAAAATTCTGGTCAACTCAGGGTGACTTTGGACTCTTTGTACTTTCTCATAGAAGTCAAAGCAACCTACCTCTTGAAAATATGCATTTTTTGTAGGGGAGGCTGTCAATTCCTTAGTGTTTATAGGCTCAAACTTGTTCACTATCCCACCCTTTCTCTGTTGTCCTCTAGGCCTTTGGCCTTCCTCATCACTGTCAACACTACCTTCTCTTGGCATTTTATCCTTTACTCTTGTCTTGAAATCAAAAAACCAGAAAATTGTTTATGAAAGGATATGGAGAGGGCAAGTGATATGATAATGAGAAAGGCAGTGATTTGAAATTTTGGAGGGGAAATGATGAGTGAAGAAGGACACCTTGGGCCTTAGTGTGTTTTTAGCATGTAGGTGGATGGATGCTCTTCAATCAGCAATTTTGTTTAGCATGGGGACCCAACTTCTCTTTTAGGGTTTTTCTTTCCTTTACATTTCTTACTAAGTTTGACTTTTAAAATTGCATGAGAGGGGTTATAGGTCAAAATACCTCTTAAAAATCCTTCAGGAGGTGTCAAGCAAATAATTTGAAAATATTTGAGGAATTTGGAGGCTTGAAACAACTTGAAAAGCTCCCTGGTTGAAGAAAAACAGACAGGAGTGAAGTATGGGCCAGTCGGGTGGCTTTTGCAAGACCTGAATAGACAAGTGCGCAGCATAGGAGCTGTTGGGTGGGTTCTGCACGCCCTTGTGCGTAGTTTCGGGAGCTATCAGGAAACTTCTGCACGCCCCTGCATGTAGCACTGGGCGGAAAATGCACGCTATCGAGCAGTCCTGCACACAGTTGAATAGTCTAGCGCGCAACGTCGGAGGTGAGGCTCGGGCCTATCAGGTGAGCAGGGGCTCAGGCTATCGGGCTTTGCACTGAACGTGCCCTGTGTGTAACGCACTCCCACAGGCACGTAGCACCCCATTGAAAATTCTACAGAATGCATGCACAGGCGCATATCACAACTTCTCAAGTGCGTAGCGCAGGTATTTTTCAGGGGCATAGCACAATTTTCTTGCCCAAACATCTGCTAGAAAATTCTGAAATTTTTGAAAACCTTCCACCTTCTTTTCAAATGATAAATGGATGTGAGTGATAATGAAATGCTTTTTATACCCTTGGATTTTAATAAATTGAAAACCAAAACCCACTTTGCTAATGTTTTGCTTTTGGTCTTTTTATCTCTTTACCGATATTTCCTTTTCTTTTGCAGGTGGTGACTTGAACATAAAAAATGACCTTTTGGTAGTTGATTTGAAAACACAACCTTTTTCCTTTGGCCACTTCTATTTGTTGTAGGTGCCATAACACAGTTTTTTGTTTTCTTTGTCATTCTTTGGAATCTTGACAACTTTAGTCACTTACTCAGCAAACTCATGATTTGCCTGGTGTTCCATTTTGACACTTTGACCTTATGATCTCTTTCCTTTGACCATTTTGATGAATATTGGCTATACTTGAGAGTTTTGTCTCCTTCGCACTGATACTCTTTGTGATTTCTCCCTTTGGTGTAGTGAAAAATTTTTGCCTTGACAAACCATGTAAGTCACCTTGAACATCCTTTTTGAAAACCTCTTGCTGTCATGGTGAAGGTCCATCATTTTCCTTTTTAATAAAACTTCAATTCATGTTTAGTGATGTTGATGTACCTCTATCCTTGTGGCCTTTTTGCATGTACTCCTTGATGGGCAACACCTTTTATTCAATCAGTCATTAGACCCTGATTTTCTTTGTTCATAGGCCTACTGTCTCTCTCTTGATGTGGTTGCTCTTAGGGATGTTTTACCCTTCTTACCTTACCTCTTTTTCCATTGATGTCCCTCTCATTCATTCATGCAGAAATTTCTAAGATGGGCAACTATCTTTTGCAGAGGTTGTGCTTTGACCAAGGAGGTCCTTTCTTGAACAATTTTTGATACCCTTTGGACAATCATGAGCTAACCCTCCTTTTCATTTGATTTCATCTTTGGGCACATGTAAAATAGTGAGTTTAGAAAACCAAAACAATGAATAACCTATGAGACCCTACATGACCTATTGGGAGGCATTTTGGACTTTGCCTTTAGCTGAACACTTAACTTAGGGTTTGTAGGTGTAAAACAGAGTATTGAAAAATCTTTATGCATTGCAATCCTAGAAATTGATAACTTTGGTTTATCTAAAGAGCCCAGAAAGGTAGCTTAAAACCACCAATGCTTGAGGAATTTGGTGAATAGGGGAAAAGGTTAGGCTACTTGGGCAATCCAAGGTGTAAGTAGAAGGGTTAGGCAAACAAAAATAGAGTGGTAAGGTCAAAGGTGGCAAACATAGTGAGAATTAGTGACATAAGCCCATGATTTGGACTTTTGGGAGTGATAGACTGGCCATCCCTTGATAGAGTAGTAGAACAGTGAAAAATTTATCCTAAGGATAATGAAGGCAATGAGATTTCTAGAACTCACAAGATTCATGAATTTTGTTTATAGAAATCTAGGATAAGAATTTAGTCATCTACAAAGGCAAAAATTACTGATGACTAACAATGGCTCCACTTGGGGAGGACAGCTCCTTTTCAGAAGGTGTCCAGAATTTCAGATCTCTTGGTTTCATGAAGACCAGTGCCTCATCCAGAGGGCAGATTTTTCTTCTTTATTTTGATGATGCTTGCTTTAAGTTATGGTCTTAATAATCTAAAAAATGATTACTCCAACTTCATCTTCTACCTACCCATCTTATTTTGCCTAGTATTTTTTCTTCCTTGGGTGCACTTAAACTGGCAAACCCCTGACATTTCTTTTCTTTTGAAATCAAAAACAAACTATCTACTTGTACCCTTATTACTTCCAAGGATTTAGATTATGCTAATGAACTCTTTTTATTCTCTACCTAGTCTAACTGAATGTCAATATTAGGCTGTATGACAGACTTCATTCTCTAAGCTATAAACATGAAATTGAAAGCATGGTTTAAATCAGAATTAGGCAATCTGACTAACCATGGGTTGTGGCATTAGAACAAGCTGCACACAAACATTCTTTTTGTACAAACAAAACTATAAAATAAGGGATGTGATTTATCATTTGGTAAGAATCCCTATCTTTCTCTTTGGTTTAGATTTAAGCATGTGGAACCAGTATCTTTCATTCCTAATCTATTTCCTTTTGACAAGTCAAGATTAAATGATTTGACAAGCTCTCTTTCACTAACTTATCAACATAGATTTAAAGCATGTTTAGCCATGATTAGGCTAGATGACTGAACAAGGTCTTATTTTTGAACAAGTAGTGGCATTTAGGCTTGCACACTATCAGTACTACTATTTTTTGGGTATGGGGTTGTACCTTTTTTCAAATCTGCCCTCTTTTTCTTTCTTTTTTTGTTTTTGTGTTTTTGTGAATTTTCTCATGCAATTTTTATGTACAATGAATGAAAAATTTTAAACTAAGGGTTTTTACAGCAATTTTACTTGAGCATCCTGTCCTCAAAAGGATCTCCTAACATTATTTTTCCATTCTGTTAGGTAAACATGACTCGGGGTAGAGTCAATGTTGACTAGGGTAAATAGTAGTGGTTTTGGCGCACATGGTATTGTGCATCCATGGTTTTAGCCCATGGTATTGCATGTAATTGAGCCTATAAGAGGTTGGGAATACTGCATTGTAAGGTAGGCCTGGAGGTGAGTGATGAAGGTTCACTTGGCCGGATTGGCCAGGGTTGTGGCCAATGGTTAATGAAATTTCATTGGTTGGGTTTTTCCCCAGAGTTTGGGGTTTTCCCGGATAAACATATGTGTTTATGTTAATGATTTGTTGCTGGCATTTTATGTTTATTTCTCTTGGTAAATTCTTTATTGTTTCCGTTGTGCATACATTCAGCTCTTGAAAATAGAAATCATAGTTACCTCCATTTGAAAGCATGGTATAAGGATTTTTCCAAAAAAATTCAAACAAGCCATGCTCTCCTTAGTATTTCCTCTTTGATTCTTGCTTCCAAAACTTGTGTCTGTCAAAGAACCTCCTTAGGTGAAAAAGGTACTCTTTATCAGCTTCACAATAGATAATGGTGTCATCAATGTATATCATAGTGAAGAAGTTGAAAATAGGGGCCATGGCTCTTTGGAAGGCATCTTCAACACTCCTTAATCCAGGGAGCATTTGGTCAAACATGTATTTGCTCCAAGGAACTTTGAAAATGGCTTTATGTTGATTGATCAGAAGAGGTATCATCTGATGATAACCTGAAACACAATCATGTAAAGACATCTCGTTAGAAATTCCTACCCTTTGTATAGGATGAGTTATCTTGGGAAAAGGGTATTTGTACTTCATGGAGGTTTTGTCTAGGTACCTAAAGTCTATACACAGTCTGCATCCTTTGGCTTTCTTTGTTAGTGACAAAATGTTTCCAAGGATTTCATTGTTTCTCTTGGAAGGAGACCTCATTTGAATAATGCATTTGTCACAAGGTTTTAAGCTTTCATCAATATATATACAAGCATCTTGAATCTTCTTGCATAGCCTTATGTATTTCAGTTTTGTGTGTAATGACAGAGTTCTAGATAACTTAATTATTTTGGGTCTTGCTAGGCTGCCCACATTATACTCCTTTATATCAATTTCAGTAGACACTCCTTTAGGATCCATAGCAATATTTGTGAGAGTCAACAGTCCTTCTAAAAGGACAAAAATATTTGATGCTGAGGTGTCTATGTAAGGCAAAAACATAAGACTCTTTTGACCTGGATTCCCAAATATTTCTGTTATGTGAGGGTATTTCAGCACTTCTGGATTGACAAAAGGGAAAATTTATATTTTCGAGGTTTGTCCTTTATTTGAGAAATCTGATTCAGATTCCAAACTGATTTTTGGTTTTGAAATTTCATTTTCAGTTTGCAAAAAATCAAGTTCAATTTTATCATCATGTGGTTGTTCAGGGTTGTTATCGTGTTGACTTTTGAGTTCCTCATGCAGAGACTAGTTTGACTGTTGTAGTGTGTCTAGGTCTGTCTCAACTTTACTTACCTACTCATTAATTTCCTCTTCATTACACAAGATGAAATAATCAAGATCTGAGTGAATGGAATAGACAGTGTTAGCCACCTATAATATTTTGTTATACCAAAAGGTGGCTAAGATCTTTTTTGAGCCTCCAAGGAACAAATTTTATCACTAAAAATTGTTGGCTCTTGAAGACTCCTTGTAGGCCTCATGCCTTTGTCCAAAATCCTCATTTGTCATTCCATTTTTATACCGTGTAAATTTCATCGTATTCCAATGAAAACTGAAGAAACCATCATTTTTTCCCCTTTCTCCCACTCATAACCAACCTTCTATTTACTCCCCTTTTTCTTCATATTATTTCTCATTTTTCATAATTTTCTCCTTCCATTCATGAGAATTCCCCTTTTGCTAAAGTTGGAAACTCACTTTTAACCTGCTTTATTTTAACCCCATTTCCATTAAAAAACCAAGCGCTAACCCTGTTCGGCGCTCATCGCATCGGAAGTATCCAAATGCGCGAGACTTGTGCTCTATTCAAAAGTTCCAATTGCGATCATACTTTGGTTTGAAATGCTCCGATGCGATTAATCCTTTGTAAATACAAAAAACCGATCGCATCGTTTATTTTATATATCCAGTAAGCCCGCCTCCGGCGCTTAAAAACATTGTAAATTTTCATTACTGTTCTGCTTTTTCCTTTATAAAACCCAAGAACCCACTTATCCAAAGTTTCAACTTAAAAGCTTGAAATCACGTGTTAAATATAAAATGGTTAGATTAAAAAGACCGATCGTGCAATCGTAATCGGGAAAATTTCAATGGGTTGATCGAAAAGACCAGGCCTGCAGTTTCGATTGCGATTAGGCCCGCAGTTTCGATTGCGATTAGGCCCGAAGTTTCGATTGCGATTAGGCCGATGGGGCCGTATTGCGATTAGGCTCAGCTTCGATTGCGATCTCCGATTAGATCTGGACCGTCCACGTGTCCAGATCGGACGGTCCAAAACTACTCCTCCTTATTCTTCTCCCGCTATCCTTTTTGCTTTTCTATGCAGATCTCCACCGTTGGTTGCCTTCATCCGACGGCTTCGCTCCTCCCCCGCCATCTGAAGCAGTTTAAACCTATTTTCGCAGGATTTCTTAACTATTTTTGTGTTTTGCAGGCATTTTAATGGTTTTCCATTGTTTAATGAAAGAAAGTCGAGGGTTGGGAAAGACGTTTCCTGCACCTTCGAGCTGTTAAAGAGAACCATCTGCGGGGTTTCGCTCCATTTTTTTCTCAATGCTTCATGGGCATTGATGCCTTTAAAAATCCCAGTGCGGCCTGCACATCGACAAGACACTGTTTTAATTCAAAAACAGTTAAAGAGTATCAGTTTGAAGACAGAGCACAGCAGATGAAGATTGAAGACGGTTTTTATGGGGATTATGGCTAAGACCGTTATCAAAAGCCTAATCCCCAATCTAAAACACAGTTTAAAGGAAAAACCTAAAGTGTTTCATCAGACAGAAAGCCTCCACCACCACATCTGAGGCAAATTGATTCCTCAGCTACCACCGAGCCACCTGTCACCTCAAACCTTTCAAACAGAGGCCGAAGTTATTGAAGAAAATCAGATATTCGCCTCCAGCGCAGCCAGGGAGTTACTTCTGCAAGGAAATCAATGCAGAAAATATCTACAGAGTTACTCCAAACATTACATAAAGCCTCAAAGTCAAATAAAGCTCCCACCGAGCTTAATCCGTAAATGTAAAACAGTTAATACAGTGTTCCACCTGTGAACTTCTTCATCGAGCCCCTCAAAGGGCCGAGAAGTCTTGAACCTTTTTTAATTATCCTGAGAGATATTTTCTTAGATCACCTCCTCATTCTTCTATAAATGCCTCAGAAGAAGATGAAAAATTGTTGGTTGCAGAACTTTGAAATACACTTGAGCTCGAGACTTCTATTTGTACATAGTGTTCACTGGCCCTTGAAGCTCTGTTTGCACTAGAGTAGTTAGGTTGAATAGTGAAGATGATTGCTGAACTGAAACATTGGACTTGAAGATTGTAACTGGTTTGACATCAATATAAAATTTGTTTCTTGGGATCCTGATCTTTATCATTGGTAAAGTGCTTCTTTCTTTGTTAATCGTTTTCCTTCTATGTATGCCATATTGTTCATTTTCCCTCTGTAAAGAACAGTTTAAACAGGGTTAGGATTTTCTATATAGTAGTAACCTTCTCTGGCTGAGAAATCTTTATATTAATGTTTTCTTCAGATTTGTTTATTCAAGAATGATTCAATACAGTTTAAACAGTTAGGAATGTTGGCGTTCCCTCGTCCTTCTGTTTGCTCAAACATTGTTCTCGAACGTTATTTCCATTATTTGCTATTAAAGTTAGACTAGAGAAGATATGGTTTGTCCTGATTCCTAGATTCTTTTCTCAAAAGGCAGATTCTGAAAGTTTCCCTTGGTGTTGACTGAAAGCAGACTAGGTTTAAAAGTACTTTATCTGATCTTAAGTTACACTCTGTTTTTCTTATGTGTTTTCATACTTTCTGAAGGTAATTATGTGGATTACTGGATTGTTTGTCAATTAAGCTGCTTTAATAAGAACTTGCCCAAGAATTCTATGGTTAGCCCTGTCCTTGGTTGGTTTTAAAACAGTTACTTAAAAGGCTTTTCTTGTTTGGACTGACTATAAATCCTCTGAGAAATTATTATCAGTTTCCACCCCTCCAACATTTTAATGTTTCCATTCCATCATTTTAATCTCAATAATCTTGTGGTATAGATAGCTTTCCCCTTGGATCACACTTGATGTTGTTGTTCAATTAAAGCCCAGATATGACTCCATAGCCCAATGGACTAAAAACCAGTGTTATATCTATCTATCTACCAAAACCGTTCTATTTTCTTGCAACTTCTCACTTTTGAAACTTTTGTACTTAGGACTTTCCCCTCAAGTAACATTTCATGCTCAACCATCCAAAACAAAACAAAAACCTTGGCCTTCATAACTAGCCTAATATCATTACCTTAAGCTTTTCAAAGACAATATCCATCTTTGCACATATTGGAGAGATCCCTCTCCGGATTTAGGAGGGCTAGATCCTAGAATCCCAAAGTTGGTTGAAATGATGTTAACTCTGTGATTGGACTCTCCCAATCTTGCTAATAAATTACAGAGACATAACATTTTTGGCGACTCCACTGGGGAAAACTTTAACTCAGAATCTCTGGTTCCATGACAAGTGTTCTATTTTGCAGCTGAGCCACCAGAACCTAACATTTCTGGCGACTCCGCTGGGGACCTGAGTGTTTTTAATACCTTTTAGAGGCCTCAGAAAACCCTTTATTCAAGAAAATTTTGAGAGTATAAAGCAGCCTTTTCAAGCACTACCAAGAAATGGTAATCATGATGGAGCTTGTTTAAATCAGTGACAAACTAGGTCAACCCTAGGATTCTTTTAAGTTTCATCTAACCTTGGAAAATCAGCTAGCTTAGCCATAAGGATAGACTGTCTTTGTTTCATAACCGTAGCTAAGTTTTGAGGCAAAGTTAGGACATTCTTCTAAACCATAAATAAAACAATTCAAAAAATACCAAAAAATATTTCAGATTGGAATTAAATAAACATGGTGGTGGACCATAAGACCTTTTACCTCTAAAAGGAGCTAAAAATTTCCACTTGGCGACTCCACAATCCTAGCAGACCTTAAGACTCCACTGGGAAGAACCCTTATCATTATAAAATCATTCAAACTCAGTTAGAGGACTGTGGGATTTAAAATTGTAAAAACAGATTGGTTAACCTCTCCAAGATTGTCATATCTGGTTGAACTTTTCTTGTTTTAGGACTAAACAACATAACATAGTGGCTTCTAAAAAGATTCACACTAGAGCCCATCCTGACCCTGATCCACCTGAGATAGTTGATAACCTAGAAAGCATCCTTAGGAAGTCTCCTAAGATTAAAATCTTAAACTGTTTTCAGATCACCCTTGAGAGCTAATTCAGTTCCTGAGAATCTTACAGCTCTACAAGAATCATATGGTGGTGGAATCATAAAACGTTTTACCTCCTTAGGAGCGAAAAATTTTCCACCTGGCGACTCCACACTCTGAAACTCCTAGAAGACCAAATGACTCCACTGGTAGAAGACCCTGAACTGATTGACCGGACACAGTGACCTCTTTTCTGATTTACAAACATGATTCCGAGAATACAACGAAGATACGCCCCAATGAGTAGAGATCATATCCCTGGGTTTCCACATAAGATGCCCCGGATGACTTGGGATGACAACCTGCCTGTTTTCCAAGGTGAAAAGTTTGATGACCCTCTATTACATCTCATCAGATTTCATATACATGTATGGAGGTTGAAAGTTGAATGGCATGAAGACTGCCTAATGAAAATGTTCATGTTAACATTAGAAGGAAAAGCTAGGGATTGGTATGAATGCTTAAGATCTAGTAGTTTGTTTTCTTTAAGAGACCTTGAATATGTGTTCTATGAGAACTATGAAGAAAACACTATGTCATTATCATGGGGTGCAATATATTATGATCCATCACAAAACATCACCCAACACATTATAGATAATGAGGAAGCTTTGGAAGAGATGCATCCTAAAGATCTTTTAACAGCCATTCATGAGTTTAATATCCTATTGAAAAATTTTAAAAACATAGATGAATCACTTGAGGAAGAAAACAAACAAGAAATAAAGAACATTCCTCAAGATTTTCCTGAAAAATTAGATAATGATTCATCATCCCTTATAGCCGAGGCTCAAAAAGACACCCAGCCTCAAAATCAGTCTTCACAAGAAACAAAGAACTGCTGTACTCCTGTTCAAAGGAACATAGAAACATCCTTCCCTCTGACAGAAAAAGAGATAGATCAGACTATTTATAAACAGTCAGTCTCTGAAATTTTTTGCGAAACAAACACTCTTGCCCATTCACATAAAGAACTTTGTTTTATAGATTTAGAAAGTTATCTTGTAGATCAGTTAGAAGAAAAGCAAACTGATGACCCAATATGTTCGACTGACAAAATTGTTTATTCAGATTATTTTCTGAATTTCGATCAGTCTGATGATGATGATGATAAGTTCCAAGAAAAAACTAATCATGCAGGGCAACCAGCGTTTGATTGGTGTTATCATTTTCACCATCACCAGCTTGAAAGCCAAAAACATCCGTTTCAATCCATCACTAATGGCTTTCACATAATTGGAAATCAACAGCCTTTCAACTCAAAAGGTGAAGAGAAGAGCAATAAAGAAATTTTTGAGCAAAAGGAGCTTTCTCTTGAAAAAGAGGAAACCTTTAAATACTCCCCTGCTCAAGAATATAATAACCTCTTCATACAAATTAATCCACTGAATACAAGCATACCAGGGTTACCAGATGACAACACTGTTAAATATGATGAGTCCTCCAGTTCAGAGGATGATGAAGATGAAGGAGAAAAACAAATAGAAGACTATCCTGCTGTGGATATATCATCTTCTCGAGAAGAAACTTCTCCCTTCACTAATATTAGTCTGTCATTTAAAGAGCCTGAATTTATATCAGAAGCAAGCATAGATTCAAAGAAAGAAGATATTTCACTGTTTGCTATTTTGCAGGTTAAGAATGATGATACTTCCAAGCTACATACTGAAGAGATAGTCTTCAAAGCTGATGTCTTAGAAGTAGATGATCTACCAATTGTGGAGGATCAAAAGGAAGAGAATCCTCATCTTTTCTTTGTTGATCCTATGAAAGAGTGTGTGGAAATCCCGACTGGCTCAAATTACCAAGCATTGACCCTTTGCAAGAGCCAGAGACATGAAAAGCTGTCACCTTCTGTGATAGCCTTGACATTGAAGGTTAACCTTCAATATGTTCTATGGATACCTTTGAAAAGCAGCCAGAGTTACTACTTCTTCTTGACATTACTCAGCTGGCTGCATTGGCACTTTTGTATCATATGAATATGTAAATACTCCATGTTTAAAATAGGTTAGATAGGAATGTCAATAAAGCTCAGTTCCGAGCATGTAGTTAGTTGTTGTTTTCTTCTTTGGAGAAAAATCAAGAATTCAAAAATACAAAAACAAAGAAAGAATGAAAAGAGGGCAAATTGACAAAACAATAAAGGTATAGCCCCATACCAAAAAGAGAAACAAATCTGAAAGTGTGCAAGCTTAAATGCCACTCCTGCAAAACACACTTCTAGTTGGTCAAACTGTTTAATCTTGACTAATTAGCTTTCAATTTTCTGCTGATAGGGTAGTGAATTTGATTTTCCAAACCGTTTAATCTTGGCTTATCAGTAGATAGATTAGGATAGAAATTAAGGTTCAAACAAACTCAAAATCTGAACCAAAGTTTCCAAAGAGAGATGACTCAAAACTGTTTTATTTTTCTGAGTCATAAAAGAGAAAAACTGGTTCTAATTTGCCCAAAATCTGAATCAGATATCAAGAAAGAGACAACTCAAAACAAAATTAAAAACAGAGCTGTAAAGAAAAGAAGGCCATAATGAGAAACTTTCAGATCTTAAGCCTTCCATTTTGATTTAATTTTCTGCAAATAATAATCTATGAGCAGCTTGTTTTTATGCCATAGATCATAGCAAGTCGAACAGCTCAATCTTGACTTGACTATTTTTAAATTTATGTTGTAGAATTTAGAGAATGAAAGTTTGTTGGACTGTTTAATCCCAACAAACAGTAGACTAGGTAGAGAAATATCTGAGCTCAACTGTTTAATCTGAGTTCATGAGAAATAAGGATTAGAAATAGATTAGATTTCCTGCTTTCAAAAGAATAAAATGTTGTGAATAGAGTTTGCCAATCCAAGTGCACTCTGATGAATAAAAATGCTAGATCTGTAGGATTGGGTAGGTAGCAAGCTGGTTGATAAAGGTCCATTGTTTTCATGGCTGCCAAATATGTTTTTAGAAAAAGATCATTCATATAACAGAAGGACAGCCCAATGGATGAGGCAACTAGTCAGCCTCCCAGAAGTCAAGTCTGAATTCTTGATGCCTTCAAGAAGGCACCATCCCCAAGTGGAGCCACTGTTAGCCACCTATAATATTTTGTTATACCAAAAGGTGGCTAAGATCTTTTTTGAGCCTCCAAGGAACAAATTTTATCACTAAAAATTGTTGGCTCTTGAAGAATCCTTGTAGGCCTCATGCCTTTGTCCAAAATCCTCATTTGTTGTCCCATTTTTATACTCAGAAAATTCTGCTGATTCCAAATGAAAAACCGCTGAAGAAACCATCATTTTTTCCCCTTTCTCCCACTCATAACTAACCTTCATTTATTCCCCCTTTTCTCCATATTATTTCCCTACTTTTCATAAGTTTCTCCTTCCATTCATGAGAATTCCCCTTTCCATAGTTGAAAACTCACTTTTTAACTGTTTCGGAACCCCCATTTCCATTAAAAAACCAAGCGCTAACCCTGTTCGGCGCTCATCGCATCAGAAGTATCCAAATGCGCGAGACTCGTGCTCTATTCAAAAGTTTTGATTGCGATCATGCTTTGGTTTCAAATGTTCCGATGCGATTAATCCTTTGTAAATACAAAAACCCGATCGCATCGTTTATTTTATATATCCAGTAAGCCCGCCTCCGGCGCTTAAAACATTGTAAATTTTCATTACTGTTCTGCTTTTTCCTTTATAAAACCCAAAAACCCGCTTATCCAAAGTTTCAACTTAAAAGCTTGAAGTCACGTGTTTAATAAAAATGGTTAGATTAAAAAGACCGATCGCGTAATCATGATCGAAGAATTCACAATGGGTTGATCGAAAAGACCAGGCCCGCAGTTTCGATTGCGATTAGGCCCGCAGTTTCGATTGCGATTAGGCCCGCAGTTTCGATTGCGATTAGGCCCGCAGTTTCGATTGCGATCCTTCGATTGAGTCTGGACCATCCACGTGTCCAGATCGGACGGTCCAAAACTACTCCTCCTTATTCTTCTCCCGCTATCCTTTTTTCCTTTCTATGTAGATCTCCACCGTTGGTTGCCTTCATCCGACAGCTTCACTCCTCCCCCGCCATCTGAAGCAGTTAAACCTATTTCCGCAGGATTTCTTAACTATTTTTGTGTTTTGCAGGAGTTTTAATGGTTTTCCATTGTTTAATGAAAGAAAGCCGAGGGTTGGGAAAGACGTTTCCTGCGCCTTCGAGCTGTTAAAGAGAACCATCTGCGGGGTTTCGCTCCATTGTTTTCTTAATGCTTCATGGGCATTGATGCCTTTAAAAAGCCCAGTGCGGCCTGCACATCGACAAGACACTGTTTTAATTCAAAAATAGTTAAAGAGTATCAGTTTGAAGACAGAGCACAGCAGATGAAGATTGAAGACGGTTTTTATGGGGATTACGGCTAAGACCGTTATCAAAAGCCTAATCCCCAATCTAAAACACAGTTTAAAGGAAAAGCCTAAAGTGTTTCATCAGACAGAAAGCCTCCACCGCCACATCTGAGGCAAATTGATTCCTCAGCTACCAACGAGCCACCTGTCGCCTCAAACCTTTCAACGAGAGACGGGGTGTTGAAAATCAGATTTCGCCTCCGGTAGCGACCAGGGGAGTTACTTAGAAATAAGTACGAGAAAATATCTGTGATTGCTCCAAACATTACGCATAAAGCCTCAAAGTCAAATAAGCTCCCCACTTAGGGAAGCAATCAGTAAATGTAAACGATTATATAGGTGTTCCACATGAACTTCTTCATCGATCCTGAGAAAAGGCGAAGTCTTGAACCTGTATTAATTATCCTGAGAGATATTTTCTCAGATCACCTCCTCATTCTTCTATAAATGCCTCAGAAGAAGATGAAAAATTGTTGGTTGCAGAACTTTGAAATACACTTGAGCTCGAGACTTCTATTTGTACATAGTGTTCACTGGCCCTTGAAGCTTTGTTTGCGCTAGAGTAGTTAGGTTGAATAGTGAAGATGATTGTTGAACTGAAACATTGGACTTGAAGATTGTAACTGGTTTGACATCAATATAAAAGTTGTTTCTTGGGATCTTGGTCTTTATCACTGGTGAAGTGCTTCTTTCTTTGTTAATCGTTTTCCTTCTATGTATGCCATATTGTTCATTTTCCCTCTGTAAAGAACAGTTTAAACAGGGTTAGGATTTTTTGTATAGCAGTAACCTTCTCTGGCTGAGAAATATTTATCTTAATGTTTTCTTCAGATTTTTTTATTTAAGAATGATTCAATACAGTTTAAACAGTTAGGAATGTTGGTGTTCCCTCATCCTTCTGTTTGCTCAAACATTGTTCTCGAATGTTATTTCCATTATTTGCTATTAAAGTTAGACTAGAGAAGATATGGTTTGCCCTGATTCCTAGATTCTTTTCTCCAAAGGCAGATTCCGAAAGTTTCCCTTGGTGTTGACTGAAAACAGAATAGGTTTAAAAGTACTTTATCTGATCTTAAGTTACACTCTGTTTTTCTTATGTGTTTTCATACTTTCTGAAGGTAATTATGTGGATTACTAGATTGTTTGTCAATTAAGCTGCTTTAATAAGAACTTGCCCAAGAAGTCTATGGTTAGCCCTGTCCTTGGTTGGTTTTAAAACAGTTACTTAAAAGGCTTTTCTTGTTTGGACTAACTATAAATCCTCTGAGAAATTATTATCAGTTTCCACCCCTCCAAAATTTTAATGTTTCCATTTCATCATTTTAATCTCAATAATCTTGTGGTATAGATAACTTGCCCCTTGGATCACACTTGATGTTGTTGTTCAATTAAAGCCCAGATATGACTCCATAGCCCAATGGACTAAAAACCAGCGTTATATCTATCTGTCTGCCAAAGCTGTTCTATTTGCTTGCAACTTCTCACTTTTGAAACTTTTTTCACTTAGGACTTTCCCCTCAAGTAACACTTCATGCTCAACTATCCAAAACAAAACCTTGGCCTTCATAACTAGCCTAATATCATTACCTTAAAGCTTTTCAAAGACAATATCCATCTTTGCACATATTGGAGAGATCCCTCTCCGGATTTAGGAGGGCTAGATCCTAGAATCCCAAAGTTGGTTGAAATGATGTTAACTCTGTGATTGGACTCTCCCAATCTTGCTAATAAATTACAGAGACCTAACAGACAAGAGTGTTGTTTGGCCTATCTAGGCTACTAACCATATACTTCATATGTAACTCTCGGTATAGTCTCCTTGTCTAGTTAAAAACATGGATGGTAGCATAGGACATGTCAAGCTGGAGGTTCCCCTAAAGCTTGGCTCCCCAATATCTGGATAAAAGCATATCATACTTGGGGGGAATATCAGCAACAACTATGTCCATGACTAGACTCTTAGCAAGTATTTGCGCCAGTTTGACGCAAAGATCCTTGATTAGGCCCAAACATTTGACTCTACTCGAATCGAAAGAGTATAAGTCTTTGTAAGGTTTGGTTATTTCTAGGACTAATCTTTCCATCACTACCTTAGGCATGAGCTTGTGCAAGGCACCAGAATCTAGCATAGTATTGTGTAATATTTTTTCATGTATGTTTAGGCTAACATAGAAAGGAGGGACAACTCCTTCTTGGTATTTTCCCTCAAATTCGGGACCAAACAACAACTCTATTTTGTCATCAGTCAAGTTTAGCATGTTTGTATCATTCCCTATGTCCAAAAATTTCAAAACTTGGGACCTGTACATGTCTTGAGTTACCAATTCAATGAGAGGTATGGTTATCTTGATTTTAGCGATCTCTCCTTCAAAACTGAAAGGTACTTGTGTTTTAGACATATTTACATCAGTTTTATCAACCATAAAGTTTTCTACATTTTTAATTTGCTGATTATGATTTGGGGCTTTGGACAAAAGAGTTTTCTCAGGGCCACTAGTAGAGGTACTAGGGCAGCTTGTGTCACCACTTGGTTGGTTAGTTTTGTCTCTATTTGGATCAGTTTTCTTAGCCATAGTGTTGACATTGTTTTTTGTCTTCTTAGGAGCACTTTCAGGTGTTTTCCTAACAACCTATTTGGTTTTTCTTGGGGTAATCTTGGTTCTTCTTGCTCCTAAGGTCATATTACCTATGGACTTCCATTATTTCATTTTCAAATCCCAATCTGTAGTCTTCGGAATTCTTATAGTTATTTTCAGTTTGGTCTGGGGAAAAGAATCTTGTTCTTCTTCTGTGAGAAAAACATTATCTTCATTATCCGAACCTATTAAGTTTACATAGCTTTCTTCAAGTTCTGCATTCTCTCTTCCCTCTTCATCAAGATAATTTTCTTGGAAAGGAGGCCTAATTTGTTGGTCATTGTCTCATGGCCTATTTTGGGAAGGGTCTCTTCTAAAGTTTTGAGTTCTGTTTCTATTTTTGGGATTTGGTTGATTTTCCCTAGGAGGTGTTCCTTCATTCAAGTTTATCCTTTCCATCATTCTCTCCATGGTTCTAACTAGGTTATCTATCTTGGCATCGGAAGAAGAGGTTGAGGCTATGGTTTCATCTTTGTAAGTGAATTTTTTTTCCGACCTCATCCTAGCTCTCTTTTCAATCAAGTTGTACACTTTGTTATAGCATCATTTCTCACCTTTATATGATTCATGATTGCTTTTATGGCTTTGGGAACCCATTCCTATAGACTTGAACAAATTCACTAAAAAAACAGTGTAAAAATCCCCATACGGGGTTATGCCTAGACTTTTCCGCGTGTATACGCGAGTCCACATGTACTTTTCCGTGTATGCAATTAAAATCATTAAAAAATATATTAAAATTCCCTATTTTCGGGCTGGGTTGATGGTTACTCTGGTAGTTCAACCACCCCAGCACGTGGCCAACTATTTCCAACTGATGAAACAACTACTTTGAGGGAGTATAAAAGCCCCTCATGTGCATGGCCTAAGGGAGAGAGAAATTATTGATATTATACTCTGTTGGAATCCTCTATCCAAGTCTGAATTCCCGTGCCTCCTGCACTTCCCAGTTCATTACAGGAAACCCTTGTTTCCCGGAGATGCTCATCTCTCTATATGTCATCTCGTATGCACCAGTTCGGAAGGAATCTTAGCGAGGCAAGGGTGGGACGGATTCGGACGACGGTCTGCTCAAAGATCATGGAAGGATTCAGGTGATCTCTCCACTCGTTATTTTTGTACATGATATTTATAATACATAAGAACCATCTTGTTCCCGAAATATACGTGTTAGTGTCCGCTTGCATATATGAGAATATTGTTATTTAAGCATTTATTATGGTTTATCTAATGTTTCATATGGATTTCACTAACATTTAGAGTAGATATATGTTGTACAACCAGTTCTTTGTGCTTGTTTCTTCTTGTCTTTCAGGTTAAGAAGGAAGAAGGGTTGCTGGGGGTTTGGACCCCGCTGGATCTGCTTCAACCGTAGGACCTACGGGTAAGTTCCTCTATCTGCTCTATTTAGTTTTTCATGAACATGTATGGTTGTGTGAGTCCTTCTTGAGTAGCATGCCTTGCTCTGTGGAGGTTGTAAACCAAAAAACCTCTAGGGTGATTTTCCCTGAAACAGAACTGGCGACTCCGCTGGGGATCGCATTCTTGTGATTCCCCTGTTGGGTGGTTTCAGCTGTTTGGTAGGTTTCCAACAGTTTTAACTTCTATTTCTAGTCCAATTTACTCTTTCTCAGTCAGACTAAAGTCCTGGTTTATTATCCATGCTTGATCCTTTTTGTTTTTCATTATCTACCTTTATATACGCGGGTTTTTCTGCACACAGTCGCGTATACACGCATCTTTTGTTAAAGGGAGTCGCGTATACGTGTGTTTCCTTTAGCACAGTCGCGTATGCACGCTTATTGCTAAACTGTGAAGTTGCGTATACTTAGGCAGATTTTGAAATTTTGGATTCCTTGACTTTTTAGTCCTTTCTGTCTGTGGAGACCTGTTCCTGCAGTGTCTTTGTACCCTCTGGATTGTGAAGAAAGTGGTCTTTGGTCTTTTCTCTCTTTTGTTTGATTGAAAACTAGTCTTTTTTGCAAAGTGTTGTTTCTTGTGCTGGCATCTCTGGTTCGAGTACCGAGATCTCTTTCTGGGCATTCTTGGCTGTTCTGCTTTCTCATAACAGAGAGCTCCTGCTCATTTACTCTTTCCTATATTTGTGTTTTTCTTTGCACTACAATTTTTTCCCGTTTCTTGGTTGGTTTTCTTGAGTTCAGTCGGCTAGGTCTTGTTGCAACTTTTGAGGAGTCTTTCTTGGTTCTTTGAAGTTTTTGTTTGCGGCAAGGTTGTACTATTCTTCTAGGCTGAGTGGCTGAGTTTTCTTGTCTTCTTTTGCTCATATTGATCTTGCTACTAGTTAGCCCTATAAGATTTGGAGCATTTTTGAAGTTTTTGCTTGGTCTTTTCGAACTCTTCCCTTATAAAATTCAAAAGCTCAAAAAACATTTCGCTTTGTTGTTTGCTTTTGTTTTTTCATTTTTGTTTTCGTTTCTTTGTGTCTTTTGAAGCTTTGTTGAGGTTTCTTGCCTTTGGATTTTGGCTTGTTTTGGAAAGGAGTTGTCATTGATTTCTTCCTCTTGTTTTTAAGCGTTTTTGGTGTCTTCATATTAAGAGTTCTTGATTTTGGGAACTAGCTTTCTGGACAACCAAAAAGAGATAAAACTGAAGGATCTTCGGGAAATTTCACTCTGCTTTAGGAGATTTTGCATCTTAGAATTTGCATGCTTGTAGTGATTTGCATCAGGTGCACTTAAGCATTTAGTCATTTTCATAGTTTTTGTGAGTGTGAGTTTGTTATCTGAAAAGAAAAATACAATTTTTAATCTCATAGAACCTGTGTAGAAGTTGCTTTTCATCGAAAGACAATAACTGCATTTGCATGTAGTTTGGTTTTTATTAATTTTTTTCTGCGTAAAAACACCATAAGTTTCATTTCCACATCCCTTTGACTTAACATAACAGCCCCTTAAAATAAGCGATTTAATTTAAAATCAACTAGCAAGTTTTCTAAGTGTCATACACCAACTAGCTAGGTTGTAGGGCCTTAGATTAGGTGAGTGGAGAGTTAACTCTCCAAGGCTACTCAAACAAAACATAGAAGTTGATTAATTGAGCGAAATCCAACTCCGTTAGGTGGACCGGGAAAGCTCTCCTCCAGAGATTCAAGCGCGAGGGGAAGTGAAGGCTGAGAAGAGGGATAACCCCTCTCTAATTAGCTGAATCTGACCTCAAGACCATTCCGCTCGGCTTCTGACACGGATTGGTGCCCATAGTTTCCACTCCTAGGTTCCACACAGGTGACTGCGGGGGGGAATACCTGTGGTACTTGAGGCAGACGTCGTATCACTTTCAGCAGTACTTCTGGGGGGTGCCCTTGCGAAGCTTGGGTGCTTGAGCCGGCAAAGGCTGTCGTTAGGAGGTCGGCATAACTGTTTCTTTTACCTTCGCTAGTAGGCCTGGGCCGTAATTATCCCAGCCTGCTTTCGGGAGGTCCTATATTTCGCTTTCCTGTATTTTGGTGTCCGGTCCTCATCACCCGGAGCGGAAATACTTGAAGGCTATTTGCTTGATTGTATCTCAGGGATTTTTCTTATAGTGAGTGCTCTTTTCTCCTAGCTTTCTTAGCTTTATATTTTTTGAGTCTAATTAAAATTTGTTAAAGTGGCTGATCAAGCGCCTCGTCAATTGAGGAGAATCCGGGGGTTATCTCCTGAGAGTCCAGAGCCTTCTTCAAGAAGGCGATGAGTGATTTAGCAGGTGGTTACCACCCTGTGACGTCTGACGCAGTGGAGAGAGATCCTCCACAAGGGTCTGAAGGTTTCATAGCTGATTCCGGTGTCGGTTCCGAGAGGAGCGTTCCACTCACCTCGTGAGTTTTATTTCCTCAGGAAGAAGATTTTCAAATTGAGGAATTACCTGAACCTCCTGTGTCAGGTCCATCTCCTCTTCCTCCTGATTATCCGTTCATTGTTCAATACATCGGACCTGAGTCAGAGAGATCGGAAGATCCTCCGTATTATTCATACCTTTCGATGGCCACGACTGGGAACGCGGCTTCTACTGTGAGTGCTGCAGGCATTCAGACTCCTTCTTCTGTTGAAGGAGGGGGCACTATTGCTTTATCTTCGATTGCTTCTAGTGCTGCTGTATTTGGCTCTGGTTTCACCCAAGCACATGCTTCTCATTCTGGTCCCTTCTGTTTCGGAATGCCCACTAGTGGGATTCCTTATTTTTCCTTTTCCACTGTTGTAGCTGGATCTACACCCATGTCTTCCATGGCTAGTGGATCAGCTTCTTTTCAGGGGTTCCCCTTTGGAACTGGGCACATTCCTAGTTCCAATCTTTCTTTAGGGTCCTTTCCATTTACTTCTCAGACCCAGAGTTTCAATCCTTGGTCTGGAGGTCAGAATTCGACCACTTTTATAGGATGGAACCCTGTATTCACTACAGTGGGGGAAGGGAATCAGTTTTACGCTGGTCACCAAGGGAATACTTCTTTCCCTTCATCGAGTGCTTATCAGACCTTTTCTCCTCTTTCTAATGCCTGTAACCCCTATCAGGGGCTTTCCTCTTCATTTCATACTTCAGCGGGGGGAACTGGTCTAGGCTTTGGTAACTCTGCGTTGGGAGGAGGTTCTTCTCCTTTTTCTACGAGTCCTTTTTGGCAACCTGGTGCCTCATCAAATCCAGGGTATTCTTTTCAGAATGTTGGGAATCCATCCCATCAAGGATGGAATCCTCAGGCTCCGCCTCGCTTACCTTTTCTGGCAACGTTAAACTTGCCAGATCTGTCGAAATTGACTAATGATCTGATTCGTTATAGTCCGGGGTGGCCTCCGGTTCCCACCAAACTTCCTTCAGACATTCCAAAGTTTGAAGGCAAGAATGGAGAAGATCTGGTTGACCACATCACTACCTTCCATTTATGGTGTTCTTCGAACTCCCTGATCGATGATTCGATTAGGTTGAGATTATTTCAACGCACCCTAACTGGAAACGCTGCCAAATGGTATATTGAGCTAACTGGGGGCAGTTTTTCTACATTTGGAGAACTGGCTGTTACATTTCTGAACCATTTTCAGTTGCCTGTCCGATATGATGCTGGGACTGAACTCCTAGCCAATTTTAAGCAGGACGACGCAACCCACATTTCTGATCACATTCAGGAATGGAGGAGAAGGAAGAGGCTTATTAAAGCTCATATTCCAGGTGAATTCCTTTTGGAATGGTTTCTCAAATCCCTGCAGTCAGATATTTCGAAAGATGTATCCCTCTCCGGGGTATTTTCCGAGGAGCAGGCCATTTTTAGGGCCCAGCAGCTTGAGTTGATCTATTCTCAGTCTGGGGTCCTCCATAAGTATCTGCCCAATGCTCCTCGCTCCAAATTAGATTTATCTAAAACTAAGCCCGGTCCTCATGGTGACGGACTGATTGGATCGATCAATAGTGGTGCAGCCAGCCTGCTTACTCAACTGCAGCAGTTGTCTTTGCAATCTGCTCCTTCTGGTCAGGCTGTGCCTGCTGAGTCATCGCCTTCCCAATCTTTGTCCATAAATGTTGTCCAAGCTTCTGATCCCAAAGGAAATCAACAATCCGAAGGGAAGAAGAAGGGATGAAATAATAAGAAAAAGGGCAAGAACGGGAAGGGTAATGCGAATAAAACCAACGAGCATGTTGGTGAGGGTCCAAAGGAGAAAAGGAAAGTGAAGTTTCCATGCAAGCTATGTGCTGGAGACCATCTTACACACCTTTTCCCTAAAATTTAGGATGCGCAGCGCTTGTTATCCCAGCAAGGTTCTTCTAGTTCCCAGGCTGTGTTAACAAACCCTTTTCCCCAAGGGCAACAATTAGTTGTTGGCGCGAACCAAAATCCTGGGGCTTCCTCTGGGGGCACCCAGGAAGGGGAAATTCCATCGAACATTTTCATGATGAGTGCTCACGTGGATATCGCTACGAGATCCCGTGATTATGGTGGAGAAGAGTCTTCGAAAGCTAAGGATACTCCTGATGCTACTGAGCCGCTTCACATTACCAAGCCTACTGTTGAGTCTATGCCTCGGATGCCCAAAGCATCTTCTAAGCGATCGATGATTAATCCAAATGCTAGGGCTGCCCAGAACTACTCGATTGTGGAAGATCTGGCGCAGAGTCCTTGTGCTATGTCGGCTTTAGAGGTACTCCAGTCTTGTCCGGCTCAGCGCAGTGCTTTGCTCACTGCCATTGGGGCTATTGATCCAAAAAATTATCTTCTGATTACTTTTGATATGTCTAATTTTAAGAAGAGACTCCCCCATCACATGGCTTTTCATATTAAATCATCGTACCAGAAGTGTAATATCTTTCGAACGGTTGTTGATGAGGGTGCTTCCACATGCGTGATGTCTCTCACATGTTGGAAGACAATTGGATCTCCCAAAGATGTTCCATCTACCACTCTTCTGACTGCGTTCGATGGTCATTCTCACAGACCCCATGGTATCGTCCCAGCTTTTCCCATCTGTGTTGGGGGAAAAACTGTCAATATAGAGGTTGAGGTAGTTGACGCAAGCTTGGACTACAACCTTCTATTGGGGAGAAACTGGATTTATGAGATGGATGCCATTGCATCCTCATTATTTCGGATTATATGTTTCCCCCACGAAGGGAGGATTGTTACAGTGGATCAACTGGACTGTCCTCCTGTAGACCCGAATGTGTCTACTGACTCATCTGTTCCAAAGTTGGATAATACTAAGGCGCCTGTTGAGAATTTAGGAGTTGGAATGTATTCTTCCTTGATGGGTAATTTCGATATTCCTCCTCCTACAGTTCATATTAATGCAATTTCATCCTCCAAGGCTCCTCTTCGAAGAGAGTTCTTCAGAACTCATTATTTTTCGGACCCTTGGACCTTACCTTCCCCTACTGCCACATTAGTAGAAGGTAAAGTGGGTGGAATGGCATTTCCTATTTCTGCAGCTGAGATTGCGTATCAGTCTATTGTTGACTCTGCAGAATCCATCCCATCTCCTTTGTCACCGGAAGAGTTGGACGGAGATGTGGCTCCGGCTTGGACACTTAGTTCTTCTTCTGCCCAAGATTGCCTTGATACCACTCTTCCATCTGAAGAGGCCATCCTGGAAGCCATGACTGGTATAGATAGACTGTGGGATGATTTGCATCATCGGTCTTACTTTTTACCTGATTTGAGCGAAGTTGAAACGAGTTTTCCAAGTCCTCAGTCTCCTGGTCCTGTTCACCCAGTCTTGAACCCTTTAGCACCAACACAGGTTTATGCCGAAGGGAACATGGCTGTGATTTCTCCTACTATCCCGGTGAACATTTCCAGGGATCCCAATATTATCGAGAATGTCTTCATCGGAGCTGAATGTTCCCGTGAAGAGGTTCAAATTTACATCGAGCTCTTTAAAGAGTATAGGGATGTATTCGCTTGGTCTTATGAGGAAATGCCTGGAATAGATCCATCTATTGTCCAGCATGAGATCAAGACTTATGAAAACGCTAAGCCAGTAAGGCAAAAACTTCGTCCGGTCAATCCTAGGAAGGCAGCAGCTATCAAAGCTGAGGTTGAGAAGCTGCTTAAGGTGGGATTCATTTTCCCTGTTCCTTTGACTGAATGGGTTTCAAATCCCGTTCCCGTAGATAAAAAGCAAGGAACGATTCGAGTTTGCATCGATTTCAGAGACCTAAATAAATCATGTCCTAAAGATAATTACCCCACACCATTTATCGACAAGATCATTGACGAGTGTGCCGGTAATGAGATTTTCTCCTTCATGGACGGTTTCTCCGGATATAATCAGATTACTATCCGTCCTGAAGATCAGCATAAGACTACCTTTATTTGTCCCTGGGGTACTTTTGCATACAAGAATATGCCTTTTGGTCTTAAAAATGCTGGGGCTACCTTTCAGCGGGCCATGTCATATGCCTTCCATGACATCAAAAATATTATCGAGGCGTATTTGGATGATTTAGCTGCTCATTCTCAAAAGAGGATGGATCATCCTGCTCACCTCCGGAAAATATTTGAACGATGTCGTTTCTATAAGATTAGGTTGAATCCGAACAAGTGCGTTTTCGCGGTTACATCCGGTCGGTTATTGGGATTCATTGTGTCTAGGGAAGGGATTAGGGTAGATCCCTTCAAGGTTGAGGCAATACTTCGGTTGCCTCCCCCGTCCTCTATCCGTTAGCTTCAAAGTCTACAAGGAAAGTCTAATTTTCTTCGGAGATTTATCGTAAATTATGCTGAAGTTACAAAGGGATTTATGAGATTGTTGAAGAAGGGAGTTCCTTTTCTTTGGGACAACTACGCTCAATGCTCATTCGATGCTTTGAAGAAAGCATTGACCTCTGCTCCTTTATTGAGTCCACCTGATTATAGCAGGGATTTCCTTTTGTATCTGGCAGCAGCAAAATATACTATTGGTATGGTTCTAGTTCAGGAGGATGATGCTCTTGCAGAGCATGTTATTTACTACCTTAGTCGAGGCTTGGTAGGACCTAAACTATGGTACACTCCGATAGAAAAGTTAGCTTTAGCAGCAATTCATGCTGTGCAGCGACTCCGGCATTACATTATTCTTCGAAAAACTTATGTTTTGGCAGCAGCCAATCCATTTCAGTTTGTCCTCAGTAGGCGAGTGATTGGGGGCAAATACAATAGATGGATTGTGATTTTGCAGGAATTTGATCTTGAGTTTATGTCTGCCAAGTCCAAGAAATCATTAGTTTTCACGGAATTGATCTCCGAGTTGCCCTGTGGGGAAGAGATGATCTATGATGAATCCTTTCCGGATGAACATTTGTTTCTTATCTCTTCACAGGATCCTTGGTACGGAGATATCATTGTGTATCTCCAGACTGTGAAGTTTCCCTCTACTTTTTCGAAAGATGAGCATCGTAAGCTGCGTCACTTGGCCAAGAATTATTTGATTATTGGTGATGCTTTATACCATCGAGGGGTTGATTCAATCCTGAGACGCTGCTTAACTCTCGAAGAAGCTGAGGCTGTGCTGAATGATTCCCACAGTGGAGCTTGTGGGGGTCATTTATCTGGGCTTGCTACAGCCCAAAAAATCTTGCGTGCTGGGTACTTTTGGCCCTCTATTTTCAAGGATTGTATCGAATCGGTCAAAAAGTGTCATCCGTGTCAAGTCTATACTCGAAAAATGCGCGCTCATCCAGCTCCGCTTTTTCCAGTCATTACTGTCGGTCCCTTTAAAAAGTGGGGTATTGATTATACTACTTGTAACCCGCCTTTGGCTAAAGGTCACAAGTACATTATTGTAGCAGTAGACTACTTTACGAAGTGGGTCGAGGCTATGCCTACTTTTGGGAATGATGGTGAGACTGCAGCTCTTTTTATTTTTAACCAGGTTATTGCTCGTTTTGGTATTCCTAGAGAGATTTTCACTGATCATGGCAGTCATTTTCAGAATAGCATGATGGCTGAGTTGGCTCTAAAATTAGGTTTCCGGCAAGAGCATTCATCTCCGTATTATCCTCAAGCCAATGGGCAAGTGGAAGCCGTGAATAAATCCTTGAAGACAATTCTTCAAAGGACAATTGATAAAGCTAGATCCAATTGGCATATTATGCTATATCCTGCACTTTGGGCATACAGGACGTCAGTGAAAACTGCAACTGGCTTTACTCCGTTTCAGCTAGTGCACGGGTTGGAATCCGTATTTCCCATTGAATGCAAGATTCCTTCTCTTAAATTAGTTGTTGAACTTCTTCCTGACACTTCTAGTCTTGAAGAACGGCTCCTTCATCTGGAACATCTCGATGAGCAGCGTCGGGATGCCGCCACGATGAATGAAGCGCATAAAAACCGAGTTAAAGTTCAGTACGATAAGGCGGTCAAACCCAGGGTTTTTTCGGAAGGTGACCTTGTCTTGGTCTATGCCCAAGAAAAAGATGCCCTGGGGGCAGGGAAGTTTAAGTCTATGTGGTATGGCCCCTTTATCGTTAAAAAAGTCCTTAAGAAAGGAGCGTATACCTTGGTTGATTTTGAAGGGAACGAGTTGCCGAAGCCCCGAAATGGGCTCTATTTGAAGAAGTATTATGCCTAGGCTTTGGCCTGGCATGTTGCTTTTGTATATAGTAGTTTTGCTTTGTAAATATCTAGTTGATTTTCGATCTTTGATGAGTTGGTGATGTTTTTGATCTGCTTTGGCAGGTTGTGTTGGATGCCATGAGTCATTTTGGTTTCACCGATGGTGCTAGTAGACACACCCGGAACTTAGCTTCCGCGGCTTGGGTGCTTCATTATCCTTCCGGTCAGTTGTTAGTATCAAGAGGGGTCTGCATTGGTCCTGCTTCCAATAATATAGCAGAATACACTGCAGTTGTTTATCTACTCTCGGAGGAAATATCTTTGGGTGTTGATTCGTTGGTAGTTTTCTTGGACTCTCAGCTGGTGGTGTCGCAGTTGAACAATACTTATCGGGTTCGAGATCCATTTTTATTGCGGTTGTTCTTGAGGGTACGTTTGTTACAAAGATCATTTCATTTTTTAACTTTCATTCATATTCCTCGAGATGACAATTGGTTGGCAGACTCATTAGCTAATCAGGCACTAGATTGGCATATTAATCATTCCATACAATAAAATTTAATCATCGAAAACATCATATATTTTGATACATTTATCACATCACATCAAACATCGCTATATATATATCATCAGAGTGTTCAAAAAATTTACAAAATTTGGATCCATAAGGTCATACAAAATTTGGGCTTATGCCCGATCATGTTCAGTCTCAAAAAATATACAATCATCTGATACATAATATCTATCTACTCCTGAGGTCCCTGCCCAGAAGTCGTGTTCCTATAGAACATGATCGCGGTAGAAACTAGGCGGAATAACCGTACCTAGTCTCGGGGCACTCCTACCACCCGTCTCTGGATGGCTTCTGGCAGATCTTCCACGGCAGCCATAGGTATTTGGTGGGTTAACCCCTCCAAGTTCCTCTGTACAGCCTAGAGGGTTCTGTCTGAATCCACTGTATCTGCTTCGCCCCTGCGACGCTTGTGGCGCGGAAACCCTCAGGTCGAACTGGTCCAATATCTATATCATGGTCATGTTTACATTGTCAGTCATTATGAATCCAATCAAAAACATGTTTGTTTTTCATTTTTTCATACATATTTGAAAAAATCCAAAAAAAATATATAAGTCAAAATTTTTTGCAAACTTACCGACTGTGCCCCATGCTGTGCTTGGTGGAAGAACAAGATCTGGATCTCCACGAAAGTCCATCCCGGCATAGGGATAGTCGTCCACAGCGATGATTCGTTCTCCCCACCAAAGGAAGAACTCATCATCCCAAGTGGTCCGGGGAACTTCACTTCCCCCTAATCTCTTCATCATGTTTGCCCAACGGGAAATTCTTGGGTCCCTCGGGCTGCTGATGGTAGAGATCACTCTGGGTCTCAATGCTGGTATCTTCTCAAAGAAGAATGTCATCAAAATTGTACCGTATTCGAAGTGTTTTGTCTTTACTTGGCAGATTGAGGTCAACTGTTGCTTCATGTTCAGTAATAGGGTTGTGCACCAATTATATACATGAGTCAAGCATTCCACTGCTATGCTCATTTGTGTCCTGGACGCCTGGTGTAGAGAGGCAGATCCTGCCACTCTGCCAATGGTGAAAAGGAGGATTTTCATGTGAAAATCCCTTAAATCTTTAATTGTAATCTGAGTTCCAACTTTCTTGGAACCCTCTATGCAGTACACGTGGACATAATCTTCCACGGTTAGCCCTCCCAAGGGCTTCCCGTGCAAGTCTACTGGTTCCCCCCTCCGGGGGAGTCCAGTGATAAAATATATGTCTTCCACTTCAATGTGTACTGGCATTTGATCTATCATAAAGCAGTCCTCTTCCGGTTCCCAATAATTCACGAGCATTTCTAGCAACCGGACATTGCTTTTCATCTTTGGCATTTTCAAAAATTTGAGCAATCCGCAATTCCGAAGAATATTTTGCGATGCCCGATCTTGCATGACTTCTTGATCAATTGCACTGTGTTCATGCTCTCTCCATGAGATTGTCATCCTGTCAAAATTCAATAAATCCTTCATTAGCCATGCATTTTTCGTTTGGGCTTGCGCATATGCGGCTTTCTTTATGCACAGTCGCGTGTATATGTGACTTTACCGTTACCAACCCGCGTATGCGCAAGCCCATGTTTTTTAGCAAGGGTTTCTATGGTGAAAATCACTAAATTTTAATTTATAAATGGACAAAATGATTTGCAAGGATGATTGAGGAGCTTACCTGACAAATTCCGTGCGATTCGATGGTCGGTTGCTCCTGATTTGACGAAAGAAGTTTTTTGCTCCAGAGCACTTTTTTCCAAATCAGCAATGTAATAATGAACCAAATATGAGGTAATTTGTCTATTTATGGCTAAAAAGTTGAAATTTTTCGCAAAAATTTGTTATGATTATTTTTTTTTTTTTTTTTCAATCTATCTTAAGCTGCATAACCCGGATGCTTGGAAGTGCCCAGTTTGGTATGTTTTCAGGTACATTTTGACGAATTTGAGATTTTTCCCCGTTTTTTGATCCATGATTACTGACTCGTCACGACAGGTATATGATCTTCACTGGCATATAGGTTAGGAAAATCACTTTCCGCTGCATCTTGCATACTAGCCTTCATACTGATCACTTGCCATTGGGTCGATCCCATCAGGTCATGACTATTACACCCATTTCACTCGCCGATTATTTAATCATGACTTGGTGGTAGAGCCTTCCTTTACATGGGCTTCCTAGTTAGTTCCTCCTATCACTTGTTGCCCATGCTGCGTTTTATGTAGGCTCGGGAGTCCTCTTTAGTCCCGCCATGACTTATGTGTTGAAGCTTCATTCTTCTTCTTCCTCACTATCATTTTCTGGCTATTACCCTAGAGGCTCCCTGGTGTCGTTAAGTTGTATTACTGCATTGCATATTGGCTACTTGTTTATCCTGGCCTTTAGCCGGCTTCATTTGGACTCGATGTTTAAGCCAACTTTTGACCTCGACTTTCTGTACAAGTTAACCATTGCATGCACTTAGCTATCACGACTTGACACCTTTGTACCCATGGATGGAACGTTCCTCTGAGTATCGCTTACCAGTTTCCACCACCTTGCATTGAGCATAGGATTGTTCCAATCCCAGGAACTAGTGCATCTGATTTTCTGATACTCGTTCTATCCATTGTACCATAGCATTCTTTTATTCTTTTTCAGGCTTATTATATGAAAAAGACAAAAAAATCAAATATAACAAAAAGAGCGGGAACTGGATGTATCTTCGTTGTTTTGATGGCAGTACAGAGTCAGTTTGTCGCCCTTGAACAAAGCACATTTACTTATATATATCTCCTACATTTGGGATGGTTTTAGTTTTGACCTAGGTTCAGCCTTTACCATGTTTCACTTGTCAGTTCTCCCCTAGTTGGTTATCTCTTCCAATCATATGGAGAGTTTGTTCTGCCTCCTACATAACAGACTTATACAGTGTCACTTTTTACTTCCATGGTCATCACGAGTCGTGCTTTTGTTCAAGGGAAGTCTAACCGTATTCTACCATTCTCATGCAGTAGTTCTGGACTCATTCTTCACTACTTCTTCCTGCCTTGTCAAGATTCGTCTCTATCACATCAGATGTTTTGGTCTTCTGCTCGTGCTGGTTTGAGAAGGTCCCCATTGACTTCTTGTCGGCGGGTTTGTCTCTTATCGACTACGACACATTGCTCTGAGAGCAAACCTAGAGCCGCACCTTGGGCCTATTTCCATCATTGATAGGTGACCTCGTGCTCAGCATTTGATCATCATCATGGGTCTTTGACTGAGTGGTTTCCCCTGTGTTCGACGTCAACATACATTATCACACTTGGGATTCGTGCAGTACCTTGATTTCCATTTGACCCTATCGGTGGATTTCTCGCCTCTGTGTTAGCTTTCATTATTGGTTGGTTCAGAGGGTTTCTTCTGTGCGCTAGCTTCATCTTGTGCACGTCGGAAACGTACTTCAGTTTTGGTTCCATCACTCTACTTCGTCCGATTCCTTCCAAATCTTGGCCTGCGGGTTACACTCGCGCTGGAATGATGTGGGATGCCTTAATGCCTTCCTTCCAGCAGATATTTTCCCATCGACTTCGACTCATTGCTCTGGGAATAAGGTCTAGAGTCTTTTTGTCAGTACCTTAGGGTTTGCAGTCATCAGTGGCAGACTCTTCGCTATCGACAGTGGGGATTCATCATTGCCTCCCGATTGGTAGATTCTTTCAAGTGTTCGACTTCAACTCATTCATTCGCACTTGTTAGATTGTACTGGGGCACCTTGACACTCATTTTCATTATTGGTGGGTTGTCTCGCGTTGGTTAACGGTATACATCATTGACCGGTAATCCAACGATTTCTCACATGGTCGACTTCAGCTCATTTATTCCCATTGTGTAGAATTGTGCCATAGTGATTGGTGAAGACCTCGGGTTGCATCAGCATTTCTCGGTTCACTTTTGACAGTCCATTCAGTTTCTGCCAGTGATGTCGTCCACCCTTATATGTTGCAGTTCAGTACAGCAGCATCCTATATGTTGGCTCCCAAGTTGCGTGATAGTACCGTTTGTTCCACCCCTTATGATTTGGTACTTGGAGATTCAGTTACTTATTTGATCAGACATCCAGTTGCAGCATCCTTGATCAGCTTTCTATATGTGATACTTGGACATTGATTCAGACTTACACTTCCGGGCCATGCTCAGATGATTCATTATGTACTTTCAGTTCAATTATACTTGTATACATGTTGGATCTATTCAGTACTTTCTATATGATGTATTTTTGACTGAGCATGGGTATGCCCGCCTCAGCATGAGTTGACTCTCTGTTTTCTTTCATTGGTTTTTGGCAGGCTAAAATCTGGTGAAGTCCTCTCTTGTCCTTGCGAAGTTATTTCTATGTGCATAATACATTTCAGCCATCATGTACCCCTTCTGACCTCATATATTAGGGGGCATCTGTTATAGCATCATTTCTCACCTTCATATGATTCATGATTGCTTTTATGGATTTGGGCACCCATTCCTACAGACTTGGACAAATTCACTAAAAAACAGTGTAAAAATCCCCATACGCGGTTATGCCCAGACTTTTCCGCGTGTATACGCGAGTCCACATGAAATTTCCCGCGTATGACATTAAAATCATTAAAAAATATATAAAAAATCCCTATTTTCGGGCTGGGTTGATGGTTACTCTGGTAGTTCAACCACCCCAGCACGTGGCCAACTGTTTCCAACTGTTGAAACTACTTTGAGGGAGTATAAAAGCCCCTCATGTGCATGGCCTAAGGGAGAGAGAAATTATTGATATTATACTTTGTTGGTATTCCCTATCCAAGTCTGAATTCCCGTGCCTCCTGCACTTCCCAGTTCATTACAGGAAACCCTTGTTTCCTGGAGATGCTCATCTCTTTATATGTCATCTCGTATGCACCAGTTCGGAAGGAATCTTAGCGAGGCAAGGGTGGGACGGATCCGGATGACGGTCTGCTCGAAGATCGTGGAAGGATTCAGGTGATCTCTCCACTTGTTATTTTTGTACATGCTATTTATAATACAGAAGAACCATCTTGTTCCCAAAATATACGTGTTAGTGTCCGCTTGCATATATGAGAATATTGTTATTTAAGCATTTATTATGGTTTATCTAATGTTTCATATGGATTTCACTAACATTTAGAGTAGATATATGTTGTACAACCAGTTCTTCGTGCTTGTTTCTTCTTGTCTTTCATGTTAAGAAGGAAGAAGGGTTGCTGGGGGTTTGGGCCCCACTGGATCTGCGTCAACCGTAGGACCTACGGGTAAGTTCCTCGATCTTCTCTATTTAGTTTTTCATGAACATGTATGGTTGTGTGAGTCCTTCTTGAGTAGCATGCCCTGCTCTGTGGAGGTTGTAACCCAACAAACCTCTAGGGTGATTTTCCCCAAAACAGCACCAATAGCTGCCCTTTGCATTTCTTCTAAATTTGTAGAGTCTATCTCCCTTAATTGGTATTTCATGTCCAGATGAAAGCCCTCAAGAAATTTACTAGTGCTAGGCCTTGTGGGGGTTTCATGTGAGGGGGGAGGGCATTGTAGACACTATTAAACCTGGTGCAATAATCTTGTACACTCTCCCCTACAATCCTCTAAAGATTTTTATATTCAGAAAGGATTTGGAGGGGGTTTTTCTTTATTTCCCACTTGTTTATGAAATATTGGTAGAGGGAAGGGAGATTATGTATGGTGTTAGGAGCTAAGCCTTTAAACCATTTTTTGGCCTCTCCTCCTAGCATTTGTGCATAGATCCTCATTTTAATGGTTTATTCTTCCAATTCCATATAGTCAAAGGCATCATTTATCCTATCTACATGTTTTTGGGCAGTGATGGATTCAGCTCCGGTGAAGTGGGGAATTTTGGATTAGTAGTCATTTGGTAAAGGTACCAAAGGTTTTGGTAAAACCGGGGGGCATACCAACCTGCCATGATGGGAGCTAATGGAGGATTTACAAGAGGAGGGTTTGTGAAAGGGGTGTAGGATGAAGTGGAGTGGTTTGCACAATGGTGGTATGGATGGATGTAGTGGAAGTACTTGGACTGGCAAACTGATTCTGAGAAGATTTGGTATGGAAAGAGTTGAAGTGATGGAGAAGTTGAAATTCAGGTGGTGTGGAAGGAGATGCTTCTCTACTAGAACTCTGCTGCAAATCTATGGGCTCAAGGTCGGTTTGGTTGATATCAGTTTGTGACTTTGTTTTGAAGAGGTTCTTTGTATGGTGCAATTCAAACTGGGGATATTGTAAAGCTGTAAGATGTTTAGGTACAGAGATTTCTATATGAATGGTCCTAATAGTAGTTAAGTTTCTTGATCTAGAAGTTTTCCAAAAAATCTTTTCAGGGTTATCAACTATGTTGGGAGGGTTTGGGTCCGGATGAGATTTGGTACTGATCCTTTGCGAAGCCAGATTTCAAACTCAAAATGTGGAGAGGCTGAAATTTTAGGATTGTTTTCGGAAGGCTGGCCTCTCTTAGTGTTTGATAAACTCACATAGTGTAGAACTAGGCTTCTAAACTTCTCAGGGCTGATTTGATACAATCCTAGGGAGTCTAAATGAGAACTAGTGAAGTAATAGGCCTACTAGAGGCTAGTGGAGTCGCCAGGTGGATTTTTTTAGCTGTTTTGAAGAGGTATATGTATGGTCCACCACCAATACTGACAAAAAACCAATGTAGGGATTTTTTTGGGTTTTCTGAGTTTTTTATGTAGCCCTAAGATTTGTGAGAGTGTCATACAGCTGAGTCATCATTTTTCTAGGATGGTGAAACAACCAAATTCTACTCTTGGCTAATAGTTTTAGTTCTCTATGATTTGATAAGGGTTTCTGAAGTCCTAAGGGATACTTAGATTTTCACTGACTAAGACATCCCACCGTGATCGCCAGAATGTTAGTGTGGCGATAAGGCGGCGATAAACCACCAGATACTATTTGTCAAGGGTTTCTAAATCTTTTAAGGAATATCTAAGCATGTAATTTACTCAAAAGGTCCCACCATGATCTCCAGAATGTTAGTGTGGCAATGAGGTGGCGACGAATCAATGGACACAGAATGTTTCAATTGTGACTTACTCAGAAAGTCGCACAGTGATCGCCAGAATGTTAGGGTGGCAATGAGGTGGCGATCAACCACCGGATACTATCTGTCAAGGCTTGTGAAGGGTTTACGGAAGTCTAAGTTTGTTTCTCACTCAGAGTCCCACCGTGATTACTAGAATGTTAGGGTGGCATTTTGGTGGTGATAAATCAATAGATACTACTTGACAACAGTGTTTCTGAGGTTCTAAGAAGGGCTTAGGATGTTATTTTCTCAAAGTCCCACCGTGATCGCTAGAATGTTAGTGTCCCCTGATTTAGCAGATTGGTAGACCAAATGCACAAGGTAACATGAAACCAGTCTTTGGAGCCCTAGGACCTAACCTTCCTGGACTTAGAGAGGGCTCTCTCTATTGTATGCAAAGGATGTGAACTTGTTTGCTTTAGATGGTTGATTTTAGGCTAGTTGTGAAGTTTAGGGTTTTTATTTGTTTGGTTGGGTAAAATGATCAAGTGGAATAGGTGGAATGAGAGGTCATAAAATCATTGGGCTATGGAGTCTATGAAAGTCATGGATATCTCAACAATGAGTCAGAGTGCATCACAGGGAAAATCTAGTGTATTCAATGGATCTTTTAAGGTTATGTGTGAAGTGAGGTGGACATTAAGTTGGGAAAACAAGGCAGGGCAAAGGGAAGTTAAGAATCCTTTGTCATAAACCCATAAAAAAGATGTTATTCATCAGTAATGTTCACCTGTTTTAGATGAATAAATTCTTTGGCCAAGATTTCTAGAAACAGAATTCAAGAATCATGTGAGTTCTAGAAATTTCCTCAAAGAGAGATTTTCACTATCCTGCTTCCTTGTCAAGCATGGCTAATCTATAATCCAGATAAAACCCCATCTTGGACTAATGTCCCTCACTCTCTCTGTATTTGCCACCTTTTCCTATAACATTCTGTCTCAGTTTTCCTAAGCCCTCTATCTTTACACCTTGTTTCGCCAAGTAAACCAATCTTTTTCCCATACTCACCAAGTGCCTCAAGCAATGGTGGTGTCAAAATCCTTTCTAGGAAGCCCTTTGAAGTAAAACAAAGTTTTCTAGCTATCTAAGATGGTGGTGCATAGTAGAGTGTCAAAACCATGTCTCCTCATCCAAAACCTTAATTCAAACCTTTCAGTCAAAAACCTATTCCAAAGCATTACAATAAGTCAAATAGGGTCACCTAGGTTATGCACTATCATGTTTCTAAATTCACTATTTCCACGGTTATTCAAAGGTGAAGTCAAGAGAACACAAAATTGAGGCTTATTATTATCCAAGGAACATTAAAGGACCTCCAAAAGTATCCTCTTGATCCAACAGTAAGTTTGCAAAAGAAAAACATACCAAGTCCGAGCATTTCTGCAGGAATGCTTAGTAATTGGTCAAACAGTAGAACAAAGGCATATAAGGAGACCTAAAGCACTAAGGAAGACATCCACAAGCAGGTAAATAGGTACAACAGGCTGAAGTCTATAGGAAAAATCATGATCTCATTATAAGATATTGTCAAGTGCTCACCATCAAAAGGTTTGTGCAGATTCCAAAAAGACAGTGGCACATAAGCAACATTGCTCATTGAAACAAAGAGATCATATGGAGGATATTTGGCCTCAATCATGAATTTTGTAGAGGGACAACTGCCCTTTGCCCACTTTCCTGCAAAGAGACTAAAAAGCCATCATATGAGCCATAAGGTGAGGTAAAAAGGAGGATCAACACAAGGAGCCCATTCATAACAATAAGAAAAGAAACAAGTACGTTTTTTATTAGGAATAAAAATGTGTGACTGTTTTTACCAAGAAGTGGAAAAATACTTGGGTTACAAAGGTTAAAGAAGTCCTCCAAACCTCCAAATGATCATTGGAGACTTTCTAGGCATAAGTAAAGAGTTTCAACGAATGTTTTCGTTGAGGACTTTGAAGGCAACCTTGTTTGCTTTTTTGAACCTCCCTAAAGGCTCAGGAGTTGGGAAACTGAAAAAAATGGTCATAATAAGAGGAAAAGAAACCTCCTTCATCAACAGGGTTTCAATAGTTTTCCAACTATCTTCTAGATTTGGAAAACAAGCATCAATCCCACTTAATCAAAGGGTAAGATCAGAGTTCTTAACAAGATATAAGGAGACAGATATAGGGCACTGAATGCCACTTTACTCAAGGAGACAAAGCATCAGCTCAATAATATGTTTTCTAACAAATCAACATGTCAAAGGCATGTTCACAATGTCTAAAGGAGGAAAATTATTTAAAACCCCTCTAACAAATGATTTTGACAAGTAGGGATCATTTTGGATCTAACCAACTATCCAAGCACAAAAAGAGACCATGGTTAAAAAGGGTTGTAAAGGACATTCAGAATTAGCTCCAAAAGGCATTGGAAAAATGGAAAAGGTGCAAAAAGAAAAAAGGGTCCAAAGGGAACCTTAGAGATGTTGGTTTTAATCTTAATTCTTTCAAAAAGGAGATATAAAACACCACAACATAATGTTCACCCACTCATTCGATCATTTGCAAAACATTGTGAGGTTTCCAGTTTTCTGCCGGAGTCCTTGAGAAATAAATCTAGCGTGTTGCGCTTCTGTAGAAGGGTGATGCACTCTTGTAGCGGCTTCCTGTGTGTTTTCCTTCTGAGTGCTACATGCCTATAGGTTGGTGATGCGCTCTTGCAGCCCCGCCCAGCGTGCAGGAGAAGGCCCGAAACAACGTGCAGAGGAAGGCCCAAACAAGCGTGTAGCCTTGCCCAAGGGCGTTGCGCTCCTGCCATAGCGGCCAACTACCCAACACATGGCACGTTGTTGTGCTTTTCTTGATGGCGTAAAGGAGTGAAGGCCCTAGACCATAGTCATAATGCCCAGACCAACGATGTTGCGCTCTGGTAACTGCATTCATACTTTCGCCCGACGCCGCATGCAGAGCTGCCCACAGTGCTGCGCTCTGGCCACTATCCAAACACTGCATGACTCTGCGTTTAGTGACCGAGTCACTCGGGTGCCCAGGTGCTGCCACGAGTTTCACCCCTCTACCCAGACATTGCACTTCAGCCACAAAAGCGCAGCACTGAACAAAAAGACAATCAACATCGCCCGACTCACCCATAAGCCTTGAAAAATCATTTTATTTGTTGTGAAGGACATTTTAAAAAGGTATTTTGACTGTTATCACCTCTTCATGATTTTATAAAGGTTAAGGCGGCATGAAAATTAAAAACTTATGTCGAGGGAAGCATGAAGAAAACTTGTAAAGAAAACCTAACCTACTCTCTGCTAGTCTCCTAACCTTGTTACAAAAATTAGCATCTCCTTAACCCTCTTTACACATTATTTCACTAGAAAATATCATTTCTATTTAAAGATTTTGAGGAAGGGGTGAAGAAAGACACAATTTCTGAAGAAGAGAGTGTTGACATAAATGAGGCGACTCAAAGACCAAAAAAGCAGCAGAATAAGGGAGGGATGCCAAATAGGTTTGAACCTATAAAAACTGAAGAGTTGATAGCCTCCCCTACTATTCTTTCCTATTTTCAAGAGTTAGGGTGCTATGAGTTCTGTAACAAAGTGCAAAAGATCAAAACTCACCCTCAGTTGACAAAGCTATTTTCCTTAAGGCTTCATAAGCATAAAGTACACCTAGCTGGGGTAAATTTTAAGTTGACCACCAATACCATCTCTAAAGCCACTGGAATGCCTTGCATTGGACAAATATGGTTCAAACAGAAACAACTTGACTTGAGCCATTACCACCCATTCTTGAAACCAAGTTGTCAAGCTGACTGTAAAACTATTTTCCCTTTCTCTCATCTATTGGACAGATATGCCCTCCTAATGAAGATTATCATGAAATAATTAACCTGTGAGGGTAGGTTCTCCAGATTCTACTCCTATCACGTAAGACTCCTCATGCATTTCACCAAAACCAAGCTACTACACATGCCCTACTACCTTTGCAAAAGTATTGAGAAAATGTCTTCCATCATGCAAAAGAGGCATCCATCCCAACAAATGTCAAGCCTCTTTCATCATTCCCTCATCAAAGTAATTGTCTCATACCAACTAGAACAATAAGGCATTCCTCGGGAGCTTTTTATCACCCATGATAATTTCACAACTCCACAGCCCATCCCTCTGCAAAGTATGCCATCATCTTCTCAAAATCCTCCTCACACACCTCCATCACCCTCCCCTGACCTTGTTTCATCTTCTTCACATGAATCATTCCCTCAAACAAACCCTCCTCATTTGCTTTCCCCTGAGAAATCTGAACATGAAGAAAGCAGTGAAGATCATGAAGAAAGCAGTGGTGATCATGAAGAAAACAGTAAGGGAGAGAGTGATGATCATGAAGAAAACAGTGATGGAAATAATTATGAAGATGAAGAAAGAAGTGAAGAAGAAGAAGATGTCAAAGAGGGAGATGGCCAAGAAGAGAATAGTGAAGGCAGTAACAAGGATGAGAATGTGGATGAAGAAGAAAACAGAGGTAAAAACAGTGATGCAAGTGATGAGAAAAGAAGTCAAAACAGTGGGTCTAAAAGTGAATAAAATGACACTTAGGGTGCAAATGCAGATAGTGGAGAGGAGACATATGAAAGCAATGGAGAAAGCAAGAATGACAGTGACAAGAATGGCATAGGAAGCCAAGAGATAGGGTTTAAAGTTGTTTTCCATAGGCAAGAAAATGATGACAAAGGGCCAACTAATGAAGGTACCCAAGACAGTGACCATGAAGAACAAACAAACAACAATAAGGAAGACAAAGAGGGTGATGATAGCATGGAAGGACGTGAAGATAATGAAGCAGAAAAAAGTGTTACAAATGCAGAGCTTGACAACGGTAATGAAAGTGTTGAAAATGATGAAGACTATGGGACAGAAATAGAGTTTAAAGAAGAAGAAAAGTAGAGTGATGATGACCAAGGAGAGGCAGCCTCTCAAGGGGAAAATCGTGAGCTATAAAAAAACCAAAACAGTCAGCCTAGTGACAGTTAACAAACAAATGATAGTCATGGAAATGAAGATGCGCCCAACAAAGATCAAGGCACCTCTAATATTTCAAAAACAGAGGGGGAAAGTCCTAAAGATGTTGATAGTGATGATGGCATAAAATATAGTGAGGATGCTTGTCAAAGGGGCAGCCAAGAACAAGGCAAGGAAGATGCACACACAGAGATCATCCATGAAGAGAAAAACAATCCTAAGGTCACTAGTGATCAAGCTTTGCAAGTAAAACTTGTTGCACCTTTCACCTTTACCTATCAAAGAGGAGAGAGGCGTGTGTTTGCTGCCTCCAAAGGGAAAGGGGCCATGCACTCCTCCTCAAATCCAATGAAATAAAAAGGTAAAAAATAAGGAAAAGGAGTAAATAATGGACCAAACACTAAAGAAGAACTCAGCGAAAGGACAGTATGCATAATGGTGAAGGGACAAATTCTGAAGGCAGTGAACATAGCAAAAGTGAAAATGATACAAGTTATGAAACAGAGGTTGAAATTAAAGATATAGACCATAGGAAAGATAGAAAAAATAGTGGATCAAATAATGAAGAAGAGGACATTCATGAAGACAAAAATGTACCAAGTAATGATCAAGGCACCTCTTACATTGCAAAGGAGAATGACTGGGCACTACGAACGAAGAAACCTCTTTGCAAGACAAAAGCTCAAAACTACCCAAAATGAGGGCCCGGCGCCAAATGATGAAAAATATGAAAGATAGGCTTGGAATTTCGGCCCAATTTTCTCTACAGCTCTCTAAGGACCCTTGAGGTGCCTACCTACCAAATTTGAGCAAAATTGAACAAGTTTTTGTTTTTTGCAAATTTTGAGCCAAATTTTTTTGCAAATTTTGTGTTTCACTTTTTCCTAAGGCATATTCATAGGGATAAGCTTACATTTTTGGATTCCCCATCATAAGAGGAGTATTTTCACCAAATTTCAGCTCAATTGGAGTTGTTTTGATCCCACAAAATGGTCAAAAACACTCAATTTTTCACCTTTCTGCCCTCTTTTTTGAGCAGGTGTTGCGCTCTTGGCAGACTTGGCTTTTTCCACTTGTTGGGAAACTTTTAGAGGTAATATTGAGGGAAAAAAAAGGTGTATTTTCAAATTATACCTCCATATCTTTCCAACGGGCCATCACGGAGCCTTTTGCGACATCGGGAAGGCCTCCAAAACTCTGTTGCAAAAAGACCTTTTTTGGTATTGCGCTCCTGGAAAATTTTCAAGTTTTTGAGATAGTATGTTGCATCCCTGTGTGTAACTGAGAAAATGTGCATTAGGAAAGTTTCATCATGTACGTTAGAGCATAAAAGTCAATATTTTTTCTATTTTAGTCCAGAAAATATATTTTGGAAGATATTTTGTGCCTTGGACCTTGTAGGGTGTTAGTCATCAGTATTTTTCACTTGTTGGTGATGAATAGTTGTAACAGCCAAGTTTTCTAGCAGCTGATCTAAAAAATTGTCAAATTTGCCAACTGGAAAACACCCATAAACTTTTTTTTGCCCTCCTACCTTTTCAATCATCCCATGATGAGATGAAGCCTCATTATCAAGCCCTATCTAGCCTCAGCCATACTAGCTTGTCCATCAACTCCAAAGAAAACAATCCAAATCTGTCCAAGAAGTCTCCCCTAAGTTAGGTAGTGGCGCTTTAGGCATTTATCCCTTGGAAAACTATCCTAAAGCCAAAGAACCTCTATCTACTGTAGACCAGTCATAACAGACCTTCCCATTCTGCAAATAAAGTTGGTTACACCCTTAAGTCGCGCTACTAAAAAGCCCTAAAGTCTCAGCAATGCACATGTCCTAGGTCAAACTGATATTAGGTGGTTTTACAGTGTTTCAATGGATCTTTCAAGAGTAGAAGTGTACCAGCATCCTAGAAGACAGTATTTGGCTCCACATGAGAAGACAGCTGCTTCTCATGTGATTTTGAGCCTGGGATGCAGCTACAGGGCAGAGAGTTATTTCATCAAGCTCCTGTAATCACAGTCAAAGCATGAAAAGGTAGTGAAAGGAAAAATAACACTGTTAAAATCTGATGAAATGGCATCACCAAGAAAAACCTCCTTCATTTTATAAGCAGAGGGTTTGAGGACTGAGAGCGCCTCCTACATCTATAAGCGGAGGGCCAAGGATAAAGTTTGATTTTAAGAATTTCACTGACTATAAGGCATTTTTGGGTACAGTAAGATAGCAATTGAAGGTTTTTGAATAAAAATGATGTTAAAGGCAAAGGCAAAGCAGTGGTGCTTTTTAAAAATTGTTTGCATAAGCTCCACTGTTATTGAGTTACAATGTGAAGCTAATGGGTTGATCATCAATGCAGAAATATTATTAAGCAGATGGCCAAAAGAGTCAAACAGTCTTGGGCTCAAACTAACTTTTTCCATCATGTATAAGGGAAACCACTATCAGTATGTTCATCAAACATTCTTCATTTGGTTGAGACAGAGGTTGAAAGGAAACCAGGCATTTGTCAAAGTAGGCCTCCTTCATCTATAAGCAGAGGGCCAGAGCAGTGATTGATTTTAGGGTTTTCACTAACTGAGAGACAAATTGTAAGAACAGTAGGAGACAGTTGAAGGCTTTTGAACAGAGAAATAATGTCAAAAACAAAGGGAAAGCATGAGTACTATAACTATCAAAGAAGCTGACTTATCTCCTATCATAGATTTCTTTCAAAGACAGTCTAGAGCCAAAAAATGAACAAACCTTGCTGAGGGGTGTAATTTCCTTAAAAGTTACAAAGACCCATCTCCTTGATAAACAGGCTTGACATTTAGTCTCTATTCCTTTAAAAAAAATAGAGTTGAAAAGTAGTTGAAATCAGTTGGGTTAGACACAGGCCAAAGAGTGATGATTGTTTTTCAAAAGGTACTATTCTTCCTGTTCATGAAGAATTTTCTTTCAATAACTCATCACAGTGGACAAGAAGGAAATTCGAGCTTATTTTTCCCAAAAAAGCATTGCAACTAAACACATAGGCTCATAAATATGTAAGAAGGAGTATGGCATGAGTTTCAAGTTCTGGAACAACATTCAAAGCCAATAATGCATGCCACTGTTACAAATGAAGGCATTTTCCTTATGAAAATAGGTCAAAGGTACCTTGTTGTTGCATTTTGAGTAGAGGAGAAGTTTTTAGAAGAAGTGCCCTCTTGATGGACAGATGATAGTAAAGCTCAGGTGAGTACAACTAGGTTTCACCTCACAATCAAAGAGAAAAGTCATTTGGAGAATACATCTACAGTCCCTATATGGATTTGAGCCAGGTTTCCCTCTAACAAGCAGATATAATCATCAGGAACAGACACTGTCAGTTTAAGTTAAGTTATCTCCTTGCAAGTATGGGAAAATATGCTTCACAAATCATTGGTCTTCCTTTTCAATAAGAAAAACACTGAGTGATGATTAGCCTTCAAAGTGGTTTTCTCACGGTGAAAAAAGGTCACAAGTATAAAGACCTCCAAGAACAATCACCCACAGTTTTTCAAAGAGGCCTGGTCGAGTTTGGGTTTGTTTTATTTTGAAAAAATCACAAATGATAACATTGGGGTTCATTTGTTGTTTCACAACCAACACCTTTTTTCAAAAAGGGACTTACAAAAACCCTCACGAAAGTCACCACAAGGGGTATTAACTTGTTCATTTTCAAAAGAGGATGAGGGACCATTACAAACTCATTTGAAATTTTCAAAGTGCAAACAAAGCCTCCCCTTAGCTGCTCACTAGACCGAAGAGAGTTTTCGAGCAAGTTCATAGAGTTTTTAGGCTTGGAGACTGCGCGGCACGCCTGGAAAAGCGCGAGGCGCGTTTAGGATCAAATTTGCGAAGGAGTTGTGTTTTTGCGCGGCGCCGGTCACGACTGCCCATCATCGACCCGACAACTGTTTTGTTGCACGGCACCTTCTCATTTCAAACGTGCTATCTCCAAGCTATATTGTAGTGGTGAAAGCAATGGTAAGAAGGGTTGAACTTTTGTTTAAGGTCCGAGTAACAACAGTGATCATACATAAATTGCTTTGTCATTTTCAAAAGTCCTCTCTGTGTGGTGAAAAGTGAAATTAGTGTTGCCTTTTTGTCCATGAAACAGACTTTAGTGAGTGAAGCTGTTATTGCAATTTGAAGGTGTTTTGTCAAACTGTGTGTGAGAAGTAGTGAATACAAGGAGGGCATTTTTGATTGGAAGTAGTGTTTTGCCTCTGTCTAACTACAAGGTTGTCTTGTTTTTATCAAAACATAAAGGGTCTTTGTAAACATACCCAGCCACAATAACATTTTCACTATGTGCTTGTTATTTTGATAACTTCGGTTGATTGGCATACAAAGGGAGACAGACAGTGTTTTGGAAGGAGCAGAGAGTTTTGTGTTAAAGAATAATTTCACATAGCATTTGGAGAGATCTGCCTTGGTCAAACAGTGACTAACAAAGAAGATAGAGTTTTGTTTGAGAAAGAATTTTAAAAAACCATTTTGAGGCAGCTTGGTGTTGCAGAGAGCATTCGAAACAAGATGCCTCCCAGGCAGGATAGTAGGAGTGGATTGCATAAGAGATTTGAGCCTACTTCCACTGAAGAAGTGAATGCCCACCCATCAGTCTTGTTCAATTTCCATGAGATTGGGTGTTTAGATTTCTGTCAAAGAGTGCAAGAGGTGAAGAGCTTTTCTCCTTTGACACACCTTTGCACTTTGAGGTTTCAAGGCAAGAATTTCCAGCTGGCAGGCCTAGACTTCAAATTCTCTCCAAGGTCCATCTCCAAGGCCACTAGAATCCCCTATATTGGGGAAAAGTGGTTTAAACAAAGCCATTTGGAATCATAATATTACAAGCCCTTTCTAAATCTTGAGCACAGAGATTCATGTCCTTCTATTTTCCCTTTCTCATATCTTTTGGCCAGCTACGCCCCCCTCATGAAGATCATCATGAAATACTTCACTTGTGAGGGAAGATTCTCCCGAGTCTATGCCTATCACATTCGACTGCTCATGCATTTCACAAGGGCCAAGTTGCTAAATCTTCCTTTCTTCCTACACAAGAGCATTGAGAAAATGGCCTCCACTGTTCAAAAGAAGCCTCCTTCACAGCAAATAGCCTGCCTCTTCCATCACTCTCTCATCAAAGTCATAATTCTTCATCAACTTGAAAAGAGGGAGGTCTCTTGGGATACTTTCATCACCCATCCATATTTCTCCACTGTCCCTCCGGTTCATACATCCCCTACACCTCCTACTCATCATCCTTCGCCTTCTTCTAGTAGACCTATTCCCAAAAAGCTCAAGTTTACCACAGAACAAACAAAGGAGCCTGAAGAAAGAGAAGAGAGTGACCATGAGGAGGAAGAAGGACATGAGCAGGAAGAGGAAAGTGATGATGAGCAGTAGCAAGGGGATGAAGAAGAAAGTGCTGAACAACAGCATCACAGAACAGCAAGAGCATGAAAGTGTTGAACAAGAGCAGCATGAAGATGTTGAACAAGGGTATGAAAGTGATGAACAGGGGCAGCCAAAGTTTGATGAACAGGGGTAGCCAAAAGATGTTGAACATGAGTAGCATGAAAGTGATGAACAGGGGCAGCCAAAAGATGACACACAGCAGCTACAACAATATGAGTAGAGGCAGCCTCAGGGTGAAGAACAACATCCTTTTCAAGAGGAACAACAAACTCAAGAAGAAGAGGGGCAGAAGGATAAAAAGTTGCAGCATAGTGAGGAGGATAGCCCTCAAAGGGAAGTTCAAAACGATAGCCAAGGCATCCATAAAGAACTCCAAGATAGTGGCAAAAGTGAGGGGCAAAGTGACAAGGGTAAAGAGCCCATGGAGTGCTATGTGCTAGCTGCCTCTCCTAGGCAAGGGGCCATGCTCTCTTTTCTGAAAGTCGCCAAGCCCCGGACAATGAAGAAAAGGGTGCCTAGAGTTGTAACTCCAAATGTAACTAGGGCCCTCCAAAGTAAGGGAAAATTTCCCAAGAAACCTATGGTCGAATTGCCCAAAAGGAATAGCACTAGAAGAGCCACCCAAAGCAAAGGGAAAGGCAAAAAAGAAAGCAGTCATGAACAGGAAAGGGAATTCGACATCCTCCAAATCCAAAGTGATGATAGTGATAATGAAGTCTGGATCCTAGAAAATCTCTTGATCCATAGAGAAAGCCAAATTGATGCCTTGAGAGCTGATCTTCATAGACCTAGTAACTTCAATTACTTTTTTCAAGTCCAAAACAAGCAAATGAGTGTCCATATGGCTGTATATGAGACACGGGCCATCCGATACAAAAAGGAGGCCTCAAAGGCACAAGCAAGATTGGAAGAACTCATGGGTGAGTTCGAGGAGAGTGAAGGTGAAGATCAGCCTAGGCGAAAGAGGCCAAGAACCATGGGGCTAAAAAAGGCCCTTGAGAAACAAAAAGAAGAAGAAAATGCCCTTCTCCAATCTACCCCTCTCACTGCATTGTTCGAACAAGAGATAGAGAACAATCAGGAAGCATGGCTTCAGAGAGTTAATGATCACTTGGAGAAGAAATTGGAGAGGGAAAACAGGGACTTGGACCTTCAACGGAGGATGACCGGGCATTATAAAAAGCTAAATCAATTTGCCCGACGGAAGTTGAAGGCTGCTCAAGAAAAACTCAAGGAGGCTAAAGGGAAGCGCTCGGCACAAAAATTGAGGAAAGACACCTCAAGACTCCAAATTTTGGCCTTTGCTTCACAACATGTTGCTGAAAACCCTTGAGGGTCATGCTCACCAATTTTGGGCAAATTTCGACATATTTTGGTTTTTTGTCATTTTTGGGTTTTTGGCCAAAAGTCATAGGCATCGTCATTTCAGTTTGGGACATCATAAAAGGATGAGAATGGTATCATTGGATGCCATAATTTTAGGGGCACATACTCAGATTTTCAGAACAATTAAAGATCTTTTTCTCCCTCAAAATGGTGAAAAACACTCGCTTTTTCTACACTCTGCCCCGTTTATCAGCAAGGCTTATTTTTGGGGTTTTTACACACAGGCCTATTTTTGGAGGATTTCCAGTGGTTAGTTGGGAGAAAACTAAACATTTTCATTAATTAGACACTCAGATCTTTCCAACGGGCTATCATGAGCCTCATTTTGACACCAGGAAGGCCTCCAAAGGTTGCCGACAAGTCAGGGGACCTTTTGCTGATGTATTTTTTGATTATTTTTGTAAAAATTGAACCTTTCAAAATTGACTTTTCCTCATGTGCGTTTAGCTATTTTTGTACATGATAAGTTATGAAAAGTCAATTTATTTCCCTTTTTTAGCATTTTTGAGATATTTTATTAGATTTTGTGCCTTGGGCTTTGCAAAGCCTTAAGGACAAAATGAGATATTTTGGATATGCCAATGAGATTGCAAGTTGAACTAAGAGGTTTTCCTCACTTTGGCCTATATATTCCAAAGGCTTTCATTGTAAACAAGGCTGAAATTGATGAATAGAAACAATATATGGTCATATAAGCTTTGGAAGAAATACTTGTCTCATGCTTTTGGATAGTCTCTTGGATGTTCTTGGATGATGAAAGAGGATTGTTGTTGGATTCCATGACTTGGTAGAATGGTATAGTGTGTCTCTCTCTATTTTTTTTCCTAGTTTTCATTCATAAATCCATATTTCTTGCTTGTTATAGGACAATAGAGAACAAATTTGAGACATGCCCTTAGAGGCACCTCAAATTTCATGTTTCTTCATAGCTTCCATGTTTTCTTCATTCTTAGTCACATTAAAGAATTATTGATTGCTCTTTAATGACTTAAGAATATTGTTTGCTTGTTCAATTCATGGTTTTATGCATGCTAAGTATGATTTACGGTATGCCCTGCTTACTCATGGCTAGCCATAGCCCCATCTGTGAAACTTCTCTTTGACTGATTAGATTGTCATTTTTTGAACCAAGGAGGTCTTGTTCTGATCTTGCCCTTTGCCTAAGACTATGAAATCTTGTTTTCAAAGTGCCCAATAGCTTGAAGTACTGTTTTTAGGTGTTCCGGCATAGTGATTTGAGTTGTTTTTTTGTCTTAAGTGTATTTCCCCAAAGTCTGATAGCCATTTCCTAAAGTTAGAGAGTTATATATCTCTATGCATGGCTTGAATGTTTTATTTTTATGCATTGATTAGCTTAAAGTTAAATTTCTCATGATTAATGGTTTTCCCTACCATGTTTATGTCAGCTATTAAACTATCTGTGTTTGAAATCCTCTGTTGTTCACAAACTTGATGTCCATCTTACTCCATTTTTCTCAAAGATCCATTTTACCTTGAATCAAATTGGCTCTTCAACAACCTTGTATCACCATCTGAAAGCTTTCTTGACCTTTTTGACCCCATAGCCGAGTTGATCTGACATCTTTTCACCTATCTTATATCTTTGATCAGTTCATCCCTCACAACCTAAAACCAAAACCAAAAACCTACTTCATAACTAGCCTAAAATCAGAACACAATAAGCAAACACACAGATATCTCTTATACAAATAGAGAGAGCCCTCTCTGAGTCCAGGAAGGCTAGGTCCTTGGGCTCCAAAGACTGGTTTGATGTTACACTGTCATTTGGCTTGCCAATCAGCCAAATCATGGGACCCTAACATAGGGCCTCAAGGAAAAGTTAGGATATTTGTTTTTGGCCAATAGGCTTCTAGATGCTCTAGTGAGCTCTCTTTCTCCTTGCTTGTTATATAAGTCATGAGGATTCATTGTAAACAGTTTGGACTTGATGTGTTTAAGAGAAATACATGGTTTTATGATCTTGGACAAGATAGTGGTTTTATGAAGTGAATGAATGGCTTGTGTGGCTTGATGTTGGAGAAGCTTGCTTGTAGGATTCCATAGCTTGGTGAATGGTGATGTTTTTCTAACTTGTTAATGTTTTCTTGTCCTCATTTTGTTTCATTCTGCTTGTTTGATATATATAAGAAAAGTATAGGTTGAGATATGCTCATGGAAGCACCTCCAACCTCTTGTTTGCTATAGTTTTGATGTTTTCTTCTTTTAGTTCATCTTAAGGAATTCTTGACTGCTCCTTAGGTCCACTAAAAATTGTTCTTTGTTTCATGAATGATTAGTATGTTAGCTTGTAAATATGATTCATGGTATGCCATGCTTATTTAGAGTTTTCAAAAACTTATTGTGAAACTTTTCTATGGAATACTGATTTATTAGGTTAATACAAAGAGGTCTTGTTTCGATCTTGCCCTTTTCCCATGCTCATCAACTTGTTTCAGAGTTCCCGATAGTTTGATATATGTCGTTTAGGAGTTACCTCTCCATTTATTGAATTTTTTTTTTATCTCATGTGTTTTCTCAAAAAGCTGAAGGTGGATTTCTAAAGTTAGGAGTTCTAATGCTTCTATGTACCACTGGATTGTTCATCTTGTATGTTTATCAGTTTGAGTATTATTCATAGATATTAATGGTTTTCCCTACCTCATGAGTTATTGCTTCAAATTATATATTTATAAGACCTCTTAGTCTTTTCACAAAACTTAATGTTCGTCACACCATCATACATCACTTTAAGGATCCATTCACCCAGATAAATCGGCCCTGCAATACACTCTGTTTCATTGTTTACACACCCTTGAATTCATCTGACCCCATAGCCATATTGATTCGATATCCTCTCATTCCACCTATCCTACTTGATCATCTTAACCCAACCCAAAACAAACAAACAAACCTACACTTAAAAACTAGCCTAAAAATCAATCATCTGAAGCAAACAAGTTCACATCCTTCGCACAATAGAGAGAGCCCTCTCTGAGTCCAGGAAGGCTAGGTCCTAGGACTCCAAAGACTAATCTGATGTTACCCTGTCATTTGGTTATCCAATCTTCCAAATCATGGGACCCTAACATAATGGAAATTATAGTGGGACTCTGAGTAAAAAACAAACTTAGACTTCCCTAAACATTTCAGAAGCCCTTAAGAAAACTATCTTGTGGATTTATCCCATCGCTCACTAACATAATGGCGATCACGGTGGGAATCTGAGTATATAGTTGCCTGAATACCTCTTAAAACTCATTAGATCCTCAGCTTGATAAATAGGGAATCTAGTGAATCTGCCACCTCATCCCCATTACTAGCATAATGGTGATCATGGTGGGACAGAGTACATAGTAGCCTAAAAAACTCTTATAGACTCTTTTAACCCTCAGTTAAACTTTGAAAATTCTGTGATTTGTAAAAAAACACCTCATCATTTTCACCAACAGAAATTGTGATCATGATGCAACCTGTGATGTTAATGACAAACTAAGTATCCCTTAGGACTTCAGAAACCTTCGTCAAATCATAAAGAACTTAATTGATAGCCTAAGAGTACAATCTAGCTTTTTCACCATCTTAGCAAATTGATGACTCAGCTATGGGACACTCTTACAAACCTTAAGGGCTGCATATAGAAAACTCAGAAAACCCCAAAACATTTCTAGATTGGCTTTTTGTCAATATTGGTGGTGGACCATAGACGACATGTCTTCAAAACAACCAAAAATATCCACTTGGCAACTCCACTAGCCTCCAGTAGGCCTTCTAAATTTTGCTAAAGTATCTATAAACTCTTGTAGGACTACATAAAAACAACCTTAGGAAATCTAGAACCTTAGTCACACATGGTGTGAGATTTATAGTGCCTAGAGAGGTCAGGCTTCCGAAAGCAGTCATAAACTTTAAGCCTCTCTAAATTTTGAATTTGAAAACTAGCTCCGGATCAATACCAAATCTCATCCGGACCCAAACCCTCCTACTGTAGTTGATGACCTAGAAAGGATTTTGTGGCAAACTTCTGAAACTAGAAACTTAGCTTCTTATAGGACCATTCATAGAGCAAGCTCTATACCTGAACATCTTACAGCATTGCAAGACCCCCATCTTGACTTGCACCATACTAGAAACCTTTTCAGAACCAAGTCATAAAGTAAAATCGACCATACCGATCTTGAGCCCATAGACTTGCAGCAGAGTCCTAGCAGATAATCTTCTCCTTCCACACAACTTGATCTACAACTTCTCCATCACTTCGGCTCTTTTCACCCCAATTCTGCTCAAAATCAGCTTACTAGTCCAAGTACTTCTGCCACACCCATTCACACCACCATTGTGAAAACCACTCCATCTCATAGCATAAATCCTCTGCTTGTAAATCACCATTAGCTCCCACCATGGTAGCATGGTATGCGCCCCTTGTATTACCACAACCTTTGGTACCTTTACCAAATGATTACCAAGCCAGAATCCCACACTTCACCAGGGCTGAATCCACTACTACCCAACAACATGTAGATAGAATGAATGATGCTTTTGACTACATGGAGTTAGAAGAGGAAACCATGAAAATGAGAATGTTCACCCAAAGCCTAGGAGGAGAAGCTAAGAAATGGTTCAAAAGCCTAACTCCCAATAGTATACATGATATCCCTTCCCTTTACCAAACTTTCATAAAAAAATGGGAAATCAAGAAAAACCCTCTTCAAATCCTCTCGCAATATAGCGACCTCAAAAGAAACATGGGGGAAAGTGTCCAAGACTATTGCACTAGGTTCAATAGTGTTTACAACGCGCTACCGCCGAACATGAAACCCCCATTAGGCCTAGCCTTAGCTAAATTCCCGGAGGGTTTTGACCCCAACATGGCCTATCAACTAAGAGAAAGAGAGCCCCTAACTCTAGAAGACATGAAAAAAGGAGCTATAAGTGTAGAGGCCAATTTTAATTGAAAAAAGAGCTAGGCTAAGATCATAAAAGAGGGTTGTTAGAGTCGGTCCTTACAGCCCTCCGTCAGAGATCGTTTCGCTTTTGCATATTCATTCTTAGGTGTCTCGCTTGTTCCACTTCGTTGCATTTCGCTAGGAGCATGCCACTGACTGACGAGGGGGTTTGGTTGTCATGTGTTTCCTCATGTTTATACCTGCAGGGCTATTTAAGAATTCCTCAAAAATCATTGAAGTTTATCGTCATTTCATTCATCGTCATTAAATGTCAGTTTCGTTAAAAAAAAAGGTCTTTAGTCCTAGAGTCTAGGGTTTTCGAGTCTTTTGCATATATGTCATAAAGCCCGCAGGCCATGAGGTTGGTTTCGCAAGTTTTGATTTCATATTTTTATTATCATAAGCATTTGAAAACATTTCTAGTCCAAAACTCTGTTTTGGAACTAGAAATTGTTTAATTTCATTTTGTAACAATTGTATCCATTTCACCATGAGAAGCTTCAGTGCAAGCCTCTGATCTTTTCCAAAGCCACAGTGCCGCATCCCTGCAAAAGACAACAAGCATTTTCAGTCCAAAATTCAGAAAAGCCAAAGCAAAGCATTGTATTAATAGACCAAATGTCAAAATGCCAAAAACATTATAAAGTGGGTTCTCAAAACACATTTGAAATCAAATCTGATTGCATGAGATATTTCCTTCATATATAAACATGGCAAACATAATCATTTGCAAGAAATTCGCCAAGGCAGAAGTCAAATTCGTGTTTTTGGAGGTCGAAGACAAGTTGCAGAATCGTTGACAGCGTTTGAGGTGGGCGCTACCCACTTGAGGTGCGCTACCCACTTGAGGCGCGCTACCCACTTGAGCGCCACAACCAGTGAAAATTTACACGGGCACTACCCACTTGAGCAGGCGCGCTACCCACTTAAAACAGAGCCCAGAAAATTCGTGTTTTGCGCCCAGATTCGATTCAAGTCAACTCCAAAAGCTTGAAAACAGGTTTTAAACATTGCTCAGTAGATTTTTAATATGATTGTGATGTTATTGATGTTGGGGAAACAAGCCATGCTTGGAGAGAAATATATGAATCCTTCATTCACATGCAAGTTAATTCCATAAGGGTTTTGAAATTGTATGGGCAGTTTTATGAAAAATTTGAAAACCTTTGAATGGTAGATATGTTCACGCCCTGGCACGTTGTATAGATGATCCTCACACCCTCAGTTATCATCTTATCACTGCTGTTCATGCCCTTTCATATTTTTGCACAGTCTTGTGTCGACTAGTCTATAGCCCTCATTACCATAATATCACCATTGTTGTTGTTATCATTCTATTACCACTGTAATAGTAATTTGTGTTACTATGGTTATTGTCGTGTTCTCCCTATTCTCCAGTTCATAAACACAGTCCTATACTTGTTTGCTTCTTTGACAAATTTATCCCATCATTACCAAAAGCTTGCACCATACTTTGCAGTTGGCACTCATTTGTGAAACTCACTTATGGTCAAAACAGTGATAGTTTTCATGCCACTAAAACAGAGCCATCCTCATTGTAATTTTGTTTTCCTGTGATACTTTGGCACGTGGGTGATATCTATTGGGTGTTGAACATACATTATAACTTTGCTTTCACTGCATCTATATCAGTATCCATATTGCAAATATCTTGTTCAAAGCCATGTCAGAGACAGAGTCAGTGTATGAGCAGGGGTTGGATAGTGATTCCACAACAGAGGGTAATGTGCCACGGAGGCCTCACAGAGGTGGAAAAGGTGGTAAACATCTCAGGGAGGAGCCTACTTCTTTGGCTCAATTGCAGGCATGTCCGCTTGCAATGGATTGTTTTCGGGTTCAGTCATGTTTTCGATTTTGTGAATTGATTTCACAAACCCAGCTTCATCGTGAACTAGCTCGCCTGTTTGTTCTACATTTACGTAATGGCCGTGTAAATCTCGCTGGAGTAGATTTCTTTCTGTCACCAATGACTATTGCTCAGGCCACTGGCATACCAAATCTGGGAGAGGAATGGAACAAACGTTAGCATTTAGAGAAATCCCACTATGAGCCATACATCAAACCTGGGTATATGAGGCACTTGGGCAGATTTTTTCCTTTCAGATTCCTGAGGGATGAGTTTGCACCGCTGATGAAACTCATCATTCGGTATTTCAGTTGCGAGGGCAGATTCGCGCGTCTCTTTGCGTACCATGTTCGTTTGTTGATGCACTTCACAAGGGTACGTATGATGAACATTCCGTACTTCATGTATCGCAACATAGAGAGGATGATGATTTTTGTACAGAAGAAGAGCCCAACATAGCAGCATAGAAGTATATATCATTACGCTTTGATCAAGATCATAGTGTTACATCAGTTGGCACAACAGGGCATCACTTGGGAGGATTTCATCTCCCGTGACTTTTTCACAGCGTCACAGCCACCTCCCGAGGTAGTTCATGATGCGGGAGAGCCTTCAAACCAGCCTGGCATTCCTGAAATTGAGCATATCGGTGCTCCATTGTTTGTGACATACCAGCGAGGCCACAGGGCCTTATTTGCAGCTACACGACGAGTATTATCTCCACCCGAGGTGGAAGGGGTCTCGCTGACTCCATCAGCAGAGCGAGTATTATCTCCACATGATGTGGAAGGGGTCTTGCCTTCTTCTTCAGCATAGGTACAGATCCAGGACAGGGGCAAGAAGCCCATGCATGATGAGGGCCCATCAGGAGGCCGGGACACATATTTCACAATCATTGATGTTGATGCGAGCTCTCCTAGCTCGAAACTGAGGGAGATCATCCAGGAACAAAGGGCCGAGAATGACACGCTGAAAGATCAATTGCAAAAGGCTCAGTGGGTGATAAACTATCTGGAGCAGCGCAACAAATAGCTTGAGGATGAGCACGAACTTTATGAGCTGCGGCGAATCCGTGAAGATCGACAATTGGCCCGGAAGAGACCCGGCGACATGACACCAATTGATCGAGATTCTGTGCTCACACGGGTTAACATTCATTTGGAGAAGTTGATTGAGAAGGCCAACAGAGACAAAGACCTACTTCGTCACATGAAAGGCCATTATTGGGCTCGCATGCATGTCTGCAAAGCGAGAATGAAGATTCTGAAGAGGAGGTTGAGTGAAGCACTAAAACGGCGGAAAAGGCCTGATCCACTCTAGATTTTGGCCGAGGCTTCATTGGCTGGGCAAGATACATGATGGAGGGTCTTCGCTCCGAATTTGAGCAAATTCGGAGAAATTGTTGTCATTTTGAAATATTTTGGTCTAAAAACAGGTTTTTCAGTTAAGCGGGTAGCGCGCACATATGCTCACTTTTTTTTGGGACACTTGATGAAGGAAATCTTTGCATTTTTGGATTTTTTATGATAATTTATGCATCCTCAGGCATTTCCAAAGCATTTCATCAGATTCTGGATGGTCAAAAGGCTCAAAAACACCATGAAAACCACCTTGCTGCCACCTTTTGCACCAGCAGGAAGTACTTCTGGGAGAATGCCGTTTTGGAGGGGAAAATTAGCTCCAAATTGCGAAATTCCACTTGGGTTGGATAGCTAACATCCAGGGCTTTCCAACGAGCTATCATGTGCTCAATTTGGATGCCGAGAAGTGCTTCAAAATCAGGTTGAAAGGCGCGCTACCCACTCAGTTCAGGGGCGCTACCCACTTAAATTTTTGGCTGAATTTTCAATTTCCAGCTCAGAATTTCGGCCAATTGGGACCATTTTTGCTTGGGGATGAAATTTTTGAGTTATTATGATGTTTGGCATGTAAATTTGGTTCATTTCTACCTATTCTAGAAGATTCACTCTTAAAAAAGTGAAAATCATGTAGATGAATCAGTTTCCACTCTTTTAGAGGCAGGTTGTTAGCTGCCTAGATTTTAGCTCCTTGATTAGAATTTGTTGGAACTGCTCCTAGAAGGAGGATTTCGACCCCTAGAGGTGTGGGAAGGGGTTAGAGTGATCTATATATTGTAATTTTTGAGACTTTCTACAGGTTGGACTCTTGGGAAACTTTTGGCACCATTGTACATATTTTTTCATATTTTGGCTAAGGAAAGATCAGAGGTTTTGCGGCACCTGTTGGGATTCTTGTGGTGTTCTGTTCTTGATTGTGTTTTCTCTCTGTTTACTGTAAGTTTCTTCATGTTTAATGTATGCCATTTCTCACTCATGCTTCTTAAATTAAATGAATGAGTAGATGAGGTTGAATCCATTGTTCACAGTGCTCTGCCTTTGAATTCATTTAGTTTTTCATGTTTTCCACTGTTTGGAGAGGATCCAAGTTCTTCTTTGCCCTCTTCAGCTCCTTTTCGTTCTAATCTATCCACATATCCAATCTAAAGCATCAATACATTCACCTACCTCGCCCCAACTCGAAATTTGCAAAGGTCTGACCTTATCCCCGGACCCAAAATTTGTTTTTCCCATTTCTCCAGCGAAAACCCAAAAATCAAAAATCAAACATACCTATCTCTTTACTAGCCTAAAATCAGTTCTCATTGTAAGTCATCTCACACCCTATTGTTCATTTTATCGAGATTGACGGAGAGAGCCCTCTCCTGTCCTCGTAGGGCTAGCTACGAGGCTGAGCGTGGTTTGATGTGGCCTTGAGTTTTACCTCATTTCAGCCTGAGGTAGATTTAAGCGCTCACATAGTGGCGACCATACTGGGGAATACAAAATCTCAATGGTTTGCTTATTGATCTGTTCGTTTCATGAGTCTTAGACGGAGTCTGAAGTCACGCCAGGTAGCTTTCGAAACGCTTTTGCTATGCATAAGCGGTAGTAGATACACGCTGCTTCAGTCGATCTCCGGTAAGCTTGTGAATGCAGCACTCGATTCACAAATCACCCCAGTATACTTGTTCGTTCTAGACCTTTGGATGATTGAGTCTAGAAGTCGAAAGGCTGAAAATAATTGATTTTGTTCCTTGAAATTTTTCCAAATAGATCAATACACTGGCTTCAAGAAGGAATACTAGGTCGAATCCTGACCCTGATCCACCAACGATATTTGAAAATCCAAATCTGATTTCTAGGATCCTTAGAAGACAAGGAAGTCAAGAAAGTTCTGAAAGAGAAAGTCAAGTGAGTTTTGGAAGTTCCAGATTACTTTCTAGATCTGCATCCTGTCCTGTGAAAATTATATATGTTGACGAAATTCCTTTTGATGCACGATTTGAAACATCCTTATTCGTAAATTTTTCTGAAACTGAATTATCAAGATTAGTTTCGGATCCATTGTTTGCTGAAGATTTGCAATACAGATTTGTTTCACATCACTTGGATAGACAGTTGCAAAATTCCGTTGTGGCTACCAACACTCCCGAATTCACTGAATCTGCTTCACAAACTCTTGGACCATCTGAATTTGCATCTAGTTCACAGATCCCCACTGAACCTCCCTTTATCCCTACCATTCTGGTTCAGCCTGAATTTTCTGATCAGCAATCAATAGTAATTTCTCCTCCGTCTCCACCGCATACACCTCGCACACCTACTGCTCCTAGTCCTCTTGTTTCTCCTAGACAGCAGATTATCATGAATCCGCCAAGAGTCATGGCAGCCAGATTTGCACCTTTGGTTTTGCCGGCCAATTTAGATGCTATGCCTGCTGATTATCAGAGCAAAATTCCTATATTTGATGGCACCCCACAAAGTATATCAGCTCAGCAGCATATTTTTCGAATGACAGACTTTTTAGATCTACATGAAATTGATGCAGAAAATGTTTCAATGAGATTGTTTGCCCAGACATTTGGAGGAGAGGTTCGCAAATGGTTCAGAGCTCTACCGGCCAGAAGTATCAATACATTGCAAGACCTTCAGGCACAGTTTTTAGATCGATGGGAGATGAAAAAGGATCCGCTGCAGATCACTTCAGAGTATACAAACATCAAGTGTAATCCTGGTGAGTCCGTTCAGGATTATATCATCAGATTCAATACAGTGTATAATGCAATTCCAGATGACTTAAGGCCGTCTAAAAAGTCAGCTCTTCTTAAATTCCCGGATGGTTTTGATCCGGAGATGGCTTATTCGCTGTGTGACAGAGATCCGCCTACCTTAGAAGATATGCAGAAGATTGCCGTTAGTGTTGAGGCAAATCTGAACGATAAGAGAGCACGGTTGAAAGCAGAGAAAAGAGTGACAATAAAAGAAGAGCCTTCCACATCTACATCTGAACAACACTTGATTCGTGAGATGGAAAAAATGTTCAAAAGAATGAATCTTGACAAATCAGAAACGCAAATTCGGAATCCAAATTACCGTGGCCAGCAGTAGCCACAGTTCAGAATAAAGCAGCGTGAAAAAAGACCACAAGAGCCGGCAGCCCAGCAGCAGATCAAGACACCTCTTTTGCAGAATTTTGTGAGTCAAGATTCAGACGATGATGATGATGTAGCAGGTGAGTAAAATCATTTCTTCACTCCCGACGATCTGCCTATTTATATTACTGAGGATGAAGAATATGGAGAAAGTTCAGCTGCTCAGAAAGATGAAGACTTCATTTTAGCAAATGATGCGGAGTTAGAGGAAGAGTCAGATGATTACCAAAGAGGATATTTGAATGCTTTGTCTGCTCAACAGAAGTATTACTCATTGAGAAACCGAGATGTGCCCATAAATCCAATTCAGAAACGAAAGGAAGCTTCAGCACCAAAGACAGATTCACCAATACCACAGAAGAAAGGAAAAGAGACAATTGATCCCGCAGCTAGTAAAGTATCATCAGCAGAAAAGGTAAATCAGCCAAACATAGTGAAAGACAAGGCTGAAAAGAAGGAAGTTCCGGTCAAAGAGGTTGAGAAAGTTTCAGCATTTAGTTTGGAAAATGAAATTTCCAAATTAAAAATATCTATTCCTTTGACAGAGATCATGAAAAACAGCAGCTACCGTGGTCAAGTCTCCAAAATTCTGAACTTTGATCCAATGTTCGATACGGTAAATGTTGAGGATGATCAGCCAGAATTGATTTTCGGGCCTGCATTAGATGGTGAGTCACCTGACAGTGATGTTCCTCCCTTTTATATCAGTTTGAGGTTGCATGAATATGTTTTGCACAATGCCATGTTCGATTCGGGTGCTTCGCACAATTTGATGCCAAAGGCAATCATGGAAAATTTGGGGCTAGACATTACAAGAAAATATCATGATTTGTATTCATTTGATTCCAGCCGTGTGAGATGTATAGGACTCATCAAATATTTGGTTGTTAGCTTAGATCAAATTCCAGCAAAGAATGTCTTAATGGACGTGGTGGTGGAGGACATTCCTCTGCGATTTGGAATGCTCCTTTCAAGATCTTGGGGGGCAAAGTTGAAAGGTACACTTCAGTTAGATTTCTCTTATGCTACAATTCCAGTCTTCGGTCAGATGAGAAAGTTATATCGAGAGCAGAAGATGAAATACATGATAACTAGCAAAGAGAAGCCAATCAATCATCCTGTAAATTATGTACATACCGACTTAGAGTCGTTTGTGTTGCTTGCTGATAGTTTTAATGATATAGATAGTCAATTAGTTCAGGCAGAAGATATACCAGAAATCATTGAGAATTTTAGAGAAGTTCTGCAAAAATAAAGAAGAGAAAAACAAGCTACTGTGGAGCAATCAGCTGAAGACAATGGGCAGCAAACAGAAAAAACAAAGCTGACGCAATTTCAACATTTAGAGGACGATGAAGATGTTGAATCTCTAATTAAACTGAGAGGGGGGGGGGGTGAATCAGTTTAATACATTCCTAATTTTTAAACTTTTCATTAAACTTATTTACACCTTCATTTCAAACTCTATTTGATGTGAGAGTAATTTTAGAATGTAATCAGAAAGTATTAGTTTAATAGAGCAGTAGACTTAATATGAGAGCAGCAGGTATTAAGCAAATAATACATATAAGATCAATACATAAATATCATGCACAGAGACACCAGATATAAGTGGAAACCCATAAAGGGAGAAAACCACATCTTATTATTGTTGTGATGCAAAGGCAAGCTCCAACTCCCTCTCACCACTGTTTTTCTGCAGGCACCAACCTACAGGAGGCTCCTACCTCAATTCTGCAAGCTATAACTTGCAAGGAAGCACCAACTCCCTTCAGTTTTCTGCAGGCACCAACCTACAGGAGGCTCCAACCTCAGTCAGCTACAACTGACAGCTATCAAGCTGCAACTTGATAGGGAAGCTCCAACTTCCTCATTTTCTAAAATTGAATGTTTGCTGATTTACCTCAGATATCAGCTCTGTTCTGTAGCTTCTCTTAATCTTCTCTACCTTCTATATTCTGCATTCTCTCTATATATGCTCTCTCTCCTTGCTCCAAAAAAAAAAACCACTCTGCATATCAAGATGATATTATTTATAGATTTCCTCACATGACTGTTTGTATTCTGCTTGGAATTCGAAATGGAAAGTCATGTCTCTTTGCCTTCTGCATTCTCACTCCTTTTATCAGCTTACTCAAAAATTATAACTGTAGGTGTCAATTTTAAAATTACAGTGGGAATTTGTTTTCTCTCGGAGACTTGCCAATGCATCACAAACAATAAAAACAATTAAAACATTTACATTCGAATTACAATGTGAATTCCAGCTCACTCATTTTGTCTCTTGGCTTGCTGTGCATTTGTCTTTTCTCTAACTGTCTCTTTGTCCCTTTATCTTCTTTGTATGCCTTTCTGTTTATGGCTGCTGCGTAACTCCTGAATTTATGAACTGCATTTTATTTTATTTTTATACCAGCGCTTTATATATAAATGAATCTGCTGACTGTAATTCAATCCTTTACACGCAGCAAGTGTCTTGTTGATGTGGCGAGTTCCGCAGGCCGGAACATACATATATTACAATTGTATTACATTAATAATCGCCCTCCCGTTAAGCTGAGGCCCATGGGTCTACAGACCACGCGGCATGTTTTAATACAACCGCAACCATGTTTTATATATCTCACAACAATTATTTTATATAAACAATCGCCCTCCACCTTAAGCCGAGGCCCGTGGGTCCACAGACCACGCGGCACTTTTCAATACAATCGCAAAAACTTTATATATATATATATTTATATTTATATATAATAGTGCCTTCACAAATTTCCGTTTGCGATTAGAACTGGAACTCAAACACTTGTTAATCATAGTTAATAAGCCCATCGGGTCCGGGCTTCAATCGCAGCGTTTTACAAAGTCGTGCGATCAATCGGAGAGTTCCGATTGCGATTGAGATTCCGGATGCGATTTGCATATATCAACTCCCGCTTATAACAAGATCGGGTCTGCCATTTCAATCGCAACATATTACAAAGTCGTGCGATCAATCGGAGAGTTCCGATTGCGATTGGGAACTCGGATGCGATTAGCTCATAAACTGTGGCATATAACTCGATCGGGTCCGGCCTTCGATCGGAGCATATAACAAAAGACTTGCGATCAATCTCGGATGCGATTAGCTCATAAACTGTGTCATATAACTCGATCGAGTCCGGCCTTCGATCGCAATCGCAACTTTCTGTTGCGATGTTCCGCTGCCCTTGCGATCTCCGATTGCGATTGGGGAGAGGTCCCACCATCTAAAACTGTTGTTTTGTGCGCTCCATAATATAACAGACATATATGTATACTTTGCCAAAGGGTTAAGCGATTCCCGGAATATGGTTTATATATTATATGTAACGCCCATCGGGTTAGGTGATTCCCGGAATAATGTTTATGAATTATGTTAAATCTATAATGCTGGTTGGAGTGTGCGATTCCCGGAATTTGGTTTTGCATTATATGCATAACGCCCGGCTTGGGGTATGATTCTCGGGATTATACATACGACTGTATCTGCCGGCTTGGGCGATTCTCGGAATTTTATAACGGCTCTGCTTTTGCCTCTGCCTCTGCTGCTCCTGTCGCTTTGCCTCTGCCTCTATTGCTGAGATAACGGTTCTGCCTCTATTATATTCGTTTCCTCTGCCTTCATTTGCTTCTTTGCTGCCTCTTTGCTTCAGCGCTACCTCCTTTGCTTGAGCGCTGCCTCCTTTGCCATCAATGACAACATTTCCAACAGTCTCCCCCTTTGGCATTGATGGCAATCCACTTTCTCTGTTTGCTTTCTCTTTCTCTTGTTGCTTGCTCTTTCTGTTTGCCTGCTCTTCCTCCTGTTGTTTGTTCTTCCTCCCCCTTTGACATCAATGGCAAAGGACGATGCCTCATCTCTCCGTATGGGCTCTTTCGTTGTATTTCCTTTCTCTGAGTTACGTTTAGGTCCTCTTCAGCTGAAATTGTACTATGCTGCTCCAGAGTGATGTATGAGACTTGTTGAGAGAACACTTTGGTGTAGTGAGCTGATATATGTTTTATAGCTGTGATTCATTTGTAGTGCCTGTAATATATGCTAGATTGTAGACAGGTTCTTGTTTCTTCTGAATGCTGATAATATTGATAATGTGATCCTGTGGACTTGTTTTATGCTTATCTTGCTGGCTATTCTCCCCCTGGAATGATATCTTCGTTTTGTTCTCCCCCTGAGACTGTACTTTCTTTTCATATTAGAGAATAGTATCTACAGATACTACCCCTAGTTTGTCTCTCAAGTATTCGAATGGTTCTCTGGCAAGTGGTTTGGTAAATATATCTGCTATCTGTTCTTTCGATGATACATAGTCCAGTTTAACTATCTTTTGAGCCACTTGTTCTCGGAGAAAATGATACTTGATTGGTATATGTTTAGTTTTTGAATGAAGCACAGGATTTTTAGATATACTTATAGCACTTGTATTATCACTTTTGATTGAGATAGGTTCATTAATGCTTACCTTCATGTCTTGAAGTGTCTGCTTCATCCACATGACTTGTGTGCAACATGCTGCTGCTGCTATATATTCTGCTTCAGCTGTAGACAGAGATATGGATGTTTGTTTCTTGCTTAGCCATGCCACCAGACTTTCTCCTAGATAGAATGCACCTCCACTTGTACTCTTCCTGTCATCCACACAGCTGGCCCAATTTGCATCTGTGTATGCTGTTAAGGTGAAGCTTTTGCCTTTAGGATACCAAAGCCCATATTGTGCGGTTCCTTGTAGATATCTGAGTATTCTTTTTACTGCCAGAAGATGGTTTTGTTTAGGTGCTACTTGATATCTTGCCACTAGTCCTACTGCTAGCATGATGTCTGGTCTTGAAGCTGTCAAGTACAGCAGGCTTCCTATCATGGATCTGTAGAGTTTTTGATCTACATCTGCAGACCTATCATCAGCACACAGCTTGCATCCCATGATCATGGGGGTTGTCATTGGTTTGCAGTCCTCCATTTTGAATTTTTTCAGCATTTCTTTTAAGCATTTTTCTTGAGAAATGAATGTGCCAGTGTTCTTTTGTTGAATTTGCAGTCCCAAGTAGAAACTGAGTTCTCCAATCATAGACATTTCAAACTCTGTTTTCATCTCATCAGCAAACCCTTTTGCTAGTTCATCTTTGTTGCTTCCAAACATAATGTCATCAACATATACAACAACAATTAGGAGTTCATTTTCATGCACTTTTATGTATAGATTGTTGTCTACTCCACCTCGCTTAAAACCCTGTTTTTGCAAATATTTTTCCAGTCTTGAGTACCAAGCACGAGGAGCCTGTTTCAATCCATATAGGGCCTTCTTCAGTCTGCACACATAGTCTTCTTTGTCTGTCAATGAGAAGCCTTCTGGTTGTTCCATGTACACTTCTTCTTCTAGATCTCCATTAAGAAAAGCAGACTTTACATCCATTTGATAAACCTTGAAGTCTTGATAGCATGCAAATGCCAGGAACATTCTGATAGCTTCCATTCTGGCTACAGGTGCAAATGTTTCATCATAGTCAAGTCCTTCAATTTGTGAGTATCCTTTGCAGACCAGCCTGGCTTTATTCCTGATTACTTGTCCTTGCTCATTCATTTTGTTTTTGAATACCCATTTTGAACCAATGATATTTTTTTCAATAGGTCTAGGAACTAGTTCCCAGGTATTGTTCTTCTCAATTTGGTCCAATTCTTCATTCATTGCTTTTATCCAATACTTGTCCTTGCTGGCTTCTTCAAATTTCTTTGGCTCTATTTGTGATAACATGGCTATGTATACTTTTTCTGTTTGTTCTGTTAGCTGCCTTCTTGTCTGGACTCCTGCTTTCTTGTCTCCTATGATCTAATCTTCAGGATGATTCTTCTGAGTGCATCTTGAGGGGGTTTTCGAGCTCAACTATGCATTATCTGTTGTCTTGCTTGTTTCATCATCATCCTTGTCTTCCTCTTCATGGTTGTCTGATGGACTGCAGCAGTCTGTATTTCTTGTATTGTTTGGAAGTTCTTCATCAAATCTCACATCAATACATTCAACTATTTTCCAAAGAGTCTTGTTGTAGCACCTGTACCCTTTACTTTTGGATGCATATCCTAAGAATATTCCTTCATCTGCTCTTGCATCAAATTTCCCAAGGTTTTCATCATTATTCTTTATGTAACACTTGCTACCAAAGATTCTGAAATGTTTGATTGAGGTTGGCTTTCCATGCCATAGTTCATAGGGAGTCTTGTCACTGCTTGGCCTTAAGTGAGCTTTATTAAGGATATGTACTGCTGTGTGCACTGCTTCTGCCCAGAAGGTTTGAGCAATATTATTCTCTTGCATCATAGCTCTTGCTATTTGTTGTACAGACTTGTTTTGTCTCTCTTCTACTCCATTCTGCTAAGGTGTCCCTGCAATAGTAAATTGTTGCTTTATTCCATGTTCATTACATAGGTCTACAAAGTCATAATCTGTGAATTCTCCTCCTCTGTCTGATCTGATACATTTCAGCTTGCATCCAGTTTGATTTTATGCTAATGCTTTGAATATCTTAAATTTTTCCAATGCTTCTGATTTATTTTTGAGAAAAGCAACCCATGTCATTCTGGAAAAGTCATCTATTATCAGCATGAAATAGGATTCTCCACTTGGTTTCCAAGTTCTAGCAGGTCCACACAGGTCCATGTGCACAAGCTGGAGTGGTTTTCTTGTTGACAACTCCTCTTTAGATTTAAAGGATGTGCGAGTCTGTTTCCCCAATTGACAAGATTTGCATATAGTACTTGAAGGCCTTTTTATTTCTGGCATATCTCTTACAAATTTCTTATTGCTCAGTCTGATGATATGGTCAAAGATGAGATGTCCCAATCTCCTATGCCACAACCATGACTCCTCAAGTTTGCTAAGATGGCAGGCTTCATCTTCCTCTTTCACTATGTACACATTACTTTCTGTTCGAACACCTTTGAGTAGAGTTTTTCCTGTTGTGCTTGATCTGACTACACAATCTTGTGCTCTCAAGAGAACTTCACAGCCTTTATCACACATCTGACTGACACTCAGTAAATTTTCTTTCAGCCCATCTACATATAATACATCTTGGGCCTTTCCTCTGCCATTGTCTATGCTGACTGATCCTTTTCCCTTGATCTTTCCTGATTTGTCATTTCCAAAAGTGACATTGCCCGATTTCCCTTCGTCAAGAGTTAAAAACTTGTTTTTATCTCCTGTCATGTGTTTAGAGCAGCCACTGTCCAAATACCATTGACTCTTCAAATCTTGAGCAGTTAAAGCCAAGTCACATTTATTCGCCTTCTTTATCCACTGGAGGCCCCCTTTTGTTTGGTATCTTTTGTGAGGTGATGAATTATATCCCTTTAGAGAACACTTGGAAGATATATGCCCAATTTGATTGCATATGCAACATTTGATTATAGTTTTTGCGGAATTGTGAGCATGAACAAAATTGCTTTGACTCATAAACCTCCTTGAGGTATTGAACATCAGTCTTTGTCCATACTTTCCACATTCAATAATTCTATGGCCAAAATCCTTACAATAAAAACAATAACCATAGAAATTACTTGCATACCTGATGTAAGGTTGTCTCTTCCATGCTTGCCTCTTTTGCTGGTTTGAATCATTCTTCCTTGCATGACAATATGCAGCAATGTGTCCCTGCTTCTGGCAGACATAACAGGTGGCATTCTTCATAGGAGGGAAGAATCTCCTTTGATGGCTTCCAAATTCGACATACTCAGGAGCATATGATCCTTTTTCTGTTATCTTAGTAGTTATTGCATTCTTTGTTACTAGAGGTTTCTTCTGCTCTCTGTCTCTCTTATTGCAGATTTCTTCTTTTGTAGGAATTATTTGAGCTAATTCCTCATCCTTCTTTGCTTTTACAAAAATAATCTCTCTGTCAACCTTTTCTTTTCCTTTACTTGATTCTCCTTCGTAGCCTATTCCAGTCTTTATCATAGGGGATCTTTGAGCAACCAAAATTTCATTCAACTTAATAGAGCTTGTTGTTTGAGAAGGGTATATAGAAACTTTCTGTTTATCTTTTTCTAATTTCTTTCTTAGACACAAAATTTCTTCTTCCAGCTTCTCTTGTTCTCGAGCTTTATCTTTGATTTGCTGAAGTAACATATCTTCTATCTTATTGGCTTCTTCAAGCTTTACCTTCAGCTGCATGAGGACTTCTGAATTTTGTTCTTCTTTCACACATTTTAGGAGAATCTCTTTTTGTTTTCTGCATTTTAGTTTGAGTCTGTCAATCTCCTCCAGAGCACTTCTTAGCTCCCCCTCAAGGTCTACTTCCCCTTCTTCTTCTTCATCTTCTAGTAGGAGTCCCTCAAGATCTTCTATGGCCATCAATATAAATTCCGAGGTTCCTTCTTCACTTGAGGGTTCATCTGAGTCTTCAGATGCACTGCTGTCTTGGTGAGCATAAAAGGATTTTCTGCTGAATTTCTTTTTTTTCTGCCAGTTCTTTGATGTGTCTTTCTCTGATTCTTGAACTTGATTTCTTACTTTCTTGTGAGGACATTTAGTAGCATAATGTCCAACTCTTCCACAGTTAAAGCATTTGAAGGGAAGTTTACCTTTGTATCTACCTGAGCCTCTATCCAATTTCTTGACAAATTTAGCCTCTTCTTCATTAGAGCAGGAGCATATGTCTTCCTTTTCTTCTTTCTTCTTTTCTGTTTTGAATGTTGCCTCCCTTGTGCTTGACTTCTTCTGTGGAAGCCTCATCTCATATGCTGTAAGATTTCCTAGTAGCTGATTCATGGTCAATGTCTCCCAATTCGTTGTCTCTTCTATTGCAGATACCTTGGGATTAAATCTGGATGGGAGTGATCTTAGAATCTTTTGCACAAATATACTTTCTGGTATGGTTTCTCCAAGAGCTTTCACATTGTTAACAATTTCTGCAAATTTTAAGAAGAAGCTGCCAACATCTTCATCATCATTCATTTTTAAGTTTTCAAACTGGGCTCTATATACTTGAAGTTTGGCAGTTTTTACTTTTTGATCTCCCTCATGTATGCCTTCAAGAGTATCCCATATTTTCTTGGCAGTGTCTTTGTTCATTACTTTAATAAACTCTGCTTCACATAATCCATTCAGGATGGCATTCATGGCTTTAGCATTAGCTACAAAGCTTTCTTTAGCTTCTTTTTCTGTATCAGTTGACTTTGGGGCATATCCTAATTCCACAGCAGCCCAGACTTCTATTCCTAGAGACATTATGTATGTCTTCATTCTGATTTTCCAGAAAGCATAATTTTCACCAGTGAAGAAAGGGGCTTTATTGGTTGAGCATCCTTCTTTACTAGCCATCTTGGGAACCTAGGATCTCCTTTCAGTTGTTAGACTTGTACAAAGGAAACTTGCTCCGATACCAATTGTTGAATCTCTAATTAAACTGAGAGGGGGGGGGTGAATCAGTTTAATACATTCCTGATATTTTAAACTTTTCATTAAACTTATTTACACCTTCATTTCAAACTCTATTTGATGTGAGAGTAATTTTAGAATGTAATCAGAAAGTATTAGTTTAATAGAGCAGTAGACTTAATATGAGAGCAGCAAGTATTAAGCAAATAATACATATTAGATCAATACATAAATATCATGCACAGAGACACCAGATATAAGTGGAAACCCATAAAGGGAGAAAACCACATCTTATTATTGTTGTGATGCAAAGGCAAGCTCCAACTCCCTCTCACCACTGTTTTTCTGCAGGCACCAACCCACAGGAGGATCCAACCTCAATTCTGCAAGCTACAACTTGCAAGGAAGCACCAAATCCCTTCAATTTTCTGCAGGCACCAACCTACAGGAGGCTCCAACCTCAGTCAGCTACAACTGACAGCTATCAAGCTGCAACTTGATAGGGAAGCTCCAACTTCCTCATTTTCTAAAACTGAATGTTTGCTGATTTACCTCAGATATCAGCTCTGTTCTGTAGCTTCTCTTAATATTCTCTACCTTCTATATTCTGCATTCTCTCTATATATGCTCTCTCCCTTGCTCCAAAAAAAAAAAAAACCACTCTGCATATCAAGATGATATTATTTATAGATTTCCTCACATGACTGTTTGTATTCTGCTTGGAATTCGAAATGGAAAGTCATGTCTCTTTGCCTTCTGCCTTCTCACTCCTTTTATCAGCTTACTCAGAAATTATAACTGTAGGTGTCAATTTTAACATTACAGTGGGAGTTTGTTTTCTCTCGGAGACTTGCCAATGCATCACAAACAATAAAAACGATTAAAACATTTACATTCGAATTACAATGTGAACTCCAGCTCACTCATTTTGTCTCTTGGCTTGCTGTGCATTTGTCTTTTCTCTAACTGTCTCTTTGTCCCTTTCTCTTCTCTGTATGCCTTTCTGTTTATGGCTGCTGCGTAACTCCTGAATTTATGAACTGCATTTTATTTTATTTTTATACTAGCGCTTTATATATAAATGAATCTGCTGACTGTAATTCAATCCTTTACACGCAGCAAGTGTCTTGTTGATGTGGCGAGTTCCGCAGGCCGGAACATACATATATTACAATTTTATTACATTAATAATCGCCCTCCCGTTAAGCTGAGGCCCGTGGGTCTACAGACCACGCGTCATGTTTTAATACAACCGCAACCATGTTTTATATATCTCACAACAATTATTTTATATAAAAAATTTCCCTCCACCTTAAGCTGAGGCCCGTGGGTCCACAGACCACGCGGCACTTTTCAATACAATCGCAAAAACTTTATATATATATATATTTATATATAACAGCGCCTTCACAAATTTCCGTTTGCGATTAGAACTGGAACTCAAACACTTGTTAATCATAGTTAATAAGCCCATCGGGTCCGGGTTTCAATCGCAGCGTTTTACAAAGTCGTACGATCAATCAGAGAGTTCCGATTGCGATTGAGATTCCGGATGCGATTTGCATATATCAACTCCCGCTTATAACACGATCGGGTCCGCCATTTCAATCGCAACATATTACAAAGTCGTGCGATCAATCGAAGAGTTCCGATTGCGATTGGGAACTTGGATGCGATTAGCTCATAAACTGTGGCATATAACTCGATCGGGTCCGGCCTTCGATCGGAGCATATAACAAAAGACTTGCGATCAATCTCGGATGCGATTAGCTCATAAACTGTGTCATATAACTCGATCGGGTCCGGCCTTCGATCGCAATCACAACTTTCTGTTGCGATATTCCGCTGCCCTTGCGATCTCCGATTGCGATTGGGGAGAGGTCCCACCATCTAAAACTTTTGTTTTGTGCGCTCCATAATATAACAGACATATATGTATACTTTGCCAAAGGGTTAAGCGATTCCCGGAATATGGTTTATATATTATATGTAACGCCCATCAGGTTAGGCGATTCCCGGAATAATGTTTATGAATTATGTTAAATCTATAACGCCGGTTGGAGTGTGCGATTCCCGGAATTTGGTTTTGCATTATATGCGTAACGCCCGGCTTGGGGTATCATTCTCGGAATTATACATACGACTGTATCTGCCGGCTTGGGCGATTCTCGGAATTTTATAACGGCTCTGCTTTTGCCTCTGCCTCTGCTGCTCCTGTCGCTCTGCCTCTGCCTCTATTATATTCGTTTCCTCTGCCTTCATTTGCTTCTTTGCTGCCTCTTTGCTTCAGCGCTGCCTCCTTTGCTTGAGTGCTGCCTCCTTTGCCATCAATGACAACATTTCCAACAGAAGATGGTCTTTGGACCATGGATTTTGATGGCGCAGTGGGTAGTGACGGTGCTGGAATTGGTGTTTGGATTCGTAGTCCGTTTTTCGCTCCGAATAAGGTTCCGAGCAATGTGAGAGTGTGTTCCTACAAGCTTGCATTTGACTGTTCTAATAATGAAGCGGAATATGAGGCTCTAATTGCTGGCCTTAATATTCTTAAGAAGCTGAAAGCGAAAAGGATTGCAGTGTATGGTGATTCAGAGTTGGTGATAAAGCAGGTTAAAGGTGAGTTTCAGGCCAAGCATCCTCGCATGAGGGCTTACCGTAATGCAGTTTTAGACATTCTGAAATTATTTTCTGATCATACCTTGACATGTGTGCCTCGTATACAAAATGGTGTTGCTGATGGTCTTGCTAAGGCAGCAAGCAATCTTAAAATTCCAATGAATTCCAGCAACAAATTTGAGATTCATGTGAAACACCGCCCCACCGTTCCAGACAATCAGCGATGTTGGCAAGTCTTTCAGGATGATGAGGAGATTAGTGAATTTCTGCAGAATAAGGGTAAGTTTAAAGACACCTCCATAGATACAAAACATGATGATGGTAATGATGACATACAAATAAACCAAATGGAAGTGCTGCAACTTAAGGATAACATCATTCCTAAGGGATTGATTCCGTTGGAAGAATTGTTTGATCAAGACGATGTGGCCCGCAAACCGACATTGAGGCCGACTGAAAAAGGTGTTGAAGAGGTAAATATTGGGACAGCCGAGAATCCCAAGATGGTTAAGTTATCAAAGTCATTGTCACCAAAGGTAAAGGCAGAGTATGTGAAATTGTTGTCTTCATTTTCTGATGCTTTTGCGTGGGATTACTCAGATCTAAAAACATATGATACTAACATCATTCAGCATACTATCCCCATTAAACCAAATCAGAAGCCTTTCCATCAAAAGTTGAGGAGAATCAATCCAAAGCTGCTACCATCGATTGAAAAAGAGGTAAACAGGTTGTATATGTCAGGAATCATTGTGCCTATCCGATTTTCAGATTGGATATCAAATTTGGTGCCCGTGAGAAAGAAAACAGGTGAGATCCGTTTATGTATCGATTTCAGAAATTTGAACAAGGTATCATTAAAAGACAATTATCCGCTGCCAAAAATGGATCATATATTGCAGCGAGTAGTTGGAGCATCAAGGATGTCACTACTCGACAGATACTCAGGTTATAATCAGATTTTAGTGCATGAAGATGATCGTGATAAGACTGCGTTCACCACTCCTTGGGGAACGTTTCATTATGCAAAAATGTCGTTTGGTTTGAAGAATGCAGGCGCCACCTTTCAGCGTGCAATGGACATGGATTTTGCCAACGAGAAAGATGTGTTTTTGGTTTTTTACCTTGATGATTTAACTGTGTTTTCAAATTCTTATGAGGAACATTTATATCATTTGAAAGTTGTTTTCCAGAAGTGCAGAAAATATGGCATTTCGTTGAATCCGAAAAAGAGTCTTTTTGCCATGGATGAAGGCAAGCTCCTTGGCCACATCATATCGAAAGATGGCATCCATGTTGACCCTGCACATGTTGAAGCCATACAGCAGATTGAACAGCCCCGGAACAAGAAAGAAATACAGTCATTTAATGGTAAAATGAATTTTCTGCGTCGTTTCATTCCAAATCTTGCAGAGCATCTTAGAGAAATCACGAACATGCTGAAAAAGGACAATCAGGTAAAGTGGACAGAAGAGGCGGTGAAATCATTCAATTTGGTAAAGATAGCTCTTTCTTCAGCCCCTATTTTAATCAGCCCGGACTATACACAAGACTTCATTTTGTTTTCTTTTGCTTCTGAGCACACATTGGCAGCTGTTTTAATGCAAAAAAGGGATGGAGTTGAGAAGCCCATTGCTTTTTTCAGTCGGATTATAAGGGACAGAGCATTGAAATACAATATTATTGAGAAACAAGCACTTGCGCTTGTAAAGGCCTTGAAAGATTTCCGTGTGTATATACTGCATTCCCACATTATAGCATACGTTCCTAATGTAGCGGTTAAAGATGTTTTGGTACAGGCAGATCCAGAGGGAAGACGGGGTAAGTGGATCGCTGCGTTGTTAGAATACGATGTGGAGATTAAACCAACCAAGCTGATCAAAGGACAAGGACTCGCCAAGCTCATGGCTGAAACAAATCTGCATGTTCTAGATATAAATTTGATCGCTGCCATGTCTGATGAAGATGAGGAAAGTACGTCAATTCAGGTTTCTGATATTTTTGTTTCTTCCCCTTGGTATGCTGACATTTTATACGTGCTTCAGAATTTGTCTCCACCTCCCGGGATGCCTAGAAATAAGAGTAGAACATTGAAGTTGAGAGCTGCTAAATTCTACATTCTGAATTCTGCATTGTATTGGAAAGACCCTGGAGGAGTGTTGTTGAATTGTTTGGTAGAGGAGGAAGCTCAAAGAGTTTTGGAGGACTTTCACAAAGGTGACTGCGGAGGCCATTTGTTTTGGAAGACCACAACGAATAAGATTCTAAGGGCAGGGTATTATTGGCCTTCTTTGTTTTCTGATGTATTTAAGGCTGTTAAGAATTGTCACGAGTGTCAAATTTTCGAAGGGAAGCAGAAACTACAGCCTTTGCCTCTAAAACCAATTGAAGTTAGTGCACCATTCCAGCAGTAAGGATTGGATTTTATCGGGGAAATACACCCAGCATCTTCCGGATAGCATAGATGGATCTTGACAGCTACGGACTACTTCACAAAATGGATCGAGGCGATTCCCACTCGACAGGCCACGTATGTGGTAATTATCTCTTTTCTTGAAAACAATGTTCTGTCACGTTTTGGGTGTCCTAGTAAAATAATCACAGATAATGCAGCAGCCTTCAAGTCTAGAAGGATGGTTGAATTTTTCTATAAGTACAATATCAGTTTGGGACATTCGACTGCCTACCATCCACAAGGGAATGGCCTGGCGGAATCTTCAAATAAATCCTTGGTGAATATTATTAAGAAATTGCTGGAAATCAACAAAAAGGGCTGGCACAAGAAGTTAGTGAATGCACTGTGGGCTGATAGGGTAAGTCAGAAAAATTCTATTGGCATGTCTCCTTTTGAGCTGGTGTACGGAACAGACACGGTTTTTCCTACTTCACTTGTTGTCCCGGTGGTAAAATTGCTTCAGGAAGCTGGTAGTGAGGAAGATCCCATGCAGCGGAGAATTAATCAGATGATTCCTTTACAGCAGACACGGGAGGAGGTATTTCAAAATACTTTCAAGTTGCAAGAGCGCATAAAGAAGATCTATGACAGAAAGGCAAAAGCGGATAAGTTTCAGTTGGATGAGGTAGTTTTGAAATGGGAAGCTCGGAATGAAGATAAGGGAAAGCACGGCAAATTTGAAAACCTATGGAAGGGTCCTTTTAAGATCGCAGTGTATCGGGGTCAAAACGCCTTTCTTCTCAAAGAAATTAATGGAGATGATTGTCCTGGAGGACCGATCAATGGTCGGTTGCTGAAACGATATCACTTCTGAGTATCTTCTGTTGATTTCATCATCATTGTATATATCGTTTTACTTCTGTTTCATTGCAAGTGTGTACTGATCTCTCATCTTCAGTCTGGGGCCTGGAGCGAAGGCTATAATTCTGGAGATGGAGGTTGGTTGGTTTGAAATTGTCAAGTCAGTTTTATCAGTCTTTCAGTTTTAAAGTCATGTCAGTTTTGGTCAAATTTTAGTCAGTCTTTAGTCAAATCTGCAGTCAATAAATATGTCCGAAGTTTTTGTTTTATCAGTTGAAATAATGACTCCATCGCCCAATGGATGAAGGCACTGTCTGACTCCCCCAGAGATCTGCCGTTCTTGGCATCTCCATGGACCCACCATCCCCATTGGAGCCAATGTTAGAGTCGGTCCTTACAGCCCTCCGTCAGAGATCGTTTCGCTTTTGCATATTCATTCTTAGGTGTCTCGCTTGTTCCACTTCGTTGCATTTCGCTAGGAGCATGCCACTGACTGACGAGGGGGTCCGGTTGTCATGTGTTTCCTCATGTTTATACCTGCAGGGCTATTTAAGAATTCTTCAAAAATCATTGAAGTTTATCGTCATTTCATTCATCGTCATTAAATGTCAGTTTCGTTAAAAAAAAGGTCTTTAGTCCTAGAGTCTAGGGTTTTTGAGTCTTTTGCATATATGTCATAAAGCCCACAAGCCATGAGGTTGGTTTCGCAAGTTTTGATTTCATATTTTTATTATCATAAGCATTTGAAAACATTTCTAGTCCAAAACTCTGTTTTGGAACTAGAAATTGTTTAATTTCATTTTTGTAACAATTGTATCCATTTCACCATGAGAAGCTTCAGTGCAAGCCTCTGATATTTTCCAAAGCCACAGTGCCGCATCCCTACAAAAGACAACAAGCATTTTCAGTCCAAAATTCAGAAAAGCCAAAGCAAAGCATTGTATTAATAGACCAAATGTCAAAATGCCAAAAACATTATAAAGTGGGTTCTCAAAACACATTTGAAATCAAATCTGATTGCATGAGATATTTCCTTCATATATAAACATGGAAAACATAATTATTTGCAAGAAATTCGCCAAGGCAGAAGTCAAATTCGTGTTTTTGGAGGCCGAAGACAAGTTGCAGAATCGTTGACAGCGTTTGAGGTGGGCGCTACCCACTTGAGGTGCGTGCTACCCACTTGGGGCGCGCTACCCACTTGAGCGCCACAGCCAGTGCAAATTTACACGGGCACTACCCACTTGAGGGGCGCTACCCACTTGAGCAGGCGCGCTACCCACTTAAAACAGAGCCCAGAAAATTCGTGTTTTGCACCCAGATTCGATTCAAGTCGACTCCAAAAGCTTGCAAACAGGTTTTAAACATTGCTCAGTAGATTTTTAATATGATTGTGATGTTATTGATTTTGGGGAAACAAGCCATGCTTGGAGAGAAATATATGAATCCTTCATTCACATGCAAGTTAATTCCATAAGGGTTTTGAAATTGTATGGGCAGTTTTATGAAAAATTTGAAAACCTTTGAATGGTAGATATGTTCACGCCCTGGCACGTTGTATAGATGATCCTCACGCCCTCAGTTATCATCTTATCACTGCTGTTCATGCCCTTTCATATTTTTGCACAGTCTTGTGTCGACTAGTCTATAGCCCTCATTACCATAATATCACCATTGTTGTTGTTATCATTCTATTACCACTGTAATAGTAATTTGTGTTACTATGGTTATTGTCGTGTTCTCCCTATTCTCCAGTTCATAAACACAGTCCTATACTTGTTTTCTGCTTTGACAAATTTATCCCATCATTACCAAAAGCTTGCACCATACTTTGCAGTTGGCACTCATTTGTGAAACTCACTTATGGTCAAAACAGTGATAGTTTTCATGCCACTAAAACAGAGCCATCCTCATTGTAATTTTGTTTTCCTGTGATACTTTGGCACGTGGGTGATATCTATTGGGTGTTGAACATACATTATAACTTTGCTTTCACTGCACCTATATCAGCATCCAATACTGCAAATATCTTGTTCAAATCCATGTCAGAGACAGAGTCAATTTATGAGCAGGGGTCGGATAGTGATTCCACAACAGAGGGTAATGTGCCACGGAGGCCTCACAGAGGTGGCAAAGGTAGTAAACATCTCAGAGAGGAGCCTACTTCTTTGGCTCAATTGCAAGCATGTCCGCTTGCAATGGATTGTTTTCGAGTTCAGTCATGTTTTCGATTTTGTGAAATGATTTCACAAACCCAGCTTCATCGTGAACTAGCTCGCCTGTTTGTTCTACATTTACGTAATGGCCGTGTAAATCTCGCTGGAGTAGATTTCTTTCTGTCACCAATGACTATTGCTCAGGCCACTGGCATACCAAATCTGGGAGAGGAATGGAACAAACGTCAGCATTTAGAGAAAATCCACTATGAGCCATACATCAAACCTGGGTATATGAGGCACTTGGGCAGAGTTTTTCCTTTCAGATTCCTGAGGGATGAGTTTGCACCGCTGATGAAAATCATCATTCGGTATTTCAGTTGCGAGGGCAGATTCGCGCGTCTCTTTGCGTACCATGTTCGTTTGTTGATGCACTTCACAAGGGTACGTATGATGAACATTCCGTACTTCATGTATCGCAACATAGAGAGGATGATGATTTTTGTACAGAAGAAGAGCCCAGCACAGCAGCATAGGAGTATATATCATTATGTTTTGATCAATATCATAGTGTTGCATCAGTTGGCACAGCAGGGCATCACTTGGGAGGATTTCATCTCCCGTGACTTTTTCACAGCGTCACAGCCGCCTCCCGAAGTAGTTCATGATGCGGGAGAGCCTTCACACCAGCCGGACATCCCTGAGGTTGAGCATATCAGTGCTCCATTGATTTTGACATACCAGCGAGGCCACAGGGCCTTATTTGCAGCTACACGGCGAGTATTATCTCCACCCGGGGTGGAAGGGGTCTTGCCGACTTCATCAGTAGAGCGAGTATTATCTCCACATGATGTGGAAGGGGTCTCGCATTCTTCAGCATAGGTACAGATCCAGGACAGGGGAAAGAAGCCCATGCATGATGAGGGCCCATTAGGAGGCCGGGACACAGATTTCACAATCATTGATGTTGATGCGAGCTCTCCTAGCTCGAAACTGAGGGAGATCATCCAGGAGCAAAGGGTCGAGAATGACACGCTGAAATATCAATTGCAAAAGGCTCAGTGGGTGATAAACTATCTGGAGCAGCGCAACAAATAGCTTGAGGATGAGCACGAACTTTATGAGCTGCGGCGAATCCGTGAAGATCGACAATTGGCCCGGAAGAGACCCAGCGACATGACACCAATTGATCGAGATTATGTGCTCAAAAAGGTTAACATTCATTTGGATAAGTTGATTCAGAAGGCCAAAAGATACAAAGACCTGCTTCGTCACATGAAAGGCCATTATTGGGCTCGCATGCATGTCTGCAAAGCGAGAATGAAGATTCTGAAGAGGAGGTTGAGCGAAGCACTAAAATGGCGGAAAAGGCCTAATCCACTCCGTATTTTGGCCGAGGCTTCATTGGATGGGCAAGATACATGATGGAGGGTCTTCGCTCCGAATTTGAGCAAATTCGGAGAAATTTTTGTCATTTTGAAATATTTTGGTCTAAAAACAGGTTTTTCAGTTAAGCGGGTAGCGCGCACATATGCTCACTTTTTTTTGGGACACTTGCTGAAGGAAATATTTGCATTTTTTGATTTTTCATGATAATTTATGCATCCTCAGTTATTTCCGAAGCATTTCATCAGATTCTGGATGGTCAAAAGGCTCAAAAACACCATGAAAACCACCTTGCTGCCACCTTTTGCACCAGCAGGAAGTACTTCTGGGAGAATGAAGTTTTGGAGGGGAAAATGAGCTCTAAATTGAGACATTCCACTTGGGTTGGATATCTAACATCTAGGGCTTTCCAACGAGCTATCATGAGCTCAATTTGGATGCCGGGAAGTGCCTCAAAATCAGGTTGAAAGGCGCGCTACCCACTCAGTTCAGGGGCGCTACCCACTTAAATTTTTGGCTGAATTTTCAATTTCCAGCTCAGAATTTCGGCCAGTTGGGACCAGTTTTGCTTGGGGATGAAATTTTTGAGTTATTATGATGTTTGGCATGTAACTTTGGTTCATTTCTACCTATTCTAGAAGATTCACTCTTAAAAAAGTGAAAATCATGTAGATGAATCAGTTTCCACTCTTTTAGAGGCAAGTTGTTAGCTGCCTAGATTTTAGCTCCTTGATTAGAATTTGTTGGAACTACTCCTAGAAGGAGGATTTCGACCCCTAGAGGTGTGGGAAGGGGTTAGAGTGATCTATATATTGTAATTTTTGAGACTTTCTACAGGTTGGACTCTTGGGAAACTTTTGGCACCATTGTACATATTTTTTCATATTTTGGCTAAGGAAAGATCAGAGGTTTTGCGGCACCTGTTGGGATTCTTGTGGTGTTCTGTTCTTGATTGTGTTTTCTCTCTGTTTACTGTAAGTTTCTTCATGTTTAATGTATGCCATTTCTCACTCATGCTTCTTAAATTAAATGAATGAGTAGATGAGGTTGAATCCATTGTTCACAGTGCTCTGCCTTTGAATTCATTTAGTTTTTCATGTTTTCCACTGTTTGGAGAGGATCCAAGTTCTTCTTTGCCCTCTTCAGTTCCTTGTCGTTCTAATCTGTCCACATATCCAATCTAAAGCATCAAGACATTCACCTACCTCGCCCCAACTCGAAATCTGCAAAGGTCTGACCTTATCCCCGGACCCAAAATTTGTTTTTCCCATTTCTCCAGCGAAAACCCAAAAATCAAAAATCAAACATACCTATCTCTTTACTAGCCTAAAATCAGTTCTCATTGTAAGTCATCTCGCACCCTATTGTTCATTTTATCGAGATTGACGGAGAGAGCCCTCTCCTGTCCTCGTAGGGCTAGCTACGAGGCTGAGCGTGGTTTGATGTGGCCTTGAGTTTTACCTCATTTCAGCCTGAGGTAGATTTGAGCGCTAACAAGGGTAACATACAAAGATGACACCATGCCCTCCACCTCCTCATCTAATTCCAAGATGGACAACCGTCTTAGGACCATGGAAATAATGATGGAAAGAATAAGCATAAACTTAAGAACACCCCCTAGGGACAACCAAACAAATCCCCAAAACAGAAACCGGAATCAAAACTTTAGAAGAGACCCGCCCCAAAACAGACCAAGGAAAAATGATCAACAAATCAGGCCACCCTTCCAAGATAAATATGTTGACGAAGGGGAAAGAGATATTGAACAACCATATGAGAATCATATAAACTTAATAGGCTCTAATAGTGAGGGTGGGGTTTTCCTCACAAAAGAAGAACAAGATTTTTTCTCCTCAAACCAAGATGAAACAAGCTATGAAGATTTCGAAGATCATGAATTTGGATTAGAAAATGCCATAATGGAAGTCCATAGGAAATATGTTCTTAGGAGTAAGAAAAAAAAAAGACAACTCCAGGAAACACAACTCAGACACTGCTGTTAAGAAAACTCCTTAAAACATTCTTAAAAGAACATCAGACAATAACAATACCATGGCTAAGAAAGCTGATCCTAACACAAATAAAATCAGCAAATCAAGTATTGGCACAAGATGTCCTAGCACCTCTGCTAGTGGCCCTGAGAAAAATCTAATTACCAAAGCCCCGAATCAAAGTCAGCAAATTAAAAATGTGGAGAAATTTATGGCTGATAAAACTGATGTAAATATGTCTAAAACTCAAGTACCTTTCAATTTTGAAGGAGAGATTTCTAAAATCAAAATAACCATCCCTCTCACTGAACTGGTAACTCAGGATTTGTACCACTCCCAAGTCTTGAAAGTCTTGAATATAGGAAATGATACCAACACTCTGAATTTGACAGATGATAAACCAGAGTTGTTGTTCGGACCCGAAGTAGATGGAAAATACTAGGAAGGATCCATTCCCCCATTCTATGTTAGCCTAAACATACACGACAAAATTCTACATAATGCCATGCTAGACTCTAGTGCCTCTCACAACTTCATGCCGAAGGTAGTGATGGAAAGATTGGGCCTAGAAATAACCAAGTGCTACAAAGATCTCTATTCCTTCGATTCAAGCAAAGTTAAATGCTTGGGCCTAATCAAGGACTTATGTGTCAATTTGGCACAAATCCCTACTAAGAGCCTAGTCATGGATATATTCATGGCTGAAATTCCCCCCAAATATGGCATGCTCTTGTCCTGATCTTGGGGAGCTAAACTTCTGGGAAACCTCCAACTTGAGATGTCTTATGCTACCATCCTGATTTTTAACCAAACAAGAAGACTCTACCGGGAATCTCACATGAATTATATGTAAGTATCTTAGATAGACCCAATAACACCCCTATCTATTCCATTCATTCAGACTTGGACTCATTCATCTTGTATAATGAAAATGACCTTGATGAACAAGTAAATGAAGATTGTGAAGATATAGGCACATTACAACAAACAGATCACTTCCTCTATGATGAGTTCGATAGTCAAAACTATCACGATCCTGAAACACCACAAGACAATAAAACTAAAATTGATTTCCTGCAAATTGCAAATGACATGTCAGAAACAAAAATTAGTTCAGAAAAGGGAACAGGTTGCTCAAAAGAAAAACAAATCACAAGAACACAACCTCTTCCTTTTGCTCATTTGGAAAAAATGAAACACCCCCACAAAACACAAATCTTTGGGAATTTGGAACAAGACAGTCTGATGTTTCTACCTTACCTAGATACTTCATCATCCAAGAAATTTTCCCTTTCAAAAAAATTACCAATTTTCACAAATATTGCTACAAATTCCAAAGAAATTTTTGCTAAAGCTGATATAGAGGAGGATAGCATGGATAAAATTAAGGAGCCTGAAATAATTAAGTTGTCTAAAATTTTATCACTACACACAAAATAAAGGAATACAAGATTGTGCAGAAAATTTCAGAATACTTATGTGTGTAGGTAGGCTAGTCTAAAACCTTGTAACACAACCATTGGTCTAAAAAGCCTTCATTTAAAAAAAATCAGAAAAATTTTGAGCAGTTGATTTCACTAAAAAGGACATAGGATTTGTATAGATTTTAGGTACTAGGAGAAACCCTTCCAAAAGAACAAATATCTTCTTACCAAAAAAGATCATACTTCACAAAGGATAGGGTTTTCTAATCAAATCTCATTGCATGATAGTTTTTCAGGTTACCATCAGATGATACCACTTCAGATCAATCATCTCAAATATTTTTTCAAATTTCCATGGGACAGTTGCATACTTAAACAAATACCTCCTGGGCTAAAAGACACTGGAGACACCTTCCGAATAACTATGTTTCCAGTTTTCAATTTCTTCACTATGGTATACATTGATGACATCATCATTTCTTTTAAAAATGATAAAGAGTACCTTTTTTACCTAAAGAAAATCTGTAACAAAAACAGGTATGGGAATTAAGAGTCAAAGGAGAAGCATCAAGGAGAACATGAGTTGTTTGAAAAATCTTGAAAAAATCCTTACACCATGTTTGCAAATGAAGATAACTATCATCTTTACTCCACAAAACTGAATGGACAAAAAGTGTTAGGAGATCCTTTTGAAGATAGGATGCTCAAGTACCACTGCTGCAAAGATTCCTAGCTTTAATTTTTACTCATTGTACATACCATGGTTTGAAGAAAAAAGTCAAAAAGAGAGAAAAGACAAAAACATAGAAAAGACAGAAAAGAGGGTAGATTCTAAAAGAAAGGGTACAACCCCATACCTAAAAAACAGTGATACTGAAAGTGTGCGAGCCTAAATGCCACTATTAGTGCAAAAAGAATGTCTTGTTCAGCTATCTAGCCTAATCATGGTTGAACATGTTTTAAATTTATTGTTGATAAGTTAGTGAAAAGAATGCTGGTCAAAACCTTGAAGCTTGACTTGTCGAAGAAAATAGATTAGGAAAGAAAGATACTGGTTCCACATGCTCAAAACAGAACCAAGGAGAAAAATAGGGATGAATAGCAAACTATGTCTCTTACGCCCTGATTTTTCTAAGTCTTATTTTGTACAAAATAACATTTGTGTGCAGCTTGTTTTTATGCCACAAACCCATGATAAATTAGATTGTCTAATCCCGATTTAGTCATGTTTTCAATTTCATGTTTTTAGCTTAGTGAATAAATCTTGTCAAACAGTTTAACCTTGACAGTTGAGTAGAATAGATAGAGAATCAAAGGAGTTCAATAGCCTAATCTGAACTCCCAGAAGAGATAAGTGTAGAAGTAGATAGTTTGCTTTCACTTTCAAAATAGAAATGTCAAAAGGTTTGCCAGTTCAAGTGCACCCAAGGAAAAAAAAAATGTTAGGAAAATAGGTTGGGTAGGTAAAAGTGAAGTTGAGCTAATCATGCTTTCATATTTTCAAAATCACTACTTCAGGGAAAGCAGCAGCAAAAGAAAGAGAAAATACACCCAATGGATGAGGCACTGGTCTTCATAAACCAAGAGATCTAAAATTCTGGACACCTCCTAAAAAGGAGTTTCCCTCCCCAAGTGGAGTCACTGTTAGTCATCAGTAATTTTCACCTGTTTTAGATGACTAAATGCTTTGTCCAAGATTTCTAGAAACAAAATTCAAGAATCATGTGAGTTCTAGAATTCTCCTCAAAGAGAGATTTTTACTATCCTGCTTCCTTGTCAAGCATGGCCAATCTATCATCCAGATAAAACCCCATCCTAGACTAATGTCCCTCACTCTCTCTATATTTTCCACCTTTGCCTATAACCCTCTGTCTCAGTTTTCCTAAGCCCTCTATCTTTACACCTTGTTTTGCCAAGTAAACCAATCTTTTTCCCCTACTCACCAAGTGCCTCAAGCAATGGTGGTGTCAAAATCCTTTCTAGGAAGCCCTTTGAAGTAAAAAAAAAATTTCTACCTGTCTAAGATGGTGGTGCATAGTAGAGTGTCAAAACCCTGTCTCCTAATCCAAAACCCCGATTCAAACCTTTCAGTCAAAAACCTATTCCAAAGAATTACAATAAGTCGAATAGGGTCACCTAGGTTATGCAATATGATGTTTCTAAATTCACTATTTCCACGGTTATTCAAAGGTGAAGTCAAGAGAACACAAAATTGAGGCTTATAATTATCCAAGAAACATTAAAGGACCTCCAAAGGTACCCTCTTGATCCAACAGTAAGTCTGCAAAAGAACAACATACCATGTCCGAGCATTTCTGCAGGAATTCTTAGTAACTAGTCAAACAGTAGAATAGAGGCATAGAAGGAGACCTAAAGAGCTAAGGAAGACATCCACAAGTAGGTAAATAGGTACAACAGGCTGAAGTCTATAGGGAAAATCATGATCTCATGATAAGATATTGTCAAGTGCTGCCCATCAAAAGGCCTATGCAGATTCGAAAAAGACAGTGGCACATAAGCAACATTGCTCATTGAAACAAAGAGATCATTGGGAGGATATTTGGCCTCAATCATGAATTTTGTAGAGGGACAGCTACCCTTTGCCCACATTCCTGCAAAGAGACTAAAAATCCATCAAATAAGCCATAAGGTGAGGTAAAAAGGAGGATCAACACAAGGAGCCCATTCATAACAATAAGAAGAGCAGCAGGTATGCTTTTTATTAGGAATCAAAATGTGTGACTGTTTTTACCAAGTAGTGGAAAAATACTTGGGTTACAAAGGTTAAAGAACTCCTCCAAACCTCCAAATGATCATTGGAGACTTTTTAGGCATAAGTAAAGAGTTTCAATGAATTTTTTCATTGAGGACTGTGAAGGCAGCCTTGTTTTCTTTTCTGAACCTCCCTAAAGGCTCAGAAGTTGGGAAATTGAACAAAATGGTCATAATAAGAGGCAAAGAAACCTCCTTCATCAACAACATATGGTTTCAATAGTTTTCCAACTATCTTCTAAGTTTGGAAAACAAGCATCAATCCCACTTAATCAAAGGGTAAGATCAAAGTTCTTAAAAATATCTAAGGAGATAGATATAGGGCACTGAATGCCACTTTACTCAAGGAGACAAAGCATCAACTCAATAATATTTTTTCTTACAAAGCAACATGTCAAAGGCATGTTCACAATTTCTAAAAGAGGCAAAACGTGATTTAAAACCCCTCTAACAAATGATTTTGACAAGAAATAATCATTTTGGATCTAACCAAATGTCCGAGCGCAAAAAGAGACCGTGGTTAAAAAGGGTTGTAAAGGACATTCAGAATTAGCTCCAAAAGGCATTGGCAAAATGGAAAAGGTGAAAAAAGAAAAAAGGGTCCAAAGGGAACCTTAGAGATGTGGGTTTTAATATTAATTCTTTCAAAAAGGAGATATAAAACACCACAACATAACGTTCACCCGCTCATTCGATCATTTGCAAAACACTGTGAGGTTTCCAATTTTCTACCAAAGTTCTCGAGCAAAAAATCCAGCGTGATGTGCTCCTATAGAAGGGTGTTGCGCTCCTATAGTGGATTCCCGTGTGTTTTCCTTCTAAGTGTTTCGTGCCTGTAGGTTGGTGATGCGCTCTTGTAGCCCCGCTCGGCATGTAGGAGAAGGCCCGAAACAACGTGTAGAGGAAGGCCTGAACAAGCATGCAGCCTTGCCCAAGGGCACTGCACTCTTGCCATAGTAGCCAACCGCCCGACACATGGCAAGTTGCTGTGCTTTTCTTGACGATGTGCAACCTGCCCAACGTGTAGGAGTGAAGGCCCGAGACCACAATCACAGTGCCCAGACCAACGATGCTGCGCTCTGGCCACTGCATCCATACTTCCGCCCAACGCCACGTGCAGAGCTGCCCACTGTGTTGTACTCTGGCCATTGTCCAAACACTGCACGACTCTGCGTTCAGTGACCCGAGCCACCTGGGTGCCCAGGTGTTGCGATCCTGCCATAGGTTTCACACCTTTGCCCAGATGCTGCGCTCCTGCCACAAAAGCGCAGCACTGGACAAAAAGACAGTCAACATCGCCCGACTCACCCACAAGCCTTGAAAAATCATTTTCTTTGCTGTGAAGGACATTTTAAAAAGTTATTTTGACTGTTATCACCTCTTCATGATTTTATAAAGGTTAAGGGCACCAAGAAAATTCAAAACTTATGTCAAGGGAAGCATGAAGAAAACTTATAAAGAAAACCTAACCTACTCTCTGCTAGTCTCCTAACCTTGTTACAAAACTCAGCATCTCCTTAACCCTCTTTACACATTATTTCACTAGAAAATATCATTTCTATTTAAATATTTTGAGGAAGGGATGAAGAAAGACACAATTTCCGAAGAAGAGAGTGTTGACATAAATGAGGTGACTCAAAGACCAAAAAAGCAGCAGAAGAAGGGAGAGATGCCAAATAGGTTTGAACCTATAAACACTGAAGAGATGATAGCCTCCCCTACTATTCTTTCCTGTTTTCAAGAGTTAGGGTGTTATGAGTTCTATAACAAATTGCAAAAGATCAAAATTCACCCTCAGTTGACAAAGCTATTTTCCCTAACGCTTCATAAGCATACAGTACACCTAGCCGGGGTAACTTTTAAGTTGACCACCAATACCATCTCTAAGGCCACTAGAATTCCTTGCATAGGACAAATATGGTTCAAACAGAAACAGCTTAACTTGAGCCATTACCACCCATTCTTGAAACCAAGTTGTCAAGCTGACTGTAAAACTATTTTCCCTTTCTCTCATCTATTGGACAGATATTCCCTCCTAATGAAGATTATCATGAAATACTTCACCTGTGAGGGTAGGTTCTCCAGAGTCTACTCCTATCACGTAATACTCCTCATGCATTTCACCATAACCAAGCTACTACACATGCCCTACTACCTTTGAAAAAGTATTGAGAAAATGTCTTCCATCATGCAAAAGAGGCCTCCATCCCAACAAATGTCAAGCCTCTTTTATCATTCCCTCATCAAAGTAATTGTCTCATACCAACTAGAACAGTAAGGCATTCCCTTGGAGGTTTTTATCACCCATGATGATTTCACAACTCCACAGCCCATCCCTCCACAAAGTATGCCATCATCTTCTCAAAATCCTCCTCACACACCTCCATAACCCTCCCCTGACCTTGTTTCATCTTCTTCACATGAATCATTCCCTCAAATAGACCCTCCTCATTTGCTTTCCCCTAAGAAATCTGAACATGAAGAAAGCAGTGATGATCATGAAGAAATTAGTGGTGATCATGAAGAAAACAATAAGGGAGAGAGTGATGATCATGAAGAAAAAAGTGATGAAAAGAATGATGAAGATGAATAAATAAGTGAAGAAGAAGAAGATGTCAAAGAGGAAGATGGCCAAGAAGAGAACAGTGAAGGCAGTAACAAGGATGAGTATGTGGATGAAGAAGAAAATAGAGGTAAAAACAATGATGCAAGTGATGAGCAAAGAAGTCAAAACAGTGGGTCTGAAAGTGAAGAAAATGACACTGAGGGTACAAATGTAGACAGTGGAGAGGAGACATATGAAAGAAATGGAGAAAGCAAGAATGATAGTGACAAGAATGGCACAGGCAGCCAAGAGACAGGGTTTAAAGTTGTTTTCCATAGGTAAGAAAATGATGAAAAAGGGCCAACCAATGAAGGTACCCAAGGCAGTGACCATGAAGAACAAACAAATAGCAGTAAGGAAGACAAAGAGGGTGATGATAGCATGGAAGGAGGTGAAGAGAATGAAGCAGAAAATAGTGTTACAAATGCAGAGCTTGACAAAGATAATGAAAGTGTTGAAAATGATGAAGACTATGGGACAGAAACAAAGTTTAAAAAAGAAGAAAAGCAGATTGATGATGACCAAGGAGAGGCAGCCTCTCAAGGGGAAAATAGTGAGCTAAAAAAAGACCAAAACAGTCAGCCTAGTGATAGTCAACAAACAAATGAAAGTCATGGAAATGAAGATGTGCCCAACAAAGATCAAGGCGCCTCTAATATTGCAAAAACAGAGGGGGACAGTCCTAAAGATGTTGATAGTGATGATGGCATAAAAGATAGTGAAGATGCTTGTCAAAGGGGCAGCCAAGAAAAAGGCAAGGAAGATTCACACAAAAAGATCATCCATGAAGAACAAAATAGTCCTAAGGTCACTAGTGATCAAGCTTTGCAAGTAAAACTTGTTGCACCTTTCGCCTTTACCTATCAAAGAGGAGAGAGGCATGTGTTTCCTACGTCCAAAAAGCAAGGGGCCATGCACTCCTGCTCAACTCCAATGAAAGACAAAGGTAAAAAATAAGTAAAAGGAGTAAATAATGGACCGAACATTGAAGAAGAACTCAACCAAAAGGACAGTATGCATAATGGTGAATGGACAAATTCTGAAGGAAGTGAACATAGAAAAAGTGCAAATGATACAAGTTTTGAAATAGAGGTTGAAATTAAATATAAAGACCATAGGTAAGACATTGAAAATAGTGGGTAAAATAATGAAGAAGAGTACATTCATGAAGACAAAAATGTACCAAGCAATGATCAAGGCACCTCTTACATTGCAAAGGAGAATGACCGGGCACTATGAATGAAGAAACCACTTTGCAAGACAAAAGCTCAAAATTGCCCAAAATGAGGGCCCGACACCAAATGATGAAAAATACCAAGCTAGGCTTGGTATTTTGGCCCAAGTTTCTCTACAGGTATCTAAGGACCCTTGAGGCACCTACCTACCAAATTTGAGAAAAAATGAACAGGTTTTTGTTTTTTGCAAATTTTGAGCCTAAGAACACAGCACCCCCTGTGTTGTGCTTTTTCCTGGGCATATTTAGAGGGATAAGCTTAAATTTTTGAATTCTCCATAATTATAGGAGTATTCTAACCAAATTTCATCTCAATTGGATTTTTTTTAATCCCCCAAAAGGGTCAAAAACACTCAATTTTTCACCTTTCTGCCCTCTTTTTTGAGCAGGTGTTGCGCTCCTGGAAGCCTTGAATTTTTACACTTTTTGGGAAAATTTCAAAGGTCATACTAAGAAAAAAAAGGTATATTTGGAAAGTATACATCCACATCTTTCCAACGGGCCATCACAGAGCCTTTTCCGACATCGGGAAGGCCACCAAAACTCTATTGCAAAAAGACCTTTTTTGGTGCTACGCTCTTGGAAAATTTCAAGTTTTTGAGACAATATGCTGCGTTCCTGTGTGTAACTGAGAAAATGTGCATTCAGCAAGTTTAATCATGTATTTCAGAGCCTAAAATTCAATATTTTTTCGATTTTAGTCCGAAAAATATGTTTTGGAAGATATTTTGTGCCTTGGACCTTATAGGCCCTCAAGGACAAGTTAGGATATTTATTTTTGGCCAATAGGCTTCTAGATGCTCTAGTGAGCTCTCTTCCTCCTTGCTTGTTATATAAGCCATGAGGATTCATTGTAAACAATTGGGACTTGATGTGTTTAAGAGAAATACATGGTTTTATGATCTTGGACAAAATATTGGTTTAATGAAGTGAATGAATGGCCTGTTTGGCTTGATGTTGGAGAAGCTTGCTTGCAAGATTCCATAGCTTGGAGAATGGTAATGTTTTTCTAACTTGTTAGTGTTTTCTTGTCCTCATTTTTTTTTAGTCTACTTTTTTTCTATATATCATAAAATTATAGGTTGAGATATGCTCATGGAAGCACCTCAAACCTCTTGTTTGCTATATTTTTGATGTTTTCTTCTTTTAGTTCATCTTAATGAATTCTTGACTGCTCTTTAGGCCCACTAAAAATTGTTCTTTGTTTCATAAATGATTAGTATGTTAGCTTATAAATATGATTCATGGTATGCCTTGCTTATTTACAGTTTTCAAAAACTTATTGTGAAACTTTTCTATGGAACACTGATTGATTAGGTTAATACAAAGAGGTCTTGTTTCAATCTTGCCCTTTGCTCATGCTCATCAACTTGTTTCAGAGTTCCCGATAGTTTGATATATGTCGTTTAGGAGTTCCCTCTCCATATATTGAATTGTTTGTTTATCTCATGTGTTTTCTCAAAAAGCTGAAGGTGGATTTCTAAAGTTAGGAGTTCTAATGCTTCTATGTACCACTGGATTGTTCATCTTGTATGTTTATCAGTTTGAGTATTGTTCATAGAGATTAATGGTTTGCCCTAACTCATGAGTTATTGCTTCAAATTATAGATGTATAAGACCTCTTAGTCTTTTCAAAAAATTAATGTTCGTCACACCATCATACATAACTTTAAGGATCCATTCACCTTGATAAATTGGCCCTGCAATACACTCTGTTTCATCATTTAGACACCCTTGACTTCATCTGACCCCATAGCCCTATTGATTCGATATTCTCTCATTCCACCTATCCTACTTGATCATCTTACCCCAACCCAAAACAAACAAGAAAACCTACACTTAACAACTAGCCTAAAAATCAATCATCCGAAGCAAACAAGTTCACATCCTTCGCACATTAGAGAGAGCCCTCTCTGAGACCAGGAAGGCTAGGTCCTAGGACTCCAAATACTAGTCTGATGTTACCCTGTCATTTGGTTAGCCAATCTTCCAAATCACAGGACCCTAACTCAAGAAGCTCTCAAATACTGATAAGCAAAAGATAATAATCATGAGATATGGCAAACCATTTACTCAATGACAATAATTTTAAACAAATAAACATTCAAGATGAACAATTCAGTGAAGCACAGGAAGCAAGAAATCCTATCTAACTTTAGTGATTTCACCTAGAAATTTTGAAAAGATATAAGGTAACAAATAACACTAACCAATGAAGAGGAAACTCCTAGACATCATCAATCAAGCTATAAAGAACTTTGAGGCAAACTGATAAGGATGGGTAAAGGGCAAGATCAGGACAAGACCTCCTTGACTTAACCTAACAAGTAATACTTCAAAGAGAGATTTCAAAATAGAGTTTAGATAGCATCAAATAAGCAGGGCTTGCCATAAAACATATTTGAAAACTATCATATTAATCCATTGATGAAATAAACAAGCATAAAGAGGCCTAAGGAGCAACTAAGAATTCCTTAAATACACCCAGCAGAGGAAAACATAAAGACAGTAGCAAACAAGAAGACTAAGGTGCCTCAAACAACATTTCTTAGCCTATGCTTTTTTGATCTACTACAACATAGAACGATGGACATAATGATAAAGAAGATAACATGAACAAATTAGAGACACGTCACTATTCACCACGCTCAGGGATCCTGCAAGCAAGCTTTCATCATCATCAATCAAGCATATCATTCACAAGCTCCATAACACCAAATTGCTCTTCAACCTCAAAGAACCATGTATTTCTCTCAAAACTCATCAAAAGCCAACATTTACAATGAGTCCTCAATTCTCTATTTATCAGCAAGGAGGACAAAAACCTAATAGATTATCTAGAAGCCCATAGGACAATCAGAAATGTCACTATTGTCCTTGAGACCTTGCAAGGCCCAAGGCCCAAAATATCGAAAACAAAATATATTTTCGAGCATTTTTAGCAAATAAATTGATGTTTGGGGTCTGAGAAGCCTCCCAAAACTTTCCAAGCGTACATTGTTGACTTTCCCTCTACTAAGGGCGCAGCATTGTGTTTAGGAGGAATTTCCATGCCAAGGGCGTAGCAGAGGAGCAGGAAAAATGGGTCATCTTTCAGCAATGTTTTGAAGGCCTTCCTGATGTCGGAAAAGGCTCCGTGGTGGCTCGTTGGAAAGCCCTTGAAGTCTAATTTCTAGATCTACCCTTGGGTCTCTAATCTGACCTCTATAACCTATTCAAAAACTAAAAATTCCAAGGCTGGTAAAGGCGCAACACATGTCCTGAAAAGCAGGAAAATGTTGAAAAATTGGGTGTTTTTGACCCTTTTGGAGGACCAAAACAACTCCAATTGATTTGAAAATTTGTGAGCATGCTATATTAGTGATGAGGATTCCAAAATTGTAAGCCTTTCCTCCTGAAGATGCTCTGAGAAAAATCGTAGCACCATGTGTGCTACCCCCTTGGCCTCAAAATTAGCAAAAACAAAAACTTGTCAAAATTCTCCCAAATTTGGTGGATGAGTGCCTCATGGGTTTTGGGAGACCTGTAGAGAGGCTTGTGCCAAGATTCCAAGCCTAGCTTGGCCTTTTTCTTATTTTAGTGCCTGGAGCTTGTCTTGAGCCTTTTTCAATTTACCCCTTGCAATTTGATTTCTTCGGGCATAATGTTTAGTGATCCTTCTTTGGAGGTCAAGATCTTGATTTGATTTCTTCAATTTAGCCTCCAAGTGTATGTTGGCTCTCTCCAACCAAGGCTCCTGATCTTTCACTATCTCCATGGCCAAAAGCTCATGTAAAGGGAGTTTTTCTACTAGGGTTGATTTTTCCTCCCTTTGTTTAGCCAATGCTTTCTTCAATCCCATGGTTCTAGGTCTTCTCCTAGATTGTCTTTCCTCATCACTACTCTCCTCATAAGCGCCTATTAACTCTTCTATTTTTATTTTTGCCTTCTTGACTTCTTTTTGGGCTTTGAGGGCTCTAGATTCATAGATTTCCATTCGTGCTCCCTGCTACCTATTCTCCAAGTCAAGGGCATCATTCACACTCTTGGCCCTTTCCAAATGTGCTTGGAGTTCTTTGATTTGTGCATTTCTATCATGGAGGAGCATGTTTGTGATTCTTGCTTCATTCTCCTCATCACTATCTACTTGAATGATCTCAAATTCCCTCTCCACCTCATGGTCTTCTTATTCTTCCTTTACTCTTTGTTTCCCTTTGTCTAGTGGTTGAGCTAATGTAGATGGCAAGGTCCCTTGCCTTTTGGAGGCAGCAAACACTTGCCTTAATCCTCTTTAATATGTGAGAGGGAGAAAATCAAATTTGTTTACTAAAACACTGATTTTATGACTAACTTCAAGATTTCCTTTCCTTTCATCAATGATCCCTGTATTTGTGTCATCTTCATGTTGTTCTTGACTGCCCTCTTAAGAGGTGTTTTCATTTTCCTTCATGCTAATATCATTGTCATGACCTTCACCACTGTCATCAATCTCTTGAATGCTTTTTGGTTTCATGTTGTCACTGTTAGAGGTGTCTTTGCCAATGACTTTATCACTGTTTTGAGCATTTTCATCATTTCCATCCTCTTCCATATCTTCTTCAGTGTCATTTTGTTCTAAACTGTCCTCTTCATCAAAGTCATTTTTTTGCCCACTACCATTGTCTTCATCTTCTACATCTTTCTCTTCTTCTAATTTTTCCTTTTCATCATTTTTCCCTTCTTCATTTGTCTCTTCTTCATTTCTTGGCTCATTGTTTTCTTCTTTATCTTCACTTTTTTTCTCATCAAAATCTGCCTCTGTCTCTTGACTGTCATTTTCCTCTTGGGGAGAGGATTCATGTATGGATGAGGAATCATGGTCAGTAGGGGTTGATGGAGGAATGGAGGAAGGTGGATGAGATGACAAGGATAAAATTTGCAAAGGAAGAGGTTGTGGATTTGTGAAAACATCATGGGCGATGAACACTTCCCATGGGATACCATGTTGCTCTAATTGATGCAACACAATCATCTTGCACAATGTATGACATCTTGTCAATATTTATAAAAAGATAATAGGGAAAATGTAGCAGCTTGGCCCTAGTGAAATGCATAAGCAGTCTAATATGGTAGGAATAAAGTCTAGAAAACCTCCCTTCGCATGTAAAATACTTCATGATGACTTTCATTAATGGGGCATATCTTTCCAATAAATGGAAAAAGGGAAAAATAGCTTTAAAATCAACTTGGTATCTTGGTTTCAAGAAAGGATGATAATGGCTTAGGTCTAAATTCATCTTCTTGAACCATTTTTCTCCCAGGCAAGGTATCCCAGTGGCCATGGCAATTGTATTGGTGGACAGCTCAAAATTCACTCCAGCTAGATGCATTTGATGGTCATGGAGGTTGAGGATAAAAATTCTGGTCAACTCAGGGTGACTTTGGACTCTTTGTACTTTCTCACAGAAGTCAAAGCAACCTACCTCTTGAAAATATGCAGTTGCTGTAGGGGAGGTTGTCAATTCCTTAGTGTTTATAGGCTCAAACCTGTTCACTCTCCCACCCTTTCTCTGATGTCCTCTAGGCCTTTGGCCTTCCTCACCATTGTCAACACTGCCTTCTCTAGGAATTTTATCCTTTACTCTTGTCTTGAAACCAAAAACCCTACAAACTGTTTATGAAAGGATATGGAGAGGGCAAGTGATATGATAATGAGAAAGTTAGTGATTTGCAATTTTGGAGGGGAAATGATGAGTGAAGAAGGACACCTTGGGCCTTAGTGTGTTTTCAGCATGTAGGTGGATGGATACTCTTCAATCATCAATGTTTTTTAGCATGGGGACCCAACTTCTCTTTTAGGGTTTTTCTTTCCTTTACATTTCTTGCTAATTTTGACTTTTAAAATAGCATGAGAGGGGTCATAGGTCAAAATACCTCTTAAAAAGCCTTCAGGAGGTGTCAAGAAAATAATTTGAAAAGCTTTGAGGAATTTGGAGGCTTGAAACAAATTGAAAAGCTCTCTGGTTGAAGAAAAACACATAGGAGCAGAGCATGGGCTAGTCGGGTGGCTTCTGCAAGACCTGAATAGACAGGCGTGCAACATAGGAGCTATCAAGTGGGTTTTGCATGCCCCTGCGCGTAGCGCCGGGACCTGTTGAGCAGCTTCTACACACCCCTACGTGTAGCGCTGGGCTGAAAATGCACACTGTCGAGTGGTCCTACACACTTTCGAACGGACCAGCGTGCAGCATCGGAGGTGAGGCTCGGGCCTGTCGGGTGAGCAGGGGCTCTGTAATATCCCAAAATCGGGATTGCACAACAAGCCTGCTGACATAATGCACTCTTGAGAGTTCAATACACTGAAATGAGTTTGAAGCTCTTGGATCCCTTAGATCAGCTCATCTAAGATCTAAATACAGAAGGAGAGAAAAAACAAATCAAACAAGGTGGGTTAAATAGATCTCCCACAAACTAGTCTAGCTGAAAAACACCCAAGGAGAGGGGTTGCAGCTATATGCAATGGACTGCTTCAGAAATAATGCAGTTTATCAATTTACAAGTGTGAGACCAAAATGGATGTTCATCTTTCAACTATACATCATCAAATTAGATCTAAAATGCAGCTTATACAGTGTATAATAGATATAGAAAGAATGTACAAGACAAAAGCCCCAAAATGAGCTGCTACAACAACATGAAATGGCAGAACAAGCTTGAAAATGCTATTTTCATTGCTGAAGCATGCAGTAGATTACAACTCAGATCTAGAGCAGATCTGTACATAAAATGATAGATCTATTTCAGATCTATGTACAAGATAGACTCCTCTATACACTCCCCTTGGGGATCTCAGCAAAACATGAACAATGGTGAGTAGATATGAGATCTAAGTCATAGATCTGCAGAAATATTCAAAAAATTCTGAATCATAACATATGTAGAAAATCAGATCTGAACTCACATGGATTGGTTGGCCAATCCACGGATCACCACAGTGAAAGGAAGGATCCAATCACTAGAGATCTCTCCTCTAAAATGATGCCAAGTCACCCTGCAACTCTGCTCTTGCAAATAATACAATCATGAAAGAGGGACTGCGCTGTAGGCCCTGAGAATGCTTTTGGCCTACTTCCAATGTGTGGATCTAAAGCTCAACCCACCAATGCACTCTTCCAGGAGGTTAAAAGACACAGTCACTGAGAAGAAGCACCATTACAAGCAAGATCTAAACAGATCTAGTGTTCCACTTGTTGCAGCTCACACGGACAACCCAATCCTAATCAGGATTGCACTGTAGATGCAAGATGTGGCTTGGCCAAATGCTGGATAGTGGACTAGACAAACAAGACTCCTCCAAGAGTTGCTTAAGGAAGGAGGTGGGAATCCTAAACAGGAAAACCCAAAAGGAGTGTCTAAACAGACAATACCTTTAGAAAATAATATCCTCAACAACCTTTTCCTGTTGTCCTCCTCCTTCTTTTATAGGGTGAAAGCCTTGTCAAACCCTAAAACACCTTAATGAGTTAGCCCCTTTCACATGTGGAGCCTTCATCTAGAACTGCGCTGTGTATCCATGAGGTTCATTGCACCTAGACTGCGCTGTTGACTTGGTCAAGGTTGACCCCATCATGTGATTTAAACCCATTCACACCTGCAAAATTTTATTTACATGGCCCAGATATGTCTCTGTTTACATAGGCATTGATTTATTCATGGTTTTTAAGATTTTTACATGTCCTCCTTCACATTTTATTCATAAACATAAAATGAAAGATAAAACAAGGCAAAATAAGATATTCCCATTAGCATGGGCTAAATGGGAATATTACAGTCCTCCCCTCCAAAATTTTTCTTGTCCTCAAGCAACTGATAAGGTGAGTGCTGCAACACTTCTCTTCCATTGGTGAAATCATCAAAGATCAAGCTCCCATCATAAGCTAGATGCTCACCAATCCAAACCCCCATGAATTTTTTCCCCAAAGTCAATATGAGATGTGAAAAATCCATCCCACAAGGAAACAAGATCTCATGTGAAACACCCATGGGTTGCCTAATGTCCCCTCTAAAATATATAACACAAGACACATGGATAATTTTCAGCTCATTAGGCACATACATACCTCCCATCCTCCCTCCATAGATTCTCATAAAAAGTACAAGCATGTCATCAATGTATGGGAGCAAAATAATGCACAAACAAACAGGAAGGTGTACATATGGAGGTGGGTCATAGTCCCACATGTGGAACCAGCGTAATGCATCTCCTGCCTGCATCAACCCAAGATGTGGTAAGTGGTTTTCCCACCACTTACTTGCAGCCCATGCCATCTCACTGTAGCTAAATGTGTGAGATATGTTTGGTGCTTTAGGAAAGCACCCATCATGAAACAAGACCTCCCTTTTTCCACCAAGGGAGTGGCCAAATGCAGAAATTGTTGTGGCCCCATATTTTCCATGAGATTGACAAGATATAACACTCCTCTTTGGAGTCATGGCCTGCATAAACATGGTGAAAGAATGCATACAATTAGAAAAATAAGCTTGTTTTACAAGAGCATATTCTTCACCAATATTCCTCCTCATAAAATTGGAGTGGTTCATAGATCTATCTTCTCCCTCAAGAGGGAAAAGAGAAGGCTGAATTAACTCTCCAACAGAGTTATGTTGCTACCCCATCTCCACAAAGTACATGCATCCTTGACAATGCTGATATAGTTCTCCTCTAAAGCCCTCCCAATAGTAGCTCCTCAAGATAATATTATTGAGCTTCATGGAGTATTCATGGCTGAGATAGAACTCCTCATAGGTCCATTGTAGTAACTTCTCCTTGAGCTTGGAGGCTCTAGATAAGAAGATCCTACCATGATCATAGATGACCCCATCTTGAATTGAATAATCCCCCTCATGTACCAAGTCATTAAGAATCATGCATGTATGAAGATCCTTGGAATATTCCACCAACAGTTGGGACTTCCAATATGGATCTAGTTTGCCCAACAATGACGACGTTGTTAATGTGTCAACTGAAGTGGTTGCCATTTTTTTGCTCTTCTCCTTGACATCCTCCATGTCCAAGGTGTATTTTGGAAGGCCATGCCTCCCATTTTTCTCCTCTTTGACATCTCCCATGCCAAAGGTATGAGATGGAAGGTTGTTATTCCTTCCTTGCTGCCCTCCTTGCTCATGCACATGCTTCAAAGAAGAAGGAAGCTCTTGGAAGTTAGTCTCCCATGGGAGGATATAATCTATCCAAGGCCTTTCTGTTTTGGCCAAAGCATGCATGTGAGACCACCATCTCTCTTCCAGCAGGTAAGAGTGTTCTTCAAACAAGTTTGTCTCCTAATTCAAGTCTTTCCTCCCATGCTTCATGATGGTGTCATTTCCTCTTCTTGCAGCATATCTCCTCAACGCAATTTGAGAGGTGAGGATAGATAGTGAAGTCAAAGGAAAAATGCTCTCCCTTTCTGTGTACCTCCCCCATACTCTCAGCGTTGTAGCATGGTCTTCTAATGCTCCCTCCCTTCTTGGATCTATGGAAGGAGAATCAATGCATGAAACATCTCCCATCAAATCTAAATCAGGTGTCTCCCAGGGGGTACACCACAAGATAAATATTTCTCATGGCTCATTCCCATGTGAACTACAGATGGGAACATAATATGACTACTTCCACTGCGCAAATCCATCTCTAATTGTTGTGTGGAAGTATCATGATAGGGAGAAGATGGAGCAACTCCCCCATCTTCTTCTTCATCACACACCTCCTACAAGATCTCATAGTCTAAGGTGCTTCCTCTAGATGCAGTTAACTCATGAACACCCATCATCTCCTTGGTGTCAAGAGTCTTGATCACAAAGGACTGATCCATCATAGTGTGTGTTCCAAGATTTGGATGCAGTGTTGGAACACATCTCCTCCATCGTTTTGTCTCTTTTTCTATCATCATAGACACATAATGCTCATCCTCTCCATGTATAGGATCCCTGGGGCCTTCTTGCCAAGATACAATAGCGCTCATAGTGGAAGCAATAGCTTCAACTCCATCTCTCAATAAAATTAGATTCCCTCCTGCTGTCACAGCGCTGGAGGAACCTTTTAGTTCTACTTCTTCCTCCTCCTCATCAATGGAGTATGCCCCATCAATAAGAGATCCTTTCTCTTGATCTCTCATTGAGGAAAGGACATTCATGTCTTCTCCTTGAGAAGAATGATCTTGTTGAAGTAAGGCCTCTGCCCTTGGAAAATCATGTAGCAGATCTTTAACCCTCCCAACAATGTTCTGAAATGGAGTTATCTTCATGGATCTTCTTTCTTCTTTGAGTTGACAAAATTCAGGGAAGCCTAGATGCTCTTTGAATATTTTAGACTGAGATTCATATTCTCAGAGGTAGTCACCAAGAGTCTCCTCCTCTGTTGTCTCTCCATCTTCTTCTCCTCTTGCAAGGAATGCAAGAATGTTGCAACGTTGTAGATCAGATTGTGTGGCTGCATGCTCACACACATCAGATGAATTAGTGGGGCTTTCCTCCTATGCAAACCCCCTCAAGATATTTTTTGATCTTCCATTCCTCACCCCCCTGATTCCTTCCTCCAGCTCATGCAAAGCTTGAGAAAGAATGTTAGAGAACTCTATTCTTTTTATTCTTCCATACAAAGGGGTTTCATCCTTGCTTGCTTTGTCTTCAATGTAATCATTTTTATTTTGTCTTTTTCTATGATACCTCTACTCTTTTTCAGTGAGAGGCTCTCCTCCTTCTGAAGACATATTGGCTCCAAGAATTCACAGGTTGTGCCAAGAAAGATGCTTTGATACCACTATAATATCCCAAAATTCGGGATTGCACAGCAAGCCTGTTGAAATAATGCACTCCTGAGAGTTCAGTGCACTGAAATGAGTTTGCAGCCCTTGGATCGATCAGCTCATCTAAGATCTAAATCCAAAAGGAGAGAAAAAACAAATCAAACTAGGTGGGTTAAATAGATCTCCCACAACCTATTCTAGCTGAAAAACACCCAAGGAGAGGGGTTGCAGCTATATGCAATGGAATGCTTCAAAAATAACGCAGTTTATCAATTTACAAGTGTGAGACCAACATGGATGTTCATATTTCAGCTATACATCAGCAAATTAGATCTACAATGCAGCTTATACAGTGTATAACAGATATAGAAAGAATATACAAGACAAAAGCCCCAAAATGAGCTGCTACAACAACATGAAATGGTAGAATAAGCTTGACAGCATTATTTTCATTGTTGAAGAATGCAATAGATTACAACTTAGATCTAGAGCATATATGTACATAAAATGATAGATCTATTTCAGATCTATGTACAAGATAGGGTCCTCTATACACTCCCCTTGGGGATCTCAGCAAAACATGAACAACGGTGAGTAGTTCTGAGATCTACGTCACATATCTGCAGAAGTATTCAGAAAATTCTGAATCATAACATATGCAGCAGATCAGATCTAAACTCACATGGATTGGTTGGCCAATCCACGGATCACCACAGTGAAAGGAAGGATCCAATCACTAGAGATCTCTCCTCTAAAATGATGCCAAGTCACCCTGCAACTCTGCTCTTGCAAATAACAAAGTAATGAAAGAGGGACTGCGTTGTAGGCCCTGAGAATTCTTTTGGCCTGCTACCAATGTGTGGATCTGAAGCTCAACCCACCAATGCACTCTTCCAGGAGGTTAAAAGACACACTCATTGAGAAGAGGCACCAATACAAGCAAGATCTAAACAGATCTAGTGTTCCACTTGCTACAGCTCACATGGACAACCCAATCCTAAGCAGGACTGCGCTGTAGATGCAAGATTTGGCTTGGCCAAATGCTGGGTAGTGGACTAGACAAACAAGACTCCTCCAAGAGCTGCTCAAGGAAGGAGATGGGAATCCTAAACAGGGAAACCCAAAAGGAGTGTCTAAACAGACAATACCTTCAAAAAATAATGTCCTCAAAAACCTTTTCCTGTTGTCCTCCTCCTTCTTTTATAGCGTGAAAGCCTTGTCAAACCCTAAACCACCTCAATAAGTTAGCCCCTTTCACATGTGGAGCCTCCATCTAGAAATGCGCTATGTATCCATGAGGTTCATTAAACCTAGACTGTGCTGTTGACTTGGTCAAGGTTGACCCCATCTTGTGATTTACACCCATTCACACCTGCAAGAGTTTATTTACATGGCCTAGATATGTCTTTGTTTACGCAGGCATTGATTTATTCATGGTTTTTAAGATTTTTACATGTCCTCCTTCACATTTTATTCATAAACATGAAATGAAAGATAAAACAAGGCAAAATAAGATATTCCCATTAGCTTGGGCTAAATGGGAATATTACAAGCTCAGGCTGTCGAGTTTTGCACTGAATGTGCCTTGCACGTAGCGCACTCCCACAAGCGCGTAGCACCCCATTGCAAATTCTACATAATGCATGCACAGGTGCATAGCACAGGTTTTTTTCAAGGGCGTAGCATGGTTTTCTTGCTCGAACATCTACCAGAAAACTCCGAAATTTATGAAAACCTTCCACTTTCTTTTCAAATGAGAAATGGCTGTGAGTGATAATGAAATTCTTTTTATACCCTTGGATTTTAATAAATTGAAAACCAAAACCCACTATGCTAATGTTTTTTTTTTGGTCTTTTTATCTCTTTGTTGATATTTCCTTTTCTTTTGCAGGTGGTGACTTAAACATAAGCAGTCGAACCTTTGGCCAATAAACAAACAGTCGAACCTTTGACCAGTGTTTCACCCAGATTCTACAAAGAATCCTCTTTTCTCATTTCATTCCCTGGTCTTGCTCCTCTTGTCTCTGATCCCATCTCGTCGAACGTTTGCATGATGCAATCGTCTCAGTCTGCCCTCAAGCAGCCTGCTTCGACTAGTCTGCAGCCCCGCCCTCCACAACCTGCTCCTAGCACCTCGACTCAGCCTTCAGGTGATCCAAGTGGATATTGGTGGTCACCCGCCTATTCCACTTGGGGCTCCACCATTGTCTATTTCATTTTTTCAGTTTCGGCACAGTTTACTATTTTTAGCAGTTTTTCGGGTCCTAAACTTCCGGAGCTGTTTTGAGGCCCTAAACGACGTTTTTTGGGAAAACGGAGGGCAACATGGGTCCATGGACCGATGTTGCCCATTCCAAATTTGTATTCCTCGGATATATCTTTCCGTTACGTTCCTGCATAAATCCGGATCATCAGGACCCCCTCCTTCAGGCCCCTCATCTACAGTTGGTACCCATGAGCCTCTCTACCCTCCTGGAATGGTTCCTCTTGGCCTTAACCATCTCGGAGTTGTCCCGCTTGGTCATTACCCCTCCGGTCAGATAACGTTTCTAGCTCCCCCTCCTGGAGTATTTTCGGTACTTTTTATGGCTAACTTATCCCTTCCTAGCATGACTTTGGGGATCCCAGTCTGGTAAATTAATCCCCCAGTCACTATCCTGCCTGTTAAGCCCAAAACTTATCTTGCTTTAACCCCGGTTCAACCAGTCCCTATGACCCCTCCCTTTGCTACCGTGCCTCAACCACCTCAACAGGAACCTACTCCTATTGCAACAACTTCGAGTGAAGGGGGCAAAGCTCGCAAGAAGGCACCTAAATACAAGGCCATCCTGACAAACCCTGCTCCTCCTCGGCCTCTAAAGCGTACACCTTCAAGTGCTTTGTGTGATGTTGTCGGTCATGCCACCCATAATTGTCCTAAATTGCCTCATCTCAAGCTCATGGTCAATGAAGTATTTCTTGAGTATGATATCCTAGAAGTCCATGTTACTTTACCTAATTTAGCCAAGAAACTCAAGAATTTGCACACAAATCACCCCTATGCTTTGTGTGATTTCCATGGCCACTATACTTACCTTTGTCCCCGCCTCGAAGAGTACCACTCCTCTTTGGAAGTGGTTCACCAATTCAAGGCCAAGCGCAATGAGTCCACTACTCCCTTATTTGTGTGTTTTGCTTCAGCAGAACCAAAGGACACATCCACTCCCATAGACATTCCCCCTCCGGATGTCGAAATGACAGAGTCTTCAGCCACAGTCCACTACCTGTAATCATCTATGAGATCCATGGTGGAAGACCCCCCTAGGACTTCCCCTTCTGTTTCGCCTGAACTCCCTTCAGCGATCACCTTGGGCTCAACATCGGTGGATCCTTCATCTACTTGTTTTTTTGTCACCCCTCACGACAATGTGCATGTGAACCTCTCTTCCCATGATGATGAGTCAGGTAGCTTCGCCGCGTCAGGTGGTATTTCTTCCACCAGTCACCCCATCTTCTATTATGATGACGACATTATGGAAGTAGTCACCACCCCTGACTTTATTTATCCCCCCTTACATCAAACCCATGCATTCGAACCACATACACCTTGTGGCCATTACATTGACACCCAATGTTTGGGTAAGGGGGCACCCATATTTGAGAGACCAGGAGAAGCAATTCTCCACAAATCACCTAGTGTATCTGGTCGTGTCAATGATCCAGATTTATGCAGGAACGCAACAGAATACAAATATAACCATAAACACAGAGATGCAGCGGAAATAATGCGTCATTTCATTAATATCAAATAATAGAAATATGCTTACAAACATAATGGAAATAAAATAGCTAGGGTGCTGGTAGCGAATCTCTGAGAAGAGAAGTGGTGGCTATAGACCTCTGAACAGTGTTACATTGAGGCTTGAAGGCCTATTACAGACACAATGGAAATAGATGAACTAGGGTACTGGCAGCGCTTATCTTTGAGAAGAGATGTGTCGGCTACCAACCCCTGAACTATGTAACAATGAGGCTCAAAGGCCAATTTATTGTTGAGAAACAATTTAAAATCCAAAACGTCCAAAAACCTAACCCTAGGAGATGAAGCGCCAAAATTGTGGCTCCCATTTGGGTAAATTGGTGTTTCAACTTCCGGGGGATGTAACTTTGGCATCCAATCTCCGTTTGACACGCTCAATAGCTCGTTATAAATATCTATCCGAGGACTACAACTTTTATGTGAGAAACATCGGTCTATGACCCATGTTGCTCCTTGTTTTCCCAAAAAACGTCGTTTAGGGCCTCAAAACAGCGTCGGAAGTTCAAGACCCGAAAAATTGCTAAAAATAGTAAGTTATGCTTAAACTTACAAATTGAAAGAAATGATGGTGGGGGTTCAAATGGACTCGGTGGGTGGCCACCAATATCCACCTGGATCATTAAGTCCCCAAAACGGCTCCGGGTGTGCAGGACCCAAAAACCTGCTAAAAATAGTAAGTTGTGCTGAAGCTGAAAAACTGAAAGAATTGATGCTGCGAGTCCAAATGGATTAGGCGGGTGGCCACTGATATCCACCTGGATCATTCCTCCCTCCTTAGGAAGCAATGGTCTCCATTGCATTAAGTTCCTCCATGGGGGGGGGACAAATTCTGCTGAAATTGGTGTTAGATTTGTCCAGGATGTCGTGGACCTGTTGGCAGGCATGCTGGATGTAGATGTGCAATCGGTGGGAAGCCATTGAAGGATCTGGAAAAATTCATCCATCATCGCGTTCCTCTGTTTCTCGAGGACCTCCTAGAGCAATATTTTGATAGGATCTCCTGCTCCCTCGTCTTTCTTTCCTTCCGCCATAGGGGGTCATCGGGGTTGCGAGGTTGAACTCCTTATACCCTGGCCGCGTTGGGGACATGAAACAAAAAACAGAGAAAGAGCAGACCCGCTCTGATACCACTGATCCGGATTTATGCAGGAACACAATAGAATATAGATATAACCATAAACACAGAGATGCAGCGGAAATAATGCGTCATTTCATTAATATCAAATAACATAAATATGCTTATAGACATAATGGAAATAAAATAGCTAGGGTGCTGGTAGCGAATCTCTGAGAAGAGATGTGGTGGCTACAGACTTTTGAACTGTGTTACATTGAGGCTTGAAGGCCTATTACAGACATAATGGAAATTGATGAGCTAGGGTATTGGTAGCGCTTATCTCTAAGAAGAGATGTGTCGGCTACCAGCCCCTAAACTATGTTACAATGAGGCTCAAAGGCCTATTTATTGTTGAGAAACAATGTAAAATCCGAAACGTCCAAAAACCTAACCCTGGGAGATGAAGCACCAAAACTTTGGGTCCCGTTTGGGTAAATTGGTGTTTCAACTTCCCGGGGACGTAACTTTGGCATCCGATCTCTGTTTGACACGCTCAATAACTCGTTAGAAATATCTATCTGAGGACTACAACTTTCGAGTATCCATGTTGCTCCCCGTTTTCCCAAAAAACGTCGTTTAGGGCCTCAAAATGGCTCCGAAAGTTCAAGACTCGAAAAACTGCTAAACATAGTAAGTTATTCTTAAACTTAAAAATTGAAAGAACAGATGGTGGGAGTTCAAATGGACTCGGTGGGTGGGCACCAATATCCACCTCGATCATTAAGTCCCCAAAATGGCTTCGGGTGTGCAGGACCCGAAAACCTGCTAAAAATAGTAAGTGTTGATGAAGCTGAAAAACTGAAAGAATTGATGTTGCAAGTCCAAATGGACTAGGTGGGTGGCCACTGATATCCACCTGGCTCATTCCTCCCTCCTTAGGAAGCAATGGTCTCCATTGTGTCAAGTTCCTCCAAGGGGGGGAGGGCGGGGGCAAATTCTGCTGAACTTGGTGTTGGATATTTCCAGGATGTTGCAGACCTGTTGGTGAACGTGCTGGATGTAGATGTGCCACCGATGGGTAGCCGTTGAAGGATCTAGAAAAATTCATCCATCATCGCGTTCCTTTGTTTCTCAAGGGCCTCCTTGAGCAAGATTTTGATAGGATCTCCTACTCCCTCATCTTTCTTTCCTTCCGCCATGGGGGGTTGTCGGGGTTGCGAGGTTGAAATCCTTATACCCTGGCTGCATTGGGGACATGAAATGAAAAACAGAGAAAGAGCAGACTCGCTCTGATACCACTGATGCGGATTTATGCAGGAACGCAACAGAATATAGATATAACCATAAACATAGACATGCAGCGGAAATAATGCATCATTTCGTTAATATCAAATAACATAAATATGCTTATAGACATAATGGAAATAAAATAGCTAGGGTGCTGGTATTGAATCTCTTAGAAGATATGTGGTGGCTATAAACCTCTGAACTGTGTTACATTGAGCCTCGAAGGCCTATTACAGAAACAATGGAAATAGATGAGCTAGGGTACTGGCAGCACTTATCTCTAAGAAGAGATGTCTCAGCTACCAGCCCCTGAACTATGTTACAATGAGGCTCAAAGGCCTATTTATTGTTGAGAAACAATTTAAAATCCAAAACGTCCAAAAACCTAACCCTAGGAGATGAAGCGCCAAAACTGTGGGTCCCGTTTGGGTAAATTGGTGTTTCAACTTCCCGGGGACGTAACTTTGGCATCTGATCTTCGTTTGATGCGCTCAATAGCTCGTTAGAAATATCTATCCAAGGACTACAACTTTTGAGTGAGAAACATCAATCTGTGACCCATGTTGCTCCCCGTTTTCCAAAAAAATGTCGTTTAGGGCCTCAAAACGGCTCCAGAAGTTCAGGACCCGAAAAACTGTTAAAAATAGTAAGTTATGCTTAAACTTACAAATTGAAAGAACTGAAGATGGAAGTTAAAATGGACTCGGTGGGTGGCCACCAATATCCACCTGGATCATGAAGTCCCCAAAACGGCTCCAGGTGTGCAGGACCCGAAAACCTGCTAAAAATAGTAAGTTGTGTTGAAGCTGAAAAAATGAAAGAATTGATGTTGCGAGTCCAAATGGATTAGGTGGGTGGCCACTGATATCCACCTGTATCATTCCTCCCTCCTTAGGAAGCAATGGTCTCCATTACGTTAAGTTCCTCCAGGGTGGGGGGGCAAATTCTGCTGAACTTGGTGTTGGATTTGTCTAGGTTGTCGCGGACCTGTTGGCAGACATGCTGGATGTAGATGTGCCACCGGTGGGCAGTCGTTGAAGGATCTGTAAAAATTCATCCATCATTGCATTCCTTTGTTTCTCGAGGGCCTCCTCGAGCAATATTTTGATAGGATCTCCTACCGCCTCGTCTTTCTTTCCTTCCACCATGGGGGGTCGTCGGGGTTGCGAGGTTGAACTCCTTATACCATGGCCGCGTTGGGGACATGAAATGAAAAACATAGAAAGAACAGACCCGCTCTGATACCACTGATTCATATTTATGGAGGAATGCAACAGAATACAGATATAACCATAAACACAGAGACACAGCGGAAATAATAAGTCATTTCATTAATATCAAATAACAGAAATATGCTTACAGACATAATGAAAATAAAATAGCTAGGGTGCTAGTAACGAATCTTTGAGAAGAGATGTGGTGGCTACAGACCTCTGAACTGTGTTACATTGAGGCTCGAAGGCCTATTACAAACACAATGGAAATAGATGAGCTAGGGTACTGGCAGCGCTTATCTCTAAGAAGAGATGTGTCGGCTACCAGCCCCTTAACTATGTTACAATGAGTCTCAAAGGCCTATTTATTGTTGAGAAACAATGTAAAATCCGAAACATCCAAAAACCTAACCCTAGGAGATGAAGCGCCAAAACTGTGGGTCTCGTTTGGGTAAATTGGTGTTTCAACTTCCCGGGGACGTGACTTTGGCATCCAATCTCTGTTTGATGCACTCAATAGCTCATTAGAAATATATATCCAAGGAATAAAAATTTTGAGTGAGAAACATCAATCTACAACCAACATCAGTCTACAACCCATGTTGCTCCCCGTTTTCCCAAAAAACGTCGTTTAGGGCCTCAAAATGGCTCCAAAAGTTCAGGACCCGAAAACTGCTAAAAATAGTAAGTTATGCTTAAACTTACAAATTGAAAGAACTGATGGTGGGGATTCAAATGGACTCGGTGGGTGGCCACCAATATCCACCTCGATCATTAAGTCCCCAAAATGGCTCCGGGTGTGCAGGACCCGAAAACCTGCTAAAAATAGTAAGTTGTGCTAAAGCTGAAAAACTAAAAGAATTGATGCTGCGAGTCCAAATGGATTAGGTGGGTGGCCACTGATATCCACCTAGATCAATCAACTCTAGTACCCTTATTCTTCCCCATTCAGAAGAACCTTTAGAGTCCCATATCACTTCAAATCACTCTAGGGATGATACCGCTCATAATTCCTTCATCTTACATCAGCAACCCAGTCCCCTAGACATTGTTCTTGACCAACCTGTGGGTTTTCTAGGAGAGCACCAGTTCATTGTCTCCAAATCCACTCTTGGGGATAGTGATACCATGTATGCCAACCCAGAAACTTAGTCCATTTTCTTTACATATGCAGTACCAAAAGAGATTGGTAATCCTCCATTCCCTTTCTCGTATTGCATAACCATAACGAAAACAAATGGCGCACCACATCATAAAAATGTGTTTAGCTTCCCTTTTTTCTAAATACATTTTGGCATGACCACAACATGCTTGGGGGCACCTATGCCCCTCAACCATAAAAATCCCAGATCTCAGCCAAAAACAGCACTGAAACCCCCTTTCTCTGATAGGTCGCACTTTTCAAGTCATTTCCTGGGATAGGTCACAGTTTTCTACCCAATCCCTACTACCCAGGTCACAGAATAGACCCCAATAAGTGTTACCTAGCCTGTTCATGAGCTCTGGGTACCTAAACTGAAATTTTGATCCCCTTAATTGAAATATTATGGTTAGGCCTCTTACTTGCAACTAACAAATCTCAATTCCAACGATCAGTTTGTCTGCTATGATTACCACAAGATTTAGGGCCTTTTCTCCTCTCTACATTCACCACAACTACACTTGAAAATGAGTGAATTTGGAGGGAAAATGCCTTATTAAAAGAGAAACCTCGTATTTTTCTTTCACCCACTGCAGCCAAATCGTAGCTCAGTTTGACAAACCATCCATATCGTTGGAAATCTCTCACCGAGCTCTAAAATGGGTATCTGTTCATTTTTCGTGATTTGATACTTCACTCAGAAACCTTTTTTCTAGGAAGGGTCACTTCACCACTCCTCAAAACTAAATTTCTTCACGTGAAACACTTGTACTTGGGGCACCAATTTACCTTCATACTTTTCCATGCTCGTGTCTATTCTCGTCATGAGTAACCATCTTGTACTCATGTTTTTATGGTCCCCACTGGACCTTTTCTGTGTGGCAGCATCATCGAGTCACCCTTGTTTAGAGAATCTGAGTTGATTCATCATTTCATCTATGGAGTTTATCCTGAGTTCCTTTGTATCTTGCTATAGTCGTCCATCCTTCATTGCTTGGTTCCTCTCTCGTGTCGCACATTGTGGCCTCCAGTCATACTGTCCCCTATCCCCTTTGATATTATGTCAGTTGCTACCAGGTCATCCATGCCCTTCATGCTCTAACAAGGGAAGTCATTAGCCCGCTACTCAATACCCCCCATTCCATCAACATCCCTGGTGTCAGTCTGTCAATCCCTCTACTATTATCTCTCATGCCTTAGTTGAGGATCCCTTATTGCCTCACCTATGGCGGACCTCCTTTTATCAACATCAGCTTATTCATTCTAGAAGACAGGTCTAGAGGGTGGTGTACCTTGGTTCCAGCTTCCACTCTTGTTCAGTGCCTCGAATTAGGAAAAGGGACTCTTTATTTCCCTTTGACTTGATTGTTTCTCAGCTTCGGGTCCTTATGGCATGATCAAGATCCATATAATTGATGGTTCAGTGATGCAGCAGATTGTACCGGTGATTCCCGGGTGTGTGTGAGATGTTTCAGACCTTATGATGGGCTGGCCCTTCAGGTAGCCCCCCACATGCCCGGATGACCTCTTCATTACAGCCTTCGATGCAACTCCATAGATCTGATGGTTCCACCCTCAGCCGCATGCAGCGCCTTTTAGCTTGCATGTATCATTCAGATTTTCAGAGCCCTCTCCTGTTTACAGGGCCTCTTTGGTTGTACTTATATCTCATGTACTCATATATTATTGTATAAGTCCTGGCTGTTATCCTAGGCACAGTATGTATGTGGGATCCATTATCATATTTTTATCTGGCTCATGTTTATGCCATCATGTACTATATAGTTTAGTCCCTTGTTTACTGGATGCATTATTCTTTGTACTTTGTCTCGACGGGCATAGGTATGCCTCCCCCGCCTCTTGTAGAATAGGTACTCACTCATAAAAGAGACTTGTCGCACCTGTAAGTCTTGCCTCCTTAGGATATTGTCCTCTACTGCTTTAGTCTACCTTATATTTCTCTCTCTCTGACTTCCCCTTCGGTGTCTACTGATTGAGTTCTTACAATGTACTTCGGTCATACGATTAGCTTCTAACACTCGCAAACTGGGGGAAATCTTTTACACCAATTTTTGGTCATCTAACCTATTACTATTATATGGACCAAAATACACTATGTAAGACCAATTTTACGCTAAGTAAAATTGCTTACACTATGAAAAATAACTTAGTAATCCATTATTTATTAAGTTGTTTATGGTCTAAACAAGAAACCCCATGAGGAAATATTGAATAAATCCATATTTGTTTGATTTTCCTCAAGGAATAATTAGTTAAACAACAGTTTAATTAATATTCCTGGTCATTTTAACCTAAAACGAGAAAATTAATTAGGTAAATCAATATTTATCTTATTATTTTAAAGGAATAATTAGTTAAACCTTATTTAAATAATATTCCTTGTTAAATCTGACCAAACCATTTATAAATAATTGAATAAATCATTATTTATTTAATTATTACTCAACCACATCCTTAAAATAATAAATAAATCATTTATTTATTTATTATTTACAAATAAATGGATTTGACCAAATTCAAACTCTTTTTCCCTCTAACAAATATAATAAAATATTCCATAAAAGTTGGATCTAGATTTGGTTAATAATATTTTAATTATGCACCAATATCTAGACTAACTCAATATTTTGTTAAAAATAGAAGGGTTTTTCCATTCACTCACTACCTTTTGTTTCCTAAAGATCACTCTGGATCTATACTTTTGGTCGTACTTTGATCCTCCATCATTGTCATATTCTTCTATCTTTTTGCTTGTGAGCTCCCTTTTTGCTTGTGAGCTCCCTTTGAGTTCCATTTTTGTCTGGGTTTTCTATACCATCAAGAGAGAGAGATCTTAGACTAAAGTGTTGAGGACTTACAAGAACCCATCCCATTGAGTGGGACTGGTAACATCTTTTTATGTTCCCTTCCCAGGTGTCATAAATACAAAAAAATCTTTAAAAGTATTCTTGTGTTTTCTTTCGGATGCATGGAGCAACTCTTGATTTTATTTACTGCTTAATGTCTTTAACTGCATAGATCTGGATTTTGTAGCATTTGTCTTGGTCAATTAATTGCAGATCTAAAGAAATTGGCAGCCATATTTGATGTTAGGGCTGTTTTTTATGCACAGCTAAAGTGAGCTTTTTTCATACGCTTGCGATTAGAATTCACACTAACACATGCCAAAAATAGCAAGGAAATCACACATGCAACTCAATACCTGCAATTTATCCTGTGGTAGCCATTGGATCCAACTCTTCCTTGCTTTATATTTGCTTTCATTTGCCTCCTTGCTCTTCCTTTGCCTTCCTTCCTCCAATGCTAGAGTGCTCCAAGAATGCTCTAAGTGTATGAGAGTATGAGAGAGAGAATAGAGAGAGAGCTCCAAAATTGAATTGATAAAAGGTTGTGAATTGATCCTCAAAGCCTTTTTATTAATGAGGTCTCTATTTTCTTCAATTTCCATTATTTTTCCTTCATTTTCCTCCTCACATGCAACTTGTGACCTTTTTCCTTCCTTTTCTCCTATTTTCCATTATTTTCATAAATAAAATGCCAATTTATGTCTCTTTCCTTTCCAAATCCTTTTCCATTTCCTTTGTCAATTTCCCCTTAGCCATAATAAACCAAATGAACATGCACTAGGATGTTTTGACCAACATTCAACTTGGAATACATGTCCCATGACCTTGGTCTTATTTTTCCTTTATTAACTTTATTACATGAATTTTTGACCTAGGGATGTTACACAGATGGGAGCCAGGTAGCTACAACATATCTCCACAAGTAGCTAATGTAAGGGAAGTATGAGAACTTCCAATAAAATCTTGGGATTATGGATTACTCCTTCCAGGATGAGGGGGAGTGAGGATGAACACCTAGTTCACCATGTGCCATGTATTGTGGCCAGGACCAATAGTCATAAGTCAAATACACTGACATAGATAGGGATAATGGTGCATTCGATAAGCATCTTGGACAGACACACTAGTACATTTGGCGGAAATTCCGACACTTGGTTCCGACACTTTTGACTAAATGTTTGAAATTTCCCCAAATTTTTTCAATCCCGCCCGCAACTGTCGCTATACCGACGTCTAGAGAAAAGTGTCGCAATACCGACACTTAGACAAAGTGTTGCAATTGCGACGTTTTGAGGAAGACGTCGCAATTACGACACTATGCCCCAAAGTGTCGCTATTGCGACGGCTGCCTCCCAACATCGCAATTGTGACACAAAGTCTAAGTGTCGCAATTGCGACGTTTGGAGGCAGCCATCGTAATAGCGACACTTTGTTTGTGACACAATGTCTAAGTGTCACAATTGCGACGTTTGGAGGCATCCGTCGCAATAGCGACGCTCTGGCCATCATCGGTATAACGACACTTATATGCAATAAACGACAGTTATATGCCTTTGCAAAAATGGTCGGCTTACAGAGCAACGCGAGGAGTAGTTAATGGAGGCACCTTTGCGATTGTGCATAATTTGGAGAGAAAATAGTAATAATGAGAAAGGCTCCTTTAATTACGTCTTTGATTTGTGAAGGTATGGATTGTCCAGCCTGCAATTCTATGCTGTCGAGAAAGACTCGCAATCCTCTGGAAACAAGATTGTTGTGAAGATGCCTAGCAAAGAAACGAACATCGGGTTCACGACTGTTGATGAACACATCGTAGTCTGGCGAAGAAGGCACCAAGGAGGGTATTCTCAGTGAATGAGGGATGTTGAAATATTAATTTCAACTACCCTGTCCTCTGGCCGCTTTCTAAATCTGTTTGAATGGTTGTGTCAAACAGCCGCTTTCTAAAACTGATGAATAGTCAATTTTGGTTTTGAAATCACAGTCCTTGCAACACTTAAAAATAGAGCGCTGTATTTTTTTGGAAACAGAGCAATTTAATAGTAAACGCGGGAGATTTTAATTCAGAAGAACGTGGTCCCACAGACCACAGACCAAATCAGCCATCCACGTGGAAGCAGGCGATTCGATCGCGTTATTTTTTGGCCCGTCTGCATTGTGGAATTCCGGACCCGAAACATTATAGGGCGGAGTTAATTTGATTTTCGCGTCACAGTTTTCCTCCGTACGCAAAGTGAAAAAATAGACCCAAATTTTTATATGGCGTATTCTATGAAGTTTTCACGTCACAAATTAGGGTGACATCAGCAGGCTATTTTGGAACGCGAATTTGTGATTGAAATCGGGTTTATTTTTTTTGAAGTCCGGACGTATGATATAGTTTTATTAATATTTTGTTATAAGTTTTGTTTCACTGCCCGATAGTTATTTAAACCATTGGCTCATATATAACATTTGCGCAAATATTTCACTTTGGGCATTTGTAATGTGGGCCCCGAATACTTTAAATAGGTACATATACATTAGACAGTTTAAAAGTTTGGAGGATTGCACCCCCGGTGCAATTGTTTGTTTATAAGATTATATGATACATGTGAGATAAAGGTTTATTGTTTATCATATATAAATAAATTTTATCAATATTGTACATTTACACTTTTATGAGGTGATGTTATAAGTAAATTCATAAATATCTCTTTTTAATCCTCACTTTACTCCATGAATATGTTTGGAAATGAAATTTCAATAGATTAATTTTCTCCTAACCTATGTATCATCAATATTGTACATTTACATTCTTAATTATGAGGTGATGTTATAGTTAAATCCATGAATATCTCCTTTTAATCTTCATTTTACTCCATGAATATGTTTGGAAATGAAATTTCAATAGATTAATTTTCTTGCCATTATATGTTTTACGAAGATATGGTAAGGAATTCTCTCTTGTTCTTCTTAGAAATAATTATATATAATTTTATTTTTTTTCAAAATAGATTAAAAAAATTATTAATTCATCAATATGTGTATGTGTGTGTTGTGAGGAATAATTTCATAGTTCAACTTAATGGTTCGTTATATAATCATGTGATCATCACCAATGATATATCTTAAAAAGCAACTGAAAAGCCATGTGTACAAAATCGATGTATACTCTAGAGAGTGGTTCTCATATCACTATGTAAATTGTTGTATGCTACTTCAACAAAATTATAAGATAAACTATAATAAACATCATATATGCACCATAACAATTGGTGCAGGGTAAAACCCACTTGCCACACCTTTGTACTCGATCCAATTTTCTCTATCAACTCTTCTAGCTGTGGGAGTTTCCTTCAAGGATCATAATACCCCCAAGGCCTGTTATCACCCTAGTAATTCTAAGGTTGTGGGATAGGGATTTTTGTAGTTAAGAACACCAGGGGTAGCCAAGAACTGCTTTGGGAATTCAAGATCTAGCCTTCTTGAACTCCAGAGAGGGATCTCTCCGTATGATTTAGCTTTGTTTTAGTAACAGATATTAGGCTAGCTATGATTGTGTATTTGGGTTTGATTTTAAAAGATTGGTGGGAATAAAGAGATTTCAAGGTAAACCAGAAGGATCTACCAGAATATTGGGCAATGGAGTCAACTCTCTAGGCTAGCAGAACTAAGAAATAAGGCTCAGAGATGCAAATGTGCTAAGGGCAAGATAGGTGACCTTCTAAGGCTATGTATAGGCTTGATTTGATGGAGTGGATGGAATCTGAGTAAAAGGGCACTTAAGAATCCTTAAGCTACAGATAAGAAGATTGAAGAAGGGGATCTAACTGGGAACCGTAGAACTACCCATAAGGTTTTACGAACAGGCTATTACTGGCTTACCATCTTTAAGGATGCCAAAAAATTCGTGCAGGCCTGTGATAGCTGCCAAAGGGTAGGACGCCCTGGGCAGTCTGATGAAATGCCTTTGAACCCTCAACTAGTGATTGAACCATTTGAACGCTGGGCACTTGATTTTGTTGGCCCTATTGGTCCTCCCTCAAACCAAAAAACATACATCCTAGTTGCAACCGAATATGTCACTAAGTGGGTCGAAGCAGAGGCACTTTCAAAAGCTACAGAGGACTCTGTAGTACAGTTTCTTTTCCAAATCTTTGTGCGCTATGGTCTCCCAAGGGACATAATCACAGATGGAGGACCACAATTTGTAGGTAATAAATTAGCTGAAACATTGAAAAACTACCACATTCAGCACAAGATTACAACTCCATATCACCCACAAGCCAATGGCCAAGTAGAGAGCACGAACAAAGTAGAAAACATTAAAATGCCAACAAGTTTGGAAACAGGGAGCTTATTATCACTAATCTTGTTTAATTTTTCCTTAGTTGATCATTATAGACTAGAAAAACATAATATGAATGAATGTAAACTTTAAAGAAATACACTGAAAACAAGGAAAGAAATGAGACTTATCTTGTCACCACAAGAATCCTTAGCTATGATGTCTCTGATCTCTTTCCAGTTTGCTGCTTTCACTAATTGACTCACCAACTTCAATATAACCAGCAAATAAGACTATAGTTGTCTTGAGAAATTTTATTCACACTAAATGCTTCGAATTGTGAAGTATTTATACAAAAAAATGTTTACAAAATATCTTAGGAATTGAGATAATGTTTTAATAAAAAATAGGAAAGAAAACTTAAAAAGAGGGACAGTTGCAAAACAGTTTGCAAGTTGTTACCTTTTTACAAGAAAAAATAGAACTGATTATTCTAATTTGAACTTATTTTTGTTGTGCACTTTAACCCTGTATTTTTACCATTTGAGGTAACAGTAAAAAATGAATTTCCAAGTGAATTTCCTGTTTTTTATCCATTAAATTCACAGCAGATCTGTGAATTCTTGCCACTTTTCTGCAGAGGGGATCTTCATAGTCTTCAATTTTTTGTAACTTTCATCTACCTCTGTATACTTGGAAAAGCTAGGCTTGATAGTGAACATATGCCTGATCTCATTATCTAAAAAGAACAGATTTTCAAAATATTGAAGAAGTATTTTGCCTGTTGGTGATCCTTGAGGCAGTTGTTGTCTGGATTGCTCTTTTGCATGATTTCTGATTTTTAGATCATAATCTTTCTGAGGCATTAACTTGTCATTCAATGCGTGAATATCAGGAAAACCTGCTTCTGAAAATGTTTTATATTTGGCTAAAAATCTTGAGATGGATAAATTCATGTCTTTACACCGGTCCTCTAGATTACTCATTATGTTTCTTTTGTTCAGGACCTTTTTGATTTGAAGAATGGTTTCTGTTCTATCAACAATTTTCAATTCTTCCAACTCTTCCTTGGTTTTACTGTTTAAAAAAGCTATGAGTTGGATTTCTTGGGCTGGTTTATTGTCAATTTCCCTCTTAGTCTTGTCAATCTCTTCACTAGCAACTTGAAGTAACTCCCTCTGTTCATAAATTATCCGAATTGAAGGCCATTAAGAATGAATGCCTTCAATAATTTTAGTCCATAAATGATTTTTTATATAGGCCACTTGATATGTAAGATTTACTTGTGCTTGCGGAATCTTTACTTGTTCTTGTAGTCAATCAGCCCTTTGCTCATGTCCTCTAGAAGTAATCAAGGCATCATTTTTGGAATTTTCTAAACTTTTAATAGTGCCTTTCAAAGTAAGAATCTCTTTATCTTGGTCTTGTAGTGTGCTCCTCTGTGAGGATGAAGAAGAAGAGGCAAATATTAGAGAAGTAATTGGCACTGCAGTTGCCAGTACTCCTTTCGGTGCCAAGTGTTATGCCAAAGTAGATGGTATAGCAGTGTTTACAGTGGGGATCACTGTAGGAATGACCCTTGGTTGTGATTTTCTTAGTTCTTCGTTCTCTTTCATTAGAGCTTCTATTTGACTTTCCATTGTTTTTATCTGATCTTTCATTTGATGTACAAGCTGCTTTAAATCATCATTCTCTGTTTTTTGCTGTAGAATTTCTTTTGCTTGAGAGTTTTCACTCTGAGGCAACTTCAACTATTTTCTAAGAGCATCTATATCCTCATTTTTCTGTTTAATTAAGACTTTTTCCCCTTCAATGTTGGCTGGGTCACCCCCTGCTTCAATCACTATATCTTCTAGTGCTTTTATTCTTAAATTATTAGCATACAGTGAGGCTTTGTCCAACTTCATTTGATTTTGGAGGTTGAGCATTGTTTTCTCAAGCCTAATTGATTTCATAGTTTTACTGACAATTTTGGAATATAGCATTTTAGTATTGCTCCTATGAAATTCAATTTGATCTAATTCATGAATGGAATCTGCATCCAGTTCAAGATCTATTTTGGAATAATCTGCCACTGATTTTGGCTCAGCCACTGTAGGCTTCAAGAATGACATTACCAATTTATTGGATGAATAATCAAATGCTGAAAGAAGCATGTCTTTGTTTCCAGGCTTTTCCTTAAGAAATCTAGAATGAGCTTAATTCTTGAGCTCTTCATCCTTCTCTTTAATCTGTCTGAATCTGTTCTGAATCTCTGACTCAGTATTGTCAGTTTCCTGAGAAGAAAGAGGCAAATCGACAGTAGCCTGGTTTTCCTTCATGACTGTATCTTTTTGTTTTGCTCCAATTTTTACATTTTGAAGCTCTTTTAATGTTTGAGTGACTATTCTTTTTTCTTCATCTATATCAATATTTACAACCTTATCCTTTTCTTCTTCTGTTGACTTTCTTCTTTTAGTATAAGGAGTTCTGAATTTTATGTCCTGAATAGTCTCAGTTATGAAACTATCTCCTTCTCTGTCTCTTTTATGTACATTATCAGTATCTTTGCTTGTAGAAGCCACCTGTACTGTCTGTTCAATCTATTTGCCTTTGCCACTGTCTACCTGTATTACCTATACTGCCTGTGAATCATCATCAGATAGGGTGTTTGGCTCCCATTCAATTTTATTTACATATCTTTCAATATGGGGCTTAGGATCATGCAAGTAAATAGGAAACTTACATTTTACCCTTAATTCACTCAAAATACCTTGTGGGTCATACTTCCATGTAAAACTACTTGGGAACTTATACTCTTTAATTTTGACATTTATCTCATTGGCAGCTTCTCTGTTATTCACAATAAATGGCCCAATTTGATTTTTCAGCTTAAATTGGGTCTTTTTCTTGAAAGCTATGAAGTTGATTTCATCTACATTCAATAGTTGTCTCAGATATTCTAAAGCAAATATTCTTGTAGTAACAAATTTGGGTAACTTATATGGGGCCAGGGATGAGCCATAAACTCTGATTTCTGTATGATTTTTATATAAATACCAATCTCCAGTTTTGTAGCTTTATGATAACTGCAGAATTCTTCTTGTCTCATCATTGATCCTAGAGATCTCCTCTTTTTCCAAGAGATACATAGCAGGGGCTATAAATGAGTCATTGAAATATGTAAAACTATATTTTTTGTTCCATTTCTTTAGAATAGATGACCAAAATACTACTGATAGAACTTTTCCTTCTGCATCCACTTTCTCACATTCAATTGGAAACTTATATGTTTGATAATATAGGAAGAGGTGGAGTAGATAAGAGGAGTATCTGAAAACTCCTTCTTCTGATAATCTGGATAACTGATAATGCATGCTTTCAGCAATAAATCTAGAAAAATTGAACTGAATGGATGGTGATTGACCAGGGCTTAGAGTTGACAGAAAACCTAGGATAGCCACATCAGCGAATTCATCACTGGCGTATCCTAGTATGAAGGAGAGCATTGAGACAATCTGTCTAGTTTCATCTGGGAAATCAACGGTGTCGAAAGGAGGATTTAACTTAGGAATATAAACTTGATTTGGACAAAAATTCTTGTATATTTTGAATCTAGTATTGAAATCCAAGTCAAGATATAGTTGGGTTAAATCTTCTATTAATAGGGAAGCAGAATTGGGGTCATGATTCATTTGCAACATGGAATTTATCGAGTCTTCAGTGATGTAAAACATGATATCTTTTTATTTGTTTACAATACATCTTTGTTCTGGCATATAATAGGCTTGGCATAAACTGATAAAGTCATGAACAGAATGAGTGAGAGGGACAATATATCCAGGCAGATTGGATTCCCAAATTGGAATATCTTTGTCACCCTTTTCCACTGATTTTCCATAGCACCAATTATAGACATCAAGCAGGTTAAATTATACATTAGGGTCTAGTATTCTATAGTCCAGATTAACTAAAGGGTTGTTCTCTGGAGAAATGACTGGAGGCTGGACTATTCTGACCACTTCTGTAGAATCAGCCGTGAGTACAGGAATTGGTTTGTCGATTTTGAAGGACATAGGCTGAGGAATCTTTGCAGAAGACTTATTTTGAGATTTTGGGCCTCCATTCCTGGGGGTTACCTGTTTCTTGGTCATTTTTAATAATGAACGAAGCAAGCTTAAACGGCTTGCTAAGTTCCTTTATGAGAAACAGGGGTTTCTTTGCGAATTTCTACTGAAAATGGGGTTTCTGAGCAGGGTTTTTAGGAAATGCAAGGAATTTTAAGCTCAGAACGTGTATTTAAAATTGATTTCAACAGAAAAACGGACCAGGGTATCAAAAAAACTGCGAGAAAGGGAAATTAGGGATTCCAGGGAAATTTTGACAAAGTTTCCCCTGAAAAATGAACACTTTTTTGCAGTAACTTTGGTAATTATTTGAAATCGACAAGAATTTTGAAATATCAGAGGGCAACTTCGAAGAAAATTACCTAGAGAACCAGCGGAATTCGGTTGAAGAAGTTGCAGAGGTGCTCAGTCTTCAATTTTTTGAAAATGGCTTCGCAGAGAACAATGTAGTACTTTGTAATGGAAATTCAGGGCAATGGGCATCGAAAAATGGTACCGGTAGGTTTAAAATGGCTCTGCAAAGTTTCTCAGGGTTCAAATGACGTGATTTTGAGGAAAAACGGTTCTGCAATGTTTTTACAGGTTTAAAGCGAAAAGGTGAAAATTTGAATGAAAAATATAATTTTAATGTATTAAACGATGGTATAACCATGGTTAAATGACATTAAACTCGGGTTAAACAGGTGAGTTTTATGGAATAACGCCAGTGTTATTCGCGAGGGTAAATGGTGGTAAGCGGAAACTAGCTTTTCGAACGCGATACAACGTGGTGGCGACACGTAAGCGCGGGTGGTTTGGAAAAACCACCCATTTCGCGCGGCTTTGCCAAAACATCAAGCGATTACTTTATGAGTGCGAAAATGTATTAGCGCCGTCGAATCTGGATTCAACAAGCGAACGGCCACGATCAAAAGGAAAGGTGCGGGGAAAAGGTAAGTTATCGGGTTCACTTTGGGCTATTGATCTTGGGAAACCATCGTTATACCGACATTTAGAGAAAAGTGTCGCAATACCGACACTTAGACAAAGTGTCACAATTGAGACGTTGGAGGAAGACGTCGCAATTGCAACACTATGCCCCAAAGCATCGCTAGATGGCTGTCTCCAAAAGTCACAATTGCCTCCAAACGTCGCTATTATATGTTTTACGAAGATATGGTAAGGAACTCTCTCTTGTTCTTCTTAGAAATAATTATGCATAATTTTTTTTTTTTTTCAAAATAGATTAAAAAAATTATATGAGAAAAATTATTAATTTATCAATATGTGTGTGTGTGTGTTGTGAGGAATAATTTCATAGTTCAACTTAATGGTTCATTATATAATCATGTGAGCATCACCAATGATATATCTTAAAAAGCAACTGAAAATCCATGTGTACAAAATCTATGTATACTCTAGAGATTGTTTCTCATATCACTATGTAAATTGTTGTACGCTACTTCAACAAAATTATAAGATAAACTGTAATACACATCATATATGCACCATAACAATTTCCATACAACTAATTTGTTTTAGGATACATGTGGCATTCTAGGGGTAAATTCTATATGATGTGTATATCAATCTATTAGGTGTTGGTAAGTTTTGTGTATCTAAGAAATGATAAGGAATATCCATACATCATGATCTTGTAATGTGATTATAAATTGTGTCTATAATTTCCATAAAATGTATAAATGATTTGTTTAAAAAAAATCAACACAATCAACCCTAAAAAATGCTCATGATGTGGAATTTCATTGGCGAAACCAAAATGATGGTCACATGTCCCATTTCTATGGTAATGGTGATCATATATATGTTGTAGCGACACTTGATGAGTAATTAAATAAATCTCAGAGTGTGACTCATTGTGCCATAGTTTTTTAAAGCATGATTTGTTTTCCTAGTTTTTACTAATTTGTTAACATATTTTATTCATTTGGAAAGCTAATTAATGATGCTTTAAGTAATTAGGACCTAATGAGAGATCATCTTCACATATTCACTGAAATAATTTGGTAATTTTAGTCACTATATGAACCGCACATGCATGCTACTTAAGAAAAATTGAAATATAAACTATAATACACATCTTATATCTACCATAACAATTGTCATACAACTTATTTACTTCTAGATACATATGAAATACTTCAGGTAAATGCCATATTATGTGTATACCAATATAGTAGGTGTTGGTAAGTTAAGAGGATCTAAGAAATGATTGGGTATCCACACATTAGTGCCCTGGTGAATTTTTTGCATAATTTTCTATTTGTTGTAATTTTGTTGCCTGGATTTGTTATAGATTTCAAATAATACAATTATCTACCAATTGTTCTTTATAAAGAAGAAGTACAATAAGTAGTCACCTAAAAGTGAGCCATGTGAAAATATTGGTAACATGAGTAACCTGGTAAGCTGTAAATGAAAAGTGAATAATCTCCACTCACCAACAAGTGGCATGCAGGGTTGGAATTTGGATTTCTCTTTACCCTTCACACAATTTTTTTTGATGTTTTGGTCATTATTTTTTTAGTCAATAAACGTTACGTTTAAAATTTTTCACTTCATTAATGATGTTCTTGTAATAAATTAACCCTTCACCAATAAAAGTTTGATTAAAAAAATTGAACGCTCTTCCATTTTCTTTGGATTTTGGAGTGTGATATATCTGTGTCATGGACTTTTAATACCTAAAGTTTCAAGAGAAATAACTGATTCTTGTCAAACTAATATTTCCTCAATATATGCTATGATCTACTAAAACTTACTTCAAAAATCAAGTAACCTTCCAATATAAAGAAAAAAACATGAACGAGCTTTCCCTAAATTGCAATAAATTTATGTTTATTATTAATATTGCATAATCTGTCTTATAAAAATTGCATAATCGGACTAAGAACAAATCCTCAATGCATTTTTTATTGTTTTTGTGATTAAAAAAATGAGCCAAAGAACACTAAGGCACTAAGAGAAATCAATCTATGTATTATTTCTCACAAAATCATGTTGAGTAGTGGAGACTAAGCGCTAGATTTTTTTCTGTCCTCAATCTCTCTATTAATTATGTCTATGTAGTTATAAGAATAACAAGCCAAAGAAATCTCAGGCTTCCAGAGAAATTAGTCTCTGTGTGCAGAAATTGATGATTATTGTTGACTAAATGTTATACCATTTGAAATTGTTGAGCGAAATTAATTAGGCCATGATGTACCATTTGTCAGTATCTGTTTTCTCATGTATGAAAGTTTTTTTTTTTTCTAAGTAAAAGTAATTCTATTAACAAAAGGAGTACAGTACAGCGGGCCGAAGCCTGATCATTTCCGAGTGCTGTGGCATTTGAAACAAAAAACCATAGTTTGAAGACTGCCCTGCAAGAGGGAAACCAGTCTGAAACAGTTGATTTGAAAAATCCCATGTAGGGGAACCAGAGAATTGTTGGCAATATGATGCAGAGTGTTGTCCTTGATGGCAAACCACCTGATGAAGTTTGTCTTGACCTGATGGACTTGGTAAATGATGTAAATCTGATATGAAATGATGTTTGTTAGCAATATGATGCTGAGTGTTGTCCTTGAATGACAACCCACTTGATGAAGATGATGACAACTTACTTGATGAAGTTGTGCTTGATAGAATATGTTCTTGATAAAGTAAATTTGATGTATCTACAGTGAGTACAGAAGGCAATGAAGAAAGGAATTCAGCATGTGCTAAATCTATTGTGAAAAGAGTATGTCTCAAGGCATACGCGGATCTGTCTAGGGGAAGTCGCGTATGCATGCGGGAAACAACGTGCCAAGTCGCGTATGGGAAAAAGCGCTCATAAAGTGCAAAACCAGGGGTAACCACCATGGTATTGACCCATTGTATTGGGTAATGATTCGTCTAAATGACCCCGTCCAGGAATACCATCGGAAGTAATGTAGTTTTGGGCTCATGTTATTGCTTTGGCTCATGGTATTGAAAAAGGGTAAACCTATATAAAGAGAATAAATTCATTGTGCAAATCATGAGTGTGGGTGCAAGACGTCTGAGCTTGAATGAATACTTCTCTGTAAAGTATATCTGTATGGAAAGGGTAAAGGTTTGGTGATAGATCTGAATGTATGATACACCAATGATGAAGAAGGGGGTCTAGATCTGAAATGTACTTGTATTTGCTAGATCGGTTTATGGAGTGATTAGATCTGTGATGAGGCGAAAATTTTTCTGAAGTAATGGGTTGGAGCTCCCTTTCAGGTGAGGCTGGTAAACGAGATCAGGGGGTCGTAGCTCCCTTCCAAGAGAGGCTGGTAAACGAGTCAGGGGGTTGTAGCTCCCTTCTAGGAGAGGCTGGTAAACGAGCGCAAGTGGGTGCCTGCGTGTTGGTAGGATTCTGCACCAGCACATAAGTTGTAAGATGTTTTCTCTATAATAAAATATTGAAGGCTGAGCAACGGCAGCGTTGGTTTTCTCCCGACTTGGGTTTCCACCTAAAATCCTGGTGTTCATGTGTGTTGCTTATGTGTGATGATCTGTTCTGTTATTATTTCACATGTTTATAGTTTATTGAACATATAATGAATGAATGATGGAATGAAATAAGTAAAGGATTAATGACATAATTAGATCTCTGTGTATACGCGAGTTTTATGAAGGATATCTGCGTGTATACGCTAGTCTGGTTCAAAAAAGTAGCGTATGGGTTTTAGAGCATGAAAAGTAAAAAAAATTTAGTATGCCCTAAATACTAATTCACCCCCCCCCCTCTCAGTATTTTTCCCAACAATTGGTATCGGAGCAGGTCCTTCTGCAGAAGCTTGATCGCTTGAAGGAGATCCGTCGCAATGGGAAGTCATGAAGGAGTAATGTCTATAAGGCCACCTCTATTCAATGGAGATAATCTGTTATTCTAGAAGATATGAACAAAATCATATCTGCAAAGTCTTGGTGCGGAAGTATGGGCAATCGTGGAAGAAGGTTATCAATATCCAGCAAGCATTCCCACTAATGCAGCAGAAAGGAAGAAATATGAAGTCAATGCCAAAGAAGTCAATGTCTTATTAGGAAGCATGTATGAACTAGAATTTGCTAAAGTGATGCAGCTAAATTCAGCAAAAGAAATATGGGACAAAATCATTCTGAGCTATGAAGGAGATACAAAGGTAAAAAGTGCAAAACTCCAAACTCTCAGAATTGAATATGAAAATTTAAGGATGCATAGTGATGAGAGTAGTGCCAGTTTATTTTTACGTCTAGATGATATTGTAAATCGTATGAGAAGTTTGGGTGAAACCATAACCGATACAACTCTGGTGGAAAAAGTCTTAAGCTCTTTGACTTCAAAATTTGAGTCAAAAGTTTCAGCTATTGAAGAAAGGCAAGATCTGCAAACTCTTACTATTGTTCAACTACATGGTATTCTGACTGCTTATGAAATGAGACAAGGAGGTCCCTCTCAAGCCAAAGAAGCTGCTTTCAAGGCATGTGCAAAAAGAAAAGACAAGGAAGATGTCAAGGAATCAGATTATATATCAGAAGAAGAAGAAGCAAATTTTGTGAGAAAACTCCAACTAGGAACTGGAAGATTCAAAGGTAAGCTCCCCTTCAAATGTTTTGCTTGTGGAAAAGTCGTTCATTATGCTGCTAAATGTCCTTATGAAGATAATCATGGTAAAGGGAAACAATTTGAAAATAAAAAGAGTTATTATACACATGAAGTATCCGATGAGGAAGAAGAAGATTCTGACCAAGATCTACAAGTGCTTATGGCAAAGAAGCTAAAGAAGAAGGCTACTCAAAAGAAGACATCTCATAAGACATGTGCGGCAGAAAATGAAGAAGACAAAATAGGTACTGATTGTTGTTCTTGTGATTCACTTTCTTGTACAAGCAATGGTGAAGATAGTGAACGTAACAGTATAAGTATAGAAGCAAATCTAAAAATCAATGATGAAAGCAATGATTGAAATCAATTTCATAAGAGAGAATTCGTCTACAAAGATATGATCTCTAGAATGAATGAACAGAAAGAAATACTAAATGGACAGATAGACAAGTATCAAAAGTTGTATGTTTTTGCAACCAATCAAAGTGAAAGACTTGAAGCAGAAATCATCTCTCTCAAAGAAGATCTAGAAAAATCAAATAATAAGAATGAAGAACCCCTATCATTTGAAAAGGAAGGACTTGAAGCAGAAATCATCTCTCTCAAAGAAGATCTGGAAAAATCAAATAATAAGAATGAAGAACCCCTATCATTTGAAAAGGAAGGACTTGAAGCAGAAATCATCTCTCTCAAAGAAGATCTGGAAAAATCAAATAAGAAGAATGAAGAGCTGCTACAAACATGTGAAGAAAATGAAAATTGGTTGAAGGAAGAAATTTTAAAATTGAATGATCAAGTAGAAGAAGGAAAAAGGGTCTAAGAAAGCATGAAGAAGAAATGCCAACAATTGGAGGTTGAGGTAAACATTCTTAAAGGTAAATTAGAAGAAAAGGATAAACTCTTGAGGTTTCAAGATAGTACTAAGATTCTGAACAATATTCTTAGTAATCAAAGGTCTCCTGCTATTAAACTTGGTCTTGGTTTTCATGAAACTGTTAAAGGAGAATCTAGTTCACAAGGAAGTGCTAAAGATTCAAAAAATGTCAATGAAAAACCTGAAGTGTTGAAAGAGACAAAAGATCAACCAACAATCATGATTTCTCAAAGGAATTCATTCAAGAACGTTGAATGTTTTAAATGTCATAATTATGGGCATGTTGCAGCTAATTGCAGGAGTAGATCATTTCAGCCTCAAACTAGCAGATCCTACATAGAAAGGTACTCTGGTTTCTTCAGGGGATATTGTTTTTCATGTAACATGTATGGACATAAAGCAGTTGATTGCAAAAGGAGGAAGATTAGAAATACTCATTATGATTCTTATGCTTATTACTCTGGACACATGAGATGTTATTCTTGTAACAAGTATGGACATGTAGAAAAAGAATGCAGGTTGAACAGATCAGAGAAAGTGGACAATTTCCAGCACACAAATAGAAAGTTCAAACAAATCTGGAAAAAGATGGAGGACCAATCAGAAACGTAGAGAATATTGACCCTACTGCAGTCATCCGCTTCTGAAGCTAATTTTTCTTATTGACTGCAGGAATGATGTGGGATACATTATGAGATTTAGTAATGTATCGTCACAGGGGGGAGCAATGTATGATGTCTCTCATGATTGATTTGAATATTCTGGTTATATGTATTTCTGACAGAGCATCTGATATGAAGAAGACATGTAAAGGAAGTACAAGTTCAGGGGGAGATGAAGGAATGTGAAAAATTTCTATGCTTCACTTTCCATACGCGGGTTATATTAACAAAAGTCGCGTATACACACGAGTTTCAGCAGACACAGTCGCGTATGCATTGATGATAAGAGAATTTATATGATAGCTGAAGATCTGGAACAGTGGTTCAGGGGGAGCATCAGTCTGATTGTTAATAATTGTTTTATTGACTCTGTATCAGCTTAATTTCTCAGTTTTTTAAATAATGATGATATGATACTTGGTTACTTAAGTTGAAGATTATGGATGAGTCCTGAAGAGTATTCATTGCTGAGATGAAAATCTTATAATTCAGAGATAAGGTCAGATCATACAGAGATTGTTGCTGATGACTTGCTGATGAAGGTGTTCAGGTTGCGAAAGTTAAAGAGAAGCACTGGTTCAGGGGGAGTAGCAAGTTGAATACTAATGATTGCATTGTTGGCAATATGACTGCTTATTCTTTGGTTTTGGTGATACTCATGCTCAAATGATGATGACTTGGTACATGGTTTATTATGATGAGATTTTGAGCCCTGGTTGCTGATAAGTATCTTTTGTGCTCACACATGGATGAGGTGGATATCGGTTGATTCAGAAATAAGAATAGATCATGCTGATTTTGTTACTATGGTTGAGATCTTTTGCCTACATATGTTACTTCATGTTAAATATTGAAGATCATGATGATATTGGGCCATATGGATGATTGCTTGACACATATTTGAAGATGTTGTTCTGGTATGATAATCTCTCTTGGAAAGATTGTATTGATGCTGCTTGGTTACTAATGTGCTTATGCTACAACCATTGGATGACACTTGAAGACACAACTACACTGTTCTATCTATCTGTAGTCCAGGGAAGCATTCAAATATCTAAGAAAGAAGCTAAACATTGTCTTTTTCTCACAGAGGATCAAATCTGCATAAATTTAGAAGATGGCATTGGATACGCGGATTTCCTGAAACACAGTCGCGTATATACGCTAGTTCATGCACAAAAAACCGCGTATGTCTGATTGCTGACATTTTTTTGTTTGGAGTCAACTCTCTTCAGCACAGCTGCAGTGTTGTTTGGTATCTCTGATACTGTTTGGCATCTCTGGTGGTGTTCCAGTTCTCATAATTCCATTTCTAATGTTTTGATAAAGATGCCTTGATGATTTGTTGGTGAAAGTGTTCAGGATGCACTAACTAAGGGGGAGCCTTAGTCATATGGAAAGGATGTTCGGATGCACATTTTCAGGAAGAGCCCTAGCCTTGCTGAGTATAATGCATTTTTGGCATTATGGTGGTTCTGATATATGATATCTCTTGAGATTTTTCTGGTATTGGTCATGAAAAGTCATATTTGTAATTTGATGAAAAGGTCATGTTGAGACCTATGATGTAAAATTGTAATATTCAGTCATGTAAGGACTTGTCAAATTTGTAAACCCACTTGGTTGGGTAGCTGAGTCAAATTTTGTAAACCCACTTGGTTGGGTAGCTGAGTCAAATTTGTAAACCCACTTGGTTGGGTAGTTCAGTCTCATATGTAAATCCACTTGGATGGATCTTTGATGTAAGTATGAGTCATTGGTGATAGGAAATTCATAGAGTCATGTACTCCATTGGAAAATATGTTTGAAGATTCAGCATGAACTCAGGGGGAGCTTGGTCACTTTAGTATATATCAGATCTGCAGAACGCTTCTTCCACATGAGGAGAAAAGGGGGAGAGTATGTTGGTTTTTGATCCGCCCTTTGCCCTTGATGTCAAAGGGGGAGAGTGACATGGTGTTTGAATGAAGAGAAAGAATGGTGTCAAAATGGAGAGAGTGACATGGTGTCATTGTATTCTTAATGTACCTATCTGTTGTGGTGATCAAACACCATCGTGGTTGCCATCAAGTCCAAAGGGGGAGATTGTTGGCAATATGATGCAGAGTGTTGTCCTTGATGGCAAACCACCTGATGAAGTTTGTCTTGACCTGATGGACTTGGTAAATGATGTAAATCTGATATGAAATGATGTTTGTTAGCAATATGATGCTAAGTGTTGTCCTTGAATGACAACCCACTTGATGAAGATGATGACAACTTACTTGATGAAGTTGTGCTTGATAGAATATGTTCTTGATAAAGTAAATATGATGTATCTACAGTGAGTACAGAAGGCAATGAAGAAAGGAATTCAGCATGTGCTAAATCTATTGTGAAAAGATTATGTCTCAAGGCATACGCGGATCTGTCTAGGGGAAGTCGCGTATGCACGCGGGAAACAACGTGCCAAGTCGCGTATGGGCAAAAGCGCTCATAAAGTGCAAAACCAGGGGTAACCACCATGGTCTTGACCCATTGTATTGGGTAATGATTCGTCTAAATGACCCCGTCCAGGAATACCATCGAAAGTAATGTAGTTTTGGGCTCATGGTATTGTTTTGGCTCATGGTATTGAAAAAGGGGCTCATGGTATTGAAAAAGGGTAAACCTATATAAAGAGAAGAAATTCATTGTGCAAATCATGAGTGTGGGTGCAAGACGTCTGAGCTTGAATGAATACTTCTCTGTAAAGTATATCTGTATGGAAAGGGTAAAGGTTTGATGATAGATTTGAATGTATGATACACCAATGATGAAGAAGGGGGTCTAGATCTGAAATGTACTTGTATTTGCTAGATCTGTTTATGGAGTGATTAGATCTGTGATGAGGCGAACATTTGTCTGAAGTAAAGGGTTGGAGCTCCCTTTCAGGTGAGGCTGGTAAACGAGATCAGGGGGTCGTAGCTCCCTTCCAAGAGAGGCTAGTAAACGAGTCAGGGGGTTGTAGCTCCCTTCCAGGAGAGGCTGGTAAACGAGCGCAGGTGGGTGCCTGCGTGCTGGTAGGAGTCTGCGCCAGCACATAAGTTGTAAGATGTTTTCTCTATAATAAAATATTGAAGGCTGAGCAACGGCAGCGGTGGTTTTCTCCCGACTTGGGTTTCCACCTAAAATCCTGGTGTTCATGTGTGTTTCTTATGTGTGATGATCTGTTATGTTATTACTGCACATGTTTATAGTTTATTGAACATCTAATGAATGAATGATGGAATGAAATAAGTAAAGGATTAATGACATAATTAGATCTCTGTGTATACGCGAGTTTTATGAAGGATATCCGCGTGTATATGCTAGTCTGGTTCAGCAAAGTAGCGTATGGGTTTTAGAGCATGAAAAGTAAAAATTTTTGAGTATGCCCTAAATACTAATTCACCCCCCCTCTCAGTATTTTTCCCAACAAGAATTGTAGTACTGGAGACCATATCGAAGCAAAAAAAACAGATGAATTTTCAGAGACAGCAGGAAACACATGAACAGGCCTGTGAGAATGGGCGGAAATAGAGAAAAAAACCAGAGTGAAGAGGAGGAACTACTCATCAAGAGGTTCGTAGACAACTCTGCACTAGAGTTCATCTGGTTCCCCGTCAGCATTATACAGGTCAGCAATAGAATGGATCACCTTCTTGGGAGGAGGAGGAGTAATATGTGCCTCGCTCGCTTGCACTGTGTCCTGCCTCTCAGTAGGTTGACCCACCGCTTCCTTGTTCGCTAGGTCCTACGTGGACTTGCCCATCTGACCCTACACGTCTGCACTATCAGGGTGCTTCAGCCCAACAAACTGCGCCAAATCCTGAGCCGCCGAGAGGCTGCATTCCACTGGGCGAGAACTAGGAACAATTCCTGAGGCTCTTCACAAAAGACGACCGTAATTGAGGCAGTCACCCTGGGTCGATTGAGAGTGTTGTTAAAGGAAAAATGCGCGGTGTGGGTTTGAGCAGGAGGAGCGGAAGGAGTGGGGGAAACAAGGCGACGGCTCGAGCGGAGAAGGTGCCCTCTAGGTTGACTGTCAGAGTGGGAGGTAGACGCAGAGGAGGTGCCATAGGTGGAGGGAGAGTGTCGAATTTGGCACCTCGTGGAGCCTCTTCGGCAGCGCATTCTCTGCTTGAGGCGCAGCATATTCGCACTCGAGACAGCAAGGCAAGGAGGCAAAATATGGACAGAAGACTGACGCGAGAGGGGCAACAGGGCGACAGAAGCAAGCTTGCAGGAACCAGCGTGGGAGAAGTGGAGATTTTCTCCAAAATCCAAACAACAATTGAGACAGCTCCTCTTACCAGTTACAGTGCGAACATTAGAAAGCCCTACTCCTGGAGCGCACCACAAATTCACAGGCGGGGGAATTTTGTTCAGACCAGAGGGATGCTCCATAATAACAACCTAGTCTACCGTACAACTGTGAATCGACTGCAATAAACCACCATAAGTATGAACTGGAGGCTGAGCCATGTCGCGGCATGCGAATGTGTATCGAGGAGCGGGACTATGGTTGATTCGAGCACGAGGAGTAAATGGCATTAAACGCCGATCAGTCGACATTAAGAACTGAATGACCGCACTCTTGAGGGTGGGCGAGTGGCTTCCCCTTATGCCACACCCCCATCCCATCACGTTAAACACTACCAACTTCACCCGCATCCAGGTTCTCATGTATGAAAGTTGATGTACCATTGAAAGTTTAATAATTCTATTGAAAGTTTAATAACTATAATAACTATATATATATATATATATATTTTTTTTTTTTTAATTTAATGATTAATAATAATTAAATTAAAATTCTTAAAAGACAAAATAAAAGCCTAATAATCACGAACTATTATGATAATTTAAAAATATAGAACTCGGGCTGAACATAGTTACAAAGATACCAATAAAAGAAGAGTGCATGTGCATGATAACCTCTTTCTTGACAACCTATGAATGCCATTATCAATGAAGACTCAAGACTCAATTGGATTGGATTGTGTATCAAAACAGTAGGAATGAATCAAAGTTCAATGAATGAATAACTTGATCGAGAAAATTTATAGGGAAAGGTAACTTGACTATCAATCTACTAAACCTCACTTCCATGATTAAAAAAACACCCCCACCTTCTTAGTGGTCCCATCATGGTCCACCTATTGAAAAACAACCAACAAATATTATTTTTTTTATATTTTTACATGGCCATTGGACAATGATTTACTATGGTTTTCCTACTAAATTTCAATGGATGATTATTCAAAAATATTGAGAATTAGTTTAGTCTCAAGGCATAGACAAGAGTCTTACTGGATAATTATAGATTACCTCTCCATTGGATGATTGTACATTTTTCATCTACTTTTTCACGTGAATTTCAGTTGATGCTAGATCTTTTCCTTCTATTTCTTTAGTGAAGCTAAGAGTTAACTTTGATCTTACATTAATAACTATACTTGCATGAATATCCATGCTTTTATACTTCCCCACTGTGGTCAATGTTGATGTATGGCCTTGGCCCATTGATCTACAATTAACTCACTATTCATATTCAATTTTCTCCAGTTCAGCCCAATAAAATAAGGAAAACAGAAAATGAAGTCTTGATTTTTCTTTCCAATGCTCCTACATAATACAAATACTCTTAAAAACCAATTAATATATAAATTGTCATCATTCATGCTAAAATCAGTTTCAATTTTTTTAATGAATCTGCTTACAATTAATAGATTACATTTCTCACAGAATAAGAGATAATTTAGAACTATGATTTCACAATAATAAATTATCGGGCTCCCACAGGGCGATGAACTTGGTCGGATGTGACCCTTCTGCAGCAGCTCCTGAATCTGCCTCTTGATTTCATCGTTCTCCAGAACAGAGCATCGATAGATCGGTCCGTTGGGTAGCGGCGCACCTGGGGTCAGATAAATCGGGTGCTTGACTTGACAGTGTAGAGGAACCCCTGTGGGTGAGGTGAAAATGTCCCCGTACTCCTCCACAACCTTATCCATTTGTTGTTGTCGTGCAGAGGAGCCTTTTCTGGAGGTCGTGGCCATAGTCTTCTTCTTTCCCTGGGGGTGGATCATTAGGAAAATGAATTTCTTGGTTTGGGAAATGAGCTTATTGCATTGTTTTGCAGTAACCAAAGAGATAGTAGCAGGAGGTGGTACCTATGGTATCCTGTACAACTTATTTCCCAAAGTAACAATAATAGCACAAGGCCGAGACTCATACACCGCATGACGCTTCCAAAATTATGGTTGTCCTAATAATACATCAGAAACATCAATAGGAACAATTTCTCATAATACCTCATCCGTGAAGGGCTTGATGCTATAGGGAAGGCAGCACTGCTAGCTGACGCGGAGATCTTGTCCTTGGTGAAGCCACCCGATGGTGTATGGATGTGGGGAGCTGTGGTCAGCAAGCCCAAACGCTTCACGGAATTTGTCGAAATGAGGTTCTTTTGGCTCCCATTGTCGACAATGAACTGTACCAGGGAGCCCTTTACCCACATCTGGGAGTGGAAGAGATGTTCCTCCTTCTGGATCTTTGTAGTGGCAACAGTGGCATTGTGCTCCGCATCAATAATCTGTTTCCCTTTGTCATTCCCCTTGTTAGGTTCTGATTCAGAGTCAGAGCATGCATCTAACTCAGAAGCCCGCATCTCGGCCACCAGTGACTGCTTGGCCCGACACTCACTTGTGTTGCGAGTGGAGCTCTTATGGAACTCACACCACTTTCCCGTGTCCTTCTTTGGATTTGCGGTGTTGTTCTTTGCTTGTGGCTTTGACAGGTTGTCTTGAGTCACCATGCCTTGGCTCTGTCCTTTTTTCTATGGTTTGGGAGAACCTTTCCCTTGCTTTTGATTCGCAGATCCAAAGTCTCGCTTCTTTTGTTTGAATTTCTGCTCAATCTTGGCAGCATACCGGTATGCCGTACCAAGTGAGGAGATATCGAGGAACTCCATTACCTCATGAATGTATCTGTGCAGACAACTGCGATACTTTAGCACCAGATGTTTCTCTGAATCTTTGATACCCAACTTGGTGCGCAGGGTATAGAACAGATTCATCAGCTCATGCACATCTTGATCCCTTTATTGCCGCAGCGTGGTCCATTGTATGTACTTGTCCTCATAGCACCCCACAGGATAGTATTTTTCCTTGACGGCGTCTCGGAAAGAATTCCAAGTGGGTACGACCGAGAACAGAGAGGGTCTTGTCTCGTCCTTTTTCTCACAGTGGCTTTCCCACCAGTCCTTGACATGGGGGGCAGCTTTGAGGAGTGAAAAAATAATCTTCTCCCTATAGGAAAAGTCATGAACTGAGAAATATCCTTCTAATAGATTCAACCATCTATCTACGGCATCTGCATCTATTTGACCCTTAAATATGGGAATGTCAAAAGTTACTTGTACCTTAAAAGGAGTCACACCTCCAGAGTGGCTGATGGATGCAGATGCTGTTAGGTCCCTATATTACTAGTATAGTCCCTTATTGTTGTTAGTGTAACCCCCTTATTGTTATTATTGTACCCTTGTAAACCCCATTTTGTTATTATTGTTCCCTTAAATTATTATTGTTAGGTCGGCTAGGATTACATTGTGGCCCACTAGGATTACATTATGGCCCCATGGACTCCTATATATAGAAAGGAGGTTTTGTAAATTGTATCATCTAAGAATTGTTCATTTATGTAATGTATTGGAGGTTGCCCCCTTGAAGTGGCTCATTTCTAAGGAGTTAATATCTCTTTTCTTCTCTTTTTAGAGCTGGTTACACAACATTTGGTATCAGAGCTTTGGATTCTAGGGTTTCGCTGCCCCAAACAGGTCATCGTTGAATTTTTTCTATAACGTTTTTTCTACGAAGTTTCAGAAGCTGAAATTTTTAGGGTACGAAGCCGAAATCCTGAGGAAGATTGTCTAAAAATTTCAGAGCTTTGTTCACAATATTTTCTGAGATATCATCTATGGAAGTTAGGTATTTTTTCAGGCTCCTAAACATGTCATCGTGGCATTTGCGCTATAAATTTTTTTTCTATGAAGGTTCAGAATCTGAAATTTGTATGGTGAAAATCTAAAATCCTGAGGAAATTTTCAAAAAATTTCAGAGCTTGGTTCGGAATATTTTGGGAGATATGATCTGTGGAAGGTAGTGCTTTTTTAGG